>JAJOZX010002016.1:405000-743194 GCA_023014485.1 Bathynomus jamesi | reverse complement strand
ATTATCTTCAATAGCACCCAACTCAATTCTCCTTCTCTTAACATTCTTTCTCTTTTCTTATGATCTTTCAGAAGATCACAAATGCGCTATTTCTAAAAGCCTTTTAACACCCTCTAAGAGGTTAGGTGTGCTGTACCGGCTCCGCAGTTTCTTCACCTCAACTCAGTTGCTATTTCTGTACAGAGGTCTTATCCGCGTCTGTATGGAATACGCTTCTCGTGTGTCGGGTGGTTCAACCCACACAGCTCTACTTGACCGGGTGGAATCAAAGGCTTTTCGTCTCATCATTTCCCTGCCTCGTACTGACTGTCTTCAATCTTCCTCTCTCTCTCTTTACTATTGCTATTATAACAGATACTGCTCTTCTGAACACTCTAACTACATCCTCCTCTAAGAAGAGCACGCAGTACCCGACTTTTGATACATTCTCATTCATTTTTTGTCCAACTCTGACGCAAGAGTTAATCGGTATTTCAATCTTTCATCTACTCAACCGGTCAACTCTGGAACAATCTTCTCACTCCATGTTTACCCCTGTCTATGCCCCCAATCTTTCAAACGTAAAATGTCCAGGCATCTTGAAAACCTTGGACCTTCATTTTGGCTCTCTTAACGCTCACTGCGCCTTGCGCAACAAAAACCCTCCGAAACAACCTATGGCGGGGACTGAGAAGGGCGGGTGTGTTACTAAAACCTCCCCTAGTTCTCCCTTGATGTGTACACTAAATTTGGTGCAGATTACCCTTGCTATTTAGACGTGTATAAATGAACACAGAACAGACATAATCATCCCCCCCCCCCCTACATACACACACCGTAGCTATTGATTTATTTTTCGGAAACTGATATTTACAAATCAGTAACGGAACAGTTTCGGCACAATAGCAAACGTTTCATAAATTTATTTCAGAGCCCAAACGTTTCGGCAACACATTTACCATCTTCAGTGGAATCAAAAGATAATATAAATAATAATTAAAAGTACGGAGTACAATGAAAAGAGAAGACATTATAAATTATAAATACGTTTGTTTGAAAATGTAGACTTGCAAAGCCATACAAAGAGTAAAAATAAACGTATGCCTCCATAGTTCATATGTAACTAGATTAAATAAAAGAAGCTAAGAAGGAGTAGTTATATTTCAGTTGGTTGTTTGGATATGGCACGTTGCTTGGTTAAAACAAATTCAATTTAGAGAAGTGTGTGTGTGTGTGTGTGTGTATATATATATACTATATATTATATATATATATATATAATTGTGTGTGTGTGTGTGTGTTAAACACAGACCGTGTATGGAACAAGGAACCAGAAGAGTTCCTGTTCCATGCACGGTCTGTGTTTCACATATAAGTACTCAGGGGACCATTCTGAGTGCTGATATATATATATATAATATAGTATATATATATTTTTTTTTTTCAGAAAGCCTTAGTAAGTCACAGTTGGAATTCTTTCTAGAAAAAGAGGAGTTTTTAGTCATCAGTATGACATCAGTGGGTGAGCCAAGCTCCCTAATTTTTGTGTGTATATATATATATATATCCCCGCCTGTGGCCACCTTGTCGTGGTGGGCGGGCTTCCGGGGCGAGTCGCCAGACCCACCCACCGGCCTTTCAACATGCCTCTCCCTCTTCCCCCAGATCTAAGAAGACAGCTCGGACCTTCACACACCCCACCTCGTCTACGAGGACCATATCACCCGACCGCAGAAGTCCCTCCAATCTACTCCCGCAGACTCTGACAATAGTAGCCGAGTTACATGACCCGCCTCCCACGACGAGATCCAATCTGGACAACGTCCTCTCCCCCGAGAATCCAGTGGATGCGGCTCTGGCGCAACTACATGGTGTGGCCATGGGGAGCTCGGCCGCACTCATGAGTTTTATGGATCTACCCTTGCCTCCTGGTGCCATATTTTTTCCACCCTCCACAAGAACACTGATTCATCTCCTTCCACCCCCACAGTACCTGCCCCCAACACCCCCAGTCCCCTCCCTGTTAGCCACCCTGAGCACGTCCTCCATCCTACCTGCCCGATCCTTCTGGTACCCCCTATCGCTACCCAGGGTCTGCCGTGAGACCCCAGACAGGTTGGGAGGTGCCACTTTGGAAAATAAAACGCCGCCTCCTGGTCCGAATACAGAAGCCCACCAAGAAACTCCTCACCCTCTGAGCCCACCCTCTCCTAGCTGCCGTGATCCACGCCTCCGGTCTCGCTCGGCCGACTCGACCCCGCAGTCTCCGCTGAGGTCGACTGGCCGACCGATTCCTTCTCTGGTGAACGGCAGATAGCCAGCCATGCTCCTGACCCATCCTTCACCTTCGCGAGCCCCAGATCTCCCTTCACACTCCAACCCCCTAGCACCTACACCTTTACCCATCCACCATCATCGAATACTGGACTCCCCCAAAAACTACAATAGGACATTGGAAGTGCAGAGGAATATTTGCAAACTACGAAGGTCTTAATTCTTTGATTGCCACTTCCCGTCCGGTGTGCCTGTCTCCAGGAGCTAATCCTGGGAACCAGGCCCATGCTCTGCCCTACTGGATATTCCTACATCACCACCCCGTCTCCTACCTGCACTCGAAGGGGGGGCTGCCATTCTCGTACACCACGCAATCCCCTTCTACAATCTCTATCCGATCCCTGTTACAGGTGATTGGTAGCCGGCTTTCCCTGGATAGACAGTACACCGTCTGTTCAATATACCTCCCTCCCCACACTCAAGTCTCCCGCGATGACCTGATGGTAGGGCCGTAGCCAGGATTTTCCTTAGGGGGCGAAAATTTTAGACGCTTAGTAATAAATTAATAATCATAGAATAATCCTCTAATTATGTTGTAATAAAATCACCATTTAGATAAACCCATTTTTTATATACACATCATTGTATTAGAAATAATATTTTTCATCACACCATTGTATTGTATTGTACAAACATTCGAGTTTTGAAAATAATCTAGCTAAAATGACAATGAAGTCCATTATGGTAACGGTAAATACTACACTGCACACTGACTACACTACCGATAATCAATATTTCAATATAAAAAATGTAGACTATCAATATATTAATAAATTAATAAGTCACACTAAAAAATTCAACCGTCGTGCTTTTTGACAAGTAATTTGATAAAATGTATGTAATAATACAGGGGTGGCCAGCTAGGCCACGCCTCAGGGGGGTGCGACCGCCCCTTTCGCCCCCGCCCCCACTTGACTACGGCCCTGTCGTCTGTACCATCCAGCAAACCTTCCACTTTTTAACAACCTTCCGACACAAGACAATTGCCTTCTGCTGGGTCCCGGCACATGTCGGCATCCAGCGTAACGAGGAGGCGGACCGCACGGCAAAGACGTCCTGCTTAATGCCGGCCCCTCCTTTCTCCGGCTTCTTCCCGACTCTCCGCTTCCACTTCCGCTCTATCTGGCAACTGGAATGGGACAAGGCCACATACAACAAACTCCACAAGATCAAACCGCAATTAGGATACTGGGCCTCCTCATTTCACCGGTCCCGCCATAAAGAAGTGATTTTAGCCCGTCTCCCGCCGAGGGGGGGGGACACACATTACACATGGTCATCTTATGGCTAAATCGCCAGCCCTGCTCTGACCACCTGCCATACCCCAATCACTGTCGTACATCTCCTGGTCGAATGCTCAAACCTGTCCGCTCTTCGTCGCGGGTGTTACCCTCTCTTGTCCAGAATTTCCGTACCCGAGCGTCTATAATCCATACTCGCCGAAGGCCCCCAACTTTTCAGCGGAAGCGATTTTCCTTTTCCTCACTTATTCCCATCTACTTCATCGTATCTAAGTCCATATACCTCCTACCGCCTATCCAGCAACTGAACCTTACTCACTCCTCCTAGTCTTCCATCCTCAACTCAGTGACACCACCACCTACCCACTGTCTCGGCGAGATATGTACCACTTTCCCCTAGGTACGAATCGGCGGTAAATTAAAGAAGGATAATATATATATATTAATAGAAGAAACTTGGAAAGTAAAAGAGGAAACTGTGAAAAATGAACAGAGAAAAACAGAGGAAACGAGGAATAGGAAAGCAGAAACAAAGTACCAACACACAAGGAGGGCGAGAATATGAAGGAGGATATAAATACAAATGCAACAGAGTAAAAATGAGAAACAGGCACGAAACCTAATCCAAAAAGTTCAAACAAAAGACATTAGCACCAATAGGAAAAAACAAGTAGGAAATCAAGAAAGTAAGCGCCAGTAACAAAGGCACCAGTAACAAAGGCCCCAAACAAAGGCCCCAGTAAAAATAGGAAAGAAATTATGTGCAAATATTATGTCAAAGGAAATTGTAGGTATAAGGGAGGACAGTGCATGTATGGACACCCTACCTTTGTGCAATTTTTTCTACAATAATGGTCACTGTAAATTCGGTGACAACTGCAGATTCTACCATCCAGAAATTTGCAAGACTTAAGCGACATATGGAACCTGTCAATATGGGAAAAACTGCTACCACCATCATCTCCCGACAAATTCAAAGGACAACAGGAAAAATGTAAAGAAAAATATGTATACCAATAGCGAAGAAAATTTTTTCAACATCGCAGAAACAATACGGCTACTGAGTCTCATACAGCGTATGCAGTTACAGCTGGGAACCCCCGAGCCAGATCGCTTTCTGGCAAGAAGATACCAGAACAGGTCGGCCGAAACGAATCTCTCTCTGAGGACCACAAGGTTACTAAACACGCGACATCGAAGGAAAACGAACTGGAAATGAATAAGAGGTAACGCAAAACAAAGAATATAAATATTGTCCTAGTTAATATTCAAGGAATAAAACCAAACAACTCGCTAAGCAAAGTTTCGTACCTGAAACTATTCATGAACGAAACAAAGGAGGACATCGCATGCCTCACAGAAACGCATCTTAAAGATTGGCAAGGAAACTGCGAAAACCGCGAATACTGTATTGATAAGAAAGAGTTGCATATCGATGGTTTCAACCTACTAAGAGCGGGTAGAACAGCGAGAGAAGTAAAGGTGGCTATGATATTTATGTCCAAGAGTCATATGACAGAGACGGTAATAAGTAAATCAAACAGTTTCGTGGAACTCCTAGCAGAGAAAATAGAGAAACTAAACGTGGTACTGATAGTCATCTTATACACCTCCAAACACTCCAAATGAAAAATTCTCGGATGCTATTGATGATATCAGAAAGCTAATGAAGTTTGTAAGCTCTCCATCCCTCGATATAATACTCTGCGGCGATTTTAATTTCCCGTTTATAAAATACAAAAAGGTGGGTGTGTATGTACGTATGTGTGTATGTATGTATGTATACATCAGGACAAGGGGGGGTGCACAAGAGAAGACCACGAGCAAGCAAAAATGTTGATGGCTCTAACACCAGAAAAAATAACTGCCTAGATCTGGTATTCACAAATAACACGAACTTGATTGTTGATATAAAAATAACCCTAACTATTATCTCAGACCACAACATAATCGAGATATCAACAAATATGGCAAAAACATTAAAAGATAATACCCATACTGAAGAAAAGCAAATTTGGGGCTTTTAACTTAAACTCCAAGACTATAAATTAGGAAGCAATCAGATCACACATGGCCCAAATAGAGTGTAAAACAGTTTTAGAGAATAAAACAACCAAAGAAATGTCAGCAATCTTAGAAGAAAAAACGCTTTAAATTTTCGAAAAATTTGCTCTGAAAGCACAGCCAAAACGAAAGAGGAACTGGTTTGAGGGCAAAAGTGAACAATTTTCAGCAAAAGAGAATAGCGGAGAAGTTAATCAATCGTGGAGGTAACAATACCAGAAAAATAAAAGAAAAACTGGAGACTATCGATAGGGCCATACAAGATCCGATTCAGGGCCATACAGAGGGAAGAGGAAAAGGCGGTAGAAGTAATAAAGGATAATCCAAAATATAGCTATGCGAAAAGAAAAACAAAAACGCGCGCCACTATCAAGGGCCCTTAAGGAAAGGAAATAATGAACTAACAGACTATCTAAAAGAAATATCTGAAACATTGAGAGCCCAGTATGAATCAGCCTTCAGTACCCCAAAAAGCGACAAAGCGATACCTGACAAACTTTCTTTGGAGAGAAATTGCAAGGAGATTGTATGACAGATTTTGATTTTACCCCAGAAGATATAGTATGAACTTATAAGACAAATGAAATCAAGCTCAGCTGCAGGTCCGGACAAATGGAACGCATTATTGATTAAAAACTAAAAATGAAATAGTCACACCCATATACTGGATATGGAGAAGTTCCCTAGACTCTGAGGAAATACCGAGTATCTTGAAAAAGCCAACATTGTCGTAATATATAAAGGAGAGGATAGATCTCAAGCAAAAAACTATAGACGGGTGTCTTTGACGTACCATCTTACCAAAGTATTTGAAAGAATAGTTAGAAAGAAAATCTATGACTTCTTGGAGACACTGGAAAGAGAAGGTTTACACGTGGTTAAATTTCAAGGTATAACATCATCAGAATCGGGAGTACCACAAGGAACAGTATTGACCCCGCTCCTTTTCATTATCATGCTAACAAACATATACAATGAAGTAAACAGCAATAGTATAGTAACATCCTTTGCAGACGATACAAAGATCAGCAGAAAAATCAGCTATGCAAAAGAGGTGGAGGCCTTGCAAAGGGACACAGAATATACAAATATGAGGAACTTAAACAAACAGCATATTATGAGGAACTTAAACAAACAGCATATTATGCCCCAGACAAATAGGGAGTTCAAAGAAGCACAAAAGCGGTAGATTTCGGGCTTATAATGACCAATGATGCGAAAATTCGAGACCCAAAATCACATAGCGATAAACGAAGCAAAGAGAGTCGCGGGTCAGGTACTAAGAACCTCTAAAAGGAGGGACAACACAGTAATAATTCCCTTGTTGAAAACACTGATCATACCAAAACTTGAATATTGCTCAGTCTTGATGTTCCCATACAAAAAGGAAGAAATTAATAAACTAGAAGATATTCAGAGACATTTCACAGCTAAGCTCGATGGCTATAAAGAACTCAACTACTGGGAAAGATTACGTAAACTAAATCTGTACTCCATTGAAAGAAGAAGAAGAAGAGAGGTACACCATAATATATACACATTGAAAATGATCGAAAAACTGGTACCAAACTTCAAACTAAACCCAATTACCATCCAAACAACACTGAAAAAAGGAATGGCAGAATGTGTAGTGTTCCCAAATTAAAGGCCCGACAAGGGACCTCTTCAACACTGAAGGAAAACAGCTTGGTTGTCAGGGGGCCAAGACTTTTTAACCAGCTTCCAAAGGATCTCAGAAATGTGACAAAGGGTCAAAGTTGAAGTCTATCTAAGACTAGATGCTTAGCTCAGGATAGTACCAGATGAGCCCGGTGTACCTGGCTATGTGCGGTGTCGAGCGCAAGAGAGGAACTCGCTCCTCCACCAATCCAGGCCTATAGGTGGGGCCCACCAGCTTAACTTTCATGTGAAGAGAGAATAACGCACGTAACTGCTACGAGGTTACAAGGTATATTTCAGAATCTTTAGTGAGTCAAACAATTGGAAATTGTTTAGAAACAAATTCACGTATCAGCAGTATGACATCATTGGGTGAGCCATGCCCCCTGAGGCAATTCACCTGAGAGAGAGCGAGCGAGCTTTTTTCACCCTTTTCATGCGCTCGCGATTATATACTATCACTCTATCACGTATCACACCATAACCGCTCTGCTTTAATTTTTAACTTCTAATCTCACCTTCATAGTCTGTATTGTCTATTTAACGCTTCGTTAGTTGGTTGTATGATTATATCAACCTATTATTATTATTATTATTAAGACTGTTAATACCGGAACGAATCTAGGTTTATGTCAGTTCTAGAAAACTACATCCAATGATATAAATACTTCCTTTATGTGTGTCAATGAAGCGGATTTATCATTTGTAAGATTTCTCTGCATGTCATCCTCGGTATTGTTTTTTTGTTTTGCTTTTTGAATAACAACAAAAGGACAGTTTATTCATGAGGGTATGTGTTGCTGAAAGATTTCTCGAAGTGCGTACCCATTCCCACACCCATTCCTGGAAAGAGAGAGAGAGAGAGAGAGAGAGAGAGAGAGAGAGCGCGAAAAGAGAGAAGAGAGATTAATGCATAAATATCTCTTATAACCCCGCTGAGATTAATTTCAGCCAGTTACTCGTCGACTGCCGTAGAGATAGGATGGCGAAGTGCTGCTTTGAAAAGTTACCAACCCTCTTCTTCCTTTTGTTGAGTTTGGGCATATACATCACGCATGCCCAGTACCCCTATGTTGAAGAAGATGGTGGTGATCATAGACAAGGAAAGATCTTCAAATTTTGGAATGGATTCGAAAGAGGGTAAATATTATTTAACTAAAGTTTCTATACTAACAACTATAAATTAATACCCGGTTAGGTGTTCGTCCATTTTGAATACCCCAAAATGTAGACGGTGTTTTCTAAAGGAGGACTACAAGCTAAAGATAGGTTTGTCTGATTGTGACACACACACACACACACACACACATTACTCAGTATATATATTAAGCGATAAAGAATAGGGGAAGGAACTAGACTCGATGAGGGTAGAGCGCAGATGTGTGAAACGTCTCGACAAAGATGGCCTAAATACTCATTTTAACTTTTTTTTTTTATTTTTTTTTTTCCTATTTTTATTATGAGAATAGATTACTTTGACGGCAAGATGTACCATTAGAGGTGGTAATGAGCTATATATACACATATATTTTCACACACACACACACACACACACACGAGCAATCTCCGCATAGGCGAGGTACTGACTTTTAAATCTATAAATCTCGGTGGTGTAGTGGTTAGCGTCGCTAACTACGAATCCATCGGCCCCGGGATCGAGACCCGGTAACGGCAGGCGGCGTGCAGCAAAACCCAGCTGTTCATCATTCCACACGATAAAAAAAAAAGAAAGTTGTTGGTAGATATTTATCTACCAACAACTTTCTGGATGGCCTAGTGGTTAAGACGCTGGCTGCTGGTGGGGCGTGGTTCGGATTCCACGTTAAACTGTAGGTCTGAGGTGGAGTGAAAAGCTTGACCTTTGTCAGAACGAACAATTCAGGCGGAAGCTAGCCAAAGGTTAATTAACCTCTGGTAAGTATTTTGGGCGCAACTGAGGACTCGAACGGTGTTTTCTGTTAAGTCATTAAATAGTGAGCACTCGCTAACCTAACCTTAACAAAGTTAATGTAGTGTAACCTAACCTAGCCTAATCAGGGCCAACAAAGCTTTTTCCCTCGCAGTAAAACTGTTTCTAGACTTTTTCATATAACTTTTTTAATGTTCCATTATATCAAAAGTGTTACCTCACAAAAAGATTACCCTACTAAATCTGTGAATTATCGCACACTGGACCGCACCCGCGCGCGCACACACACACACACACACACACACACACATTATTATGCAGTTTAAGCTTATAAATTATAAACTGCTTCACTAGTTAGAACTAGTTTTAACTTGATTTTGTATGGTTTTATTTGTTTAAAAGATTTTGCTTTCAGAATTAGTTAATATGAAAAGGTACGTTTTAAGTATATACATATGTGTGTGTGTGTGTTCTTGGCTACCTTACGGAACCGCGACAATCTTTAGGATACACACCAAATTCATCACGACAAATATGTTGAGCGACATTAGCGGTGTCGCCATAGTTTGACATTTTTTTTATTGAACCTCTGTAAATATCATGGAAAGGGACATAATGAAGGTTAGGTTAAGTTAAGTTTAAATTAAGATTAAGTCAAGATTATTCAGATCAGGTTAAATAGCGTCATCCACAACTGAAATTGATAATATTGTGGCTTTAAACGACAGCCACAGCTGTGTGTGTGTACACGGTATCTCCCAAGTGTGAAAGAAATACAGTAAAAATCAGTGTGTACAGTTAGTTAATCTGCTTTGTTAAGAAACAGTTATAAGAATATTAACTAGCCATCCCCCCCCCTCACCACACAAGAAGGGAATTGACCGATGTAAAGTCTTGAAATTGTTGAGTCATTCTTCGGAGTTTTTTATTAATTTTATTTGATAAATTTAATTTTAACAAATAATTATGTTAGTCGATAAATTATGATGCTAATGTGTGTTAATTAGTATTCAGTGAAATTAATGTTAAGTATAACTATTAATTTAAAGAAATGTTCATTATTTTTAGTTGAAATAGTAATTTTATTTGGGTATTACAATCTTTGAAAAAAATGTTTACGCATGTCACCCCGTCATTTTTTTTTTTGTGTAAGAAAACGTATGCTGAACATGCTAAACTAATTTAAATAGGCATGTAGGCCTATTATACACTCGTTTATCTTCACAAAGTATATTGTGGTAAATTTGTGTGTATATATATATATATATATATATATAAGCAAACAACCACAAGGAAAAGGAAACACAAAGTCCGAGCGCTTTCGTGATATATTCACTTTGTGTTTCCTTTTCCTTGTGGTTGTTTGCTTATTAATAAGGTCACGTGTTATTTTGTGATTCTAGTGCATATATATATATATATATTAATTAATTAATTAATTAAAGCGAACAAGGAACACCAGGATAGCTTTTAGAAGACCATTTTAGTCTGCCTAGCAACTGGTTCTCGAATCATTGCTCGCTCGGGAATGTTTAATATAGGAAATAAATTGCGTTTCGAAATATATATATATATATTTTTTTATTTTAGGATGAATTGAGGATAAACTTTTTAAAAATATTTAAGTTAATCATCATTATAAACTGTCTATCTTCGCAGAATATAGACGGATAGATTTCGAAGCGAGATACCAGATGCTTTTTTATAGTCATTCATAATAAAAGCTAATATGAATTATTGTTGTCAAGAGTGATACTTTTTCTCAAAAACTACAATACTGTTGTTTACTTTCTGAGTACAGCATGTTCAAATTTTCCATGACCATACCGTTAAAAAATGGGGTGTACAACCTCCAGACGTAATTACATGATGATTTGTGGTGATGAAGTAAACATTTTTGGATCTTGACCCATCTTTATAGTTCATGGTATAAACGCCTATATGGTCTAATATATTTCTTTGGCGCTTTCCGATATATCAGTGTGGTTAAGCAACGTTAGGTTTGTGTAGTAATTGGGTGGTTGACCGTCACCCGCGTTCAGTTGATGTAGCGACCCGTAGGTGGTTTGGATTCCACGTAAGGTCGTAGGTGCTCTGTCACATAACCTGTGACGAAGAAAGTTGCACAGCCCCAAATGTTATTGTCTTTTGGCATTTGGACAGGGTTCCGTTAAAACTCTCTGAAGATATTTCATGAACAAAAAATGTATGAAAGAGACCATATATTTTATTTAAAATTTTAGGGGGTACGTAAATATTTATAATTTAATTTTTTCATGCAGGTTGAAAAACACGGCCAATATGTTCTCGAGAGTCTCTGATAACTTGGAAGTTGCCTTCGATCAGATCACGAGTGATATCGAGGACAATATCTCATCCCTCAATGACGAACTCGAAAGGAGGGTAAGTAGACACCCCGCGGTCTATATGTTGAATATCGCTTTGCATTTAAACAAAATAATTGGTTTCTTTGGTGAAATGGTATTGTTTGAAGTTTCTCTTTGCTCTTGACATGAGAAGACTTTAATTTGATTGTATTAAGATCTTTCCTTTATTAAGCGGGGTGAAGGAATGGGCACCTCCCACCAGTGGGGTTTCCTATTCCCCCCCGCAACGGTGCCCTCAGTATCTAACATGCGTGCCACAGTGCCTCAGTGCTAATATAAGTTAATTTTGTAATGATCCTGTCGTTTAGGCTGAGTATTCATGGCTTTTTTCCTTCATCAGGGTACAGACTCCCTTGAAGACCCCTTGAACGTGGAGGCAGTGGGGGGCTCATTTGGGGGCATCGATGATGGGTTGGAGGTAAATTAATTTTTCTCAACAAAGTTCACATCTGCGGATACGTCATAGCAGGCTCAAAATAACGTACTTATATATATTATACCCGATCACAGATTTACTACCCTAACCAGGGCACCGTTGAGAAAAGTACCGTAGACAGAATCGATCCGTCGATAAACCCAAAACCCGAAGAAATTGGCACTCCTGACGAAGGTCATTCCCCAGACAATTTTGGTATGGATTATTTCAATCCATTTGCATCATTAGGTAAGAAAAAAGTATCGCTCTCAGCTGAAATTGGGCTGCCTTCTGTATGTCATTAGTGACGGTGACCGTCACTCACTCACTCACTCACCAATTACAAATTATTAGAGTTAATTCAATTAATATGTAAATAATTGCTTTTTATAATTACTGTTACTTTTCCTGCAGGAAACAAAAATATCTTCAGCATCTTTAGCAGGAGAAAGCCTTGGTGGCAGGGGTGAGTATTGTTTACATGCCCATACATGCGCCAATCATTTTATTTGCCAACTATTGGTAAATTCATCTCTTTATGCTAACCAATATAGTACAAATAGAAATAATTTGGCTAACCAATAGAGAATAAATAAAACTCGCTTTGCCAACCACTCTTATTAACAATTGCATCTCCAATTTTAGTTAAATTGAATTAACTTTTGCGAGCCAGTGTTAAATTCATCTCGTTATGCCAACCACTAATTAAAATAGTGTAGATTTGCCAGTCCTTTCCAGTTCAGTTCTAGAACCGAGAATTACACGAACTTAGCCTAACCTAACCTATGACTGAAGTGTAGGAAACTCTAGAAGATGATATGAGAATAAAAATGGTATAAACTGGGTATAAAGCCTATACCCACTCACAGAATTAGGGAAATTCATGCGAAGGACTTACAAACCACCCAAATCAAATAATTAAATTCTTTGTGAATGAAATAAAAAAAACTTTCTAAAATTGGTGTTTGTGTATGTATGTCTACCAGGATGTATACATACATGTACTCATAAAATACGTACAAGAGTCCCATTGACTTGTTGACCCAAATTGCGGTACTCTTGACCACAAAAAGAGGTCATTAGTGGATATGTGACACGAAAATGCATAAAATTGGATATACAACAGTTGAACGTGTGTGTGTGTGTTGTGTGTGTGTGTATACACACTATATATATATATATATATATATATATATATATATATATATATATAAGTTCTCTGAAAAAGTTTCCTCAATCCTTTTAACTCATTTGACCTCCAGATAATGAAGGTGAATAGTCAAATGTTGAAAACATTCATTATCGGAAACTACCAGTAAAAACTGGTAACATTTCCAGTTTTGAACCAGAACGACTTTGTGAAATCCTTCAAATTATTATTATTATTAAAGTCGGTATATACTTGAAAAATTAAGCCAAAGTGGTGTGTGTGTGTGTGTGTGTGTGTGTGTGTGTGTGTGTGTGTGTGTACACATTCAAAAAGAAACGAACGATCATTCACCCCTAATTACAGTAGACAAGTATGGATCGTGATGCAGCAAAAACACGAAGCTGTAATTTCACACACACACACACACACACACACATATATATGCCAGACGATTTTACTCAGTTTCAGGAAAAATCCAAGCTGGACATTTGAAACCGTTAATATTGCTAACCAGATGTTATAATTGGCCTTTGGTCAAATTTTCTGGAACCCCCTGACAACCTGCATGTCCTGCAGTTGGGTTAGGGTTAGGTTTGGCTTAGGTTAGGTTAGTGTCGATCAGAGTGGTTTGTCGGGAATTCCGCTATAACTCCATATCAACAATGGCGACAGAAAGTCTGTGACTGAAGATTCTTTGTCTAGCCATGATATTCTCTCTCTCTCTCTCTCTCTCTCTCTCTCTCTCTCTCATTATCACTTTTCAAGCTGAAACACGTTTCAGATTTGATGGTGTCGCTTTTTATATTAACCTTTTCAGGACAACTGGTACAAATTGGTAACGCTTCAAATACATGTATTCAGAACTTAAACCTACAAAACAGTACGATACGGTATTTCCGTCACTTCTTTCTGTTTCCGAAAGAATTTGGAGTAACTTTATTGTTATTTCATTTTTAAATTACTTTCTTCTAGAGAGAGAGAGAGAGAGCACTGTATTTTGCGCATGGTGCGTTTCTAGAAAATTCGACACTCGCCGCAAGGCTGATGATCGTCACAGATCACCAGATGCCAGCAGGATGTTTCCAATTATGGAGAGGAAGGACGTCAGTTATTTCGAATGCAAATGCATTTCCCCAACCCCAGACATATACCCACTTCTCTCTCTCTCTCTCCAGCAGCCCTTCCCCTCAATACACACATACACACACACGTTATTTACCCTCCTGTTCATAACTCCGCCCACTTTTTGGTCTTAATTAGTAAATTTATTATCCTGTTTATTAGTAAAAGGTTTTATTATTTTGGGTTGTTACCATATAATAAATTATGGTGGAAGATTCTGCAAACGAGTTATGTCGAGCCTGGGATATGTCTTGTATATATCATGTAACTGAGAGCTCCGTTGTGACCTTGTCGCAACATATGCGAAGTTCAGCGACGTTAGGTCTGTTCAGCTGTTGGATAAGTGACTACCCTCTACGTTCATATAATGTAGCCACCCATGGTTTGGATTCCACGTGCCTTCCCACTGCCCTCCCGGCTGGGTGTTAGTACGAAGGCAAATTCACACACACACACACACACACACACACACTTGTGACTCAGAATGTTGAACGTTTTATCAAGTTTATTTTTTATTAGATGAAGCTACATGATGTAAGTTAAGTTACATTACGTTCATAGATTTATTGAAGAAGTTTCCTGTCAGTGAGTGAACGTCCCCTCATCGATGTCAGTTCTTACGTCAGTAACTCTGTTATTTGTTGATCATGAGTTAATTGATAACGCGAAAGAAGTTAAATTAACCCCCATTTCTTTTAACGTCTGAAAATAACACAAGAGTAAAGTATGTATTGAAATAAGAGTTTTATTCGGCGTTTTTATTTCCTCAAAAGAAAGGTTAGGATAGGTTTTTAGTTGATTGTGGGTCGGTATTAATTTTTATTTATGAATTAAGTTATATTGGCTGATGTGTAGTTTCTGCGTGATCTTATTTTTTGGTAAAGTCTAAATTAGTCGGAAACCCGTTTATTTCATACATCAAGCTAGTCAAGGTCAATCTTGCGCACAAGTTAGGCGTATACTGGTTTGTTAGTCGTTCTAGGTTGGTTGGTAATTTCCCACGTTATCATATTACGGCCAATCAGATGTCATAGGCGTTGCCAGAAAAAATAGGTGACCTCGAAATTACATATTTATGGTTTCATTTATAAACTGCGTATATTTAAAAGTTTGCACGGGCACGGTAGGACCGGACTGTAAGTCCGTTCTTACCAGCCGGGCCGGACACGGGCTTCAAAATAAAAAGAACCTAACAGCCCGGACGGGCCTTGAAAAAGTAAGCCCGTGAGACTCTAGTGTATTACACACAATAAATGTGTATATAATTATTACTAATTTTAGTAATAACTGTAATAATTCTACGTAACTTTAGAAATTTTTATAAATTTCGTAAAGTGCTTTATTTATCCCAAATGACTCTTATGATTCCGGTTTCGGTGCATATTTGTAAAGAAAGTGCAAATAATTTCCAAAGATCAGTAAAAAAAATATGTAATGTTTACATTCGTTCTTAATGTTTACTGTTAACTTTCTGAAGCTTAATAATTTTTACACCTTTGTCCATGTTCGTAACTAGACAAACGACATTATAATTAGTATGAGAGGCCATGTGATGTCTCTTGATTGGTCAGAAGTATATCTGCTGGTTTCTTATTGGTCAGTTTAAACAGTTATATAAATTTTTTTTCATTTGATCAGCAGTTAATTACAGATTTTTAAAAAAAAGTAATCTGATTGGAATGTAACTCCACCTGCGGAACTTTAATACGATATTAAGCTTAATAAAATTATATATATGCGTCTCGGTGGTGTAGTGCGGTTAGCGTCGCTGACTACAAATCCATCGGCCCCGGGATCGAGACCCGGTGATGGCAGGCGGCGCGCAGCAAAACCCAGCTGTTTATCCTTCCACACAATAAAGAAATTGGTTGATAGATAAATGGGTAACCTGGGTAGCCTTGTGGTTAAGACGCTGGCCTGCTGGTGGGGCGTGGTTCGGAGTCCACCATAAACTGTAGGTCTAAGGTGGCGTAGCAAGCTTGACCTTCGTCAGAACGAACAATTCGGGCGGAAGCAAACCAAGGTTTATATATATATATATATATATATATATACACAGTCCCGTGGCCAGGTCTTCCCAAGGGCGGGGAAGGTCAAAATTGTAGAAAGGCGGACCTTTTGGTGCAAGACCTAGTCACTGCGGAGGGGGTTTAGAGTAGTTTGGGATGTTTCAAAAGGAAAAAAATGCAAGTGTTTATTTACTAAATAATGTTATATTCACATATTATAATATCACATCATAAGTTATAACTATGGTTACAAAAGTGGACCCTTCCTGTCAAGGGGGAGTCGTTCGACTCCCCCCCCCCTCTCTTTGGCTACGGGCATATATATATATATATATATATATACCTTTCAACCTTCCGTGCGATGATTCCTCATTTCACAAAGGTCAAGACTGTTGCCACTCCTCTCGAATTGGTCTGGTGAAGTAGAGAGTTGGTTTTTTATACCCTCCACCTCACATAACCAGGTACGGTATGTATAGCAAGATACGAAACTGACGATATTTTGTACCATTTAGTGCGTTATCCCGCCGAGTGAATAGTACTCGCCCTCTAGCGTATGGAGTGAGAACTAAGCTTTACACAAGATCATTACTCGCATGATTTTGAAGTAAATTACCAAAAACTGAATATTATCACATTGATCTCTAAAAAGTAGAAGCTTATTCTCTTAATTTTTTAACTGATCCTACATTTAGTTACATATTAAGCTATAGGTTTATAATAGTAAATATTACAATGTAATTTAAATTGGTGACATTTTTTCGCGGTTAATGTAACTATTTTCCAAACACCAGATGCAGAAAAAGTTGGCAGAGTTTTGGGTTTTATTATAAATGATCGTTGGTAAAATCTCAAAAAGTTATACATTATGACAATGGTTTCGCAGCAACAACGTTTGTGTGGATAGAGAAGAATTGATGAGAAGGAATCGAACACCAATAACACGGCGGAAGCCGAAGCCGAAGCCGAAGCCGAAGCCAATACCGAAGAGATCGAGACTGGGAATGTGAAGAAAGAATCCTCCAAGCCTATTTTCAACTTCTTCTCGAGCCTTCAAATGTCATCCTGCAGGGATAATGGCGAAAAATATACCTGTGTCACCAGGTAAGCTTCTTACTTTAATCACTTTCGGTTTCATTATGTACCAGGGGATGGATGACTTTACGTGCTGCCTGTAGCTCGACGATTATACATTTTACAACGCAGTTTGACCATAGTCAAAATATAATTTCCAAGTCTCATCTCATTTCAGAGATGACATACTAAAGCAGTGATGCACAAACCCTGGCCCGCGGGCCAAATGTGGCCCCCACGGGTCTTTTCAGTGGCCCCACGGGTCTTTTCAATTCAATGAAAAAGTTAGCTACCCAAAGAAAAATCTGAAATATTACCCCTGGTTATTATAAAAAATAGAATATCTATATATCTGGCCCCTACATATAAAACAGATGGTTGGTTTGGCTCTCACATCAAAAACGTTTGTGCACCACTGTACTAAAGTAATTAGACAATAATCTCCGAGTTAAGTTTACTGTTTACAATTACCATACGATACTTTAAACAACTGTTTATCTTTAGGAAAGTAATAAAAAGTCATGCTGTGTACTACCAACACTAACATATAGCTAATGCGTAGCTAATCAACTTAGACACTGTAAACAGAAGTTCATAAATACTCCAGGTAAAAAAGTACCAGAATGGTGTTTTTGTAACTTTAACGTCTCTATTAATTAATGAACGGTTCCTCACACTGACCGTATAGGTTCCATTTCTGGTATATAGGGTAAAAAAAAAGCCACTAAGTTCCAGGTTAGTTGAGTTAGTTTAGTTAAAGTACAGTATTTTCCAACTGCGGTACCACGAAATTTGATAGAAATACCAAAAACAAGTAAATGAAAATTGAAAACTTGAAAAAAAAAATGGCGATCCATTCCATACATATGCGAACTGTATGGACTGAATTTGAAGTTACGCGGTGTTCGTGTGGGGGTTGGGTGGGGATAAAGTGAATGCTGAGCAATGGGAGATGAAAATCCTCCGTGGTGCAGCGGAAGAACAGATGCCATTGGGGTGCCTTGCTTAAAAAAAAGGTTGTGAATCACTGGTCTACCCAGTCCCCAATCTGGAACCTAATTCTGAGATGAGGGAAGCTTTTGTTAATTTATTTTTACAAGTAACTGAACAGTTACGAACACCGTAATAATGCCTTTATTAAATAATTCTAAAATGTACATTTCTTTCAGCACAAACCGAAGAGGACTGCACAAAACCGTTAAAGTTACTTATAGGTGTTGTCATGGGTTCATCCGAGACGGCAGCGGTTGTTCCGAAAGTAAGTTATCTTCACTCTAGCCATTTCATAATAACGGGTCAACTAATACGCGTAAACGAAAACTTAACCTTGATTCCCATTTGGTGTTGGACCTACCCACCCATTCGTATAATTTATTATATCAATCGTTTACTTCCTCAGTCGAACTCTTTCCAATGCCGGAAACACTCCAAAAACTTGGCTCTACCTCCGATTTCTTGACTCTGATCAAAGCCGCCGAAATGATCGAACTTTTAAAGGAATCCACTTTGACTTTGTTCGTGCCAAACAACGAAGCCATTGAAGAATACACAGCTGATTTGGAAGAAAAGGTCAGTGTAAAGTTATGAACCTTTTCTTTATAAAGGAAGTTAAACTAATAATCAGGTGAAAGATAATCATTCAAAAGGCTCAGAAACTGACATAGCGCTCAGGCCATCTAATACTGCTGATTGCGCAAACTTCTGGATTTTTATTGACAAGCACCATCAAGGGTCGAACCCCCGCCATCAGTGTCTTAGCTGCGCTTAAAGGGAAACTTCAGAATGTGGATATTCTAATCGTCCTGTAATGTCCTATGATGGGATTATAAATGATGCCTTATAAATGACCTTGTGTTTTAAGTAATAGGTATAAGAAAGGCTTTAGTGATTTTGAAAAGTATTGCTCCACCCACACACCCATTTAGGGTACGAGCAGCTCGTAGCATCACTGCCAAGCACATGGAGGATCAACGTCCTAATGTACGTGGTTCACCATAGTCTAATGTAATTTACAAAGTCTTAACATAAAAGTTAATTTCATTGATAAACGTTCATCTAAAAACTGATTCTCAGCGCCATCTCAGTGCAGCGATTCAAATTACAAACTTTATTCATCAGTGTTAAGTGCGAATGTCGGGGAGGACGAATGCGCGTTTGGAATGGCTGCTAATTTCGGATTAGGGCCAGGATTTGTTACATATTGTGGTTCTTACGGTTGTAACAACATACATATTTAGAGTAAAAAAGAGCAATGTAACGTTTCTTTACTTACCGAGAGAGAAAAAGTTGTGGAAATTATGGTAATTGTAAATAGTAACGTAATTTTTAGAATACTTTGTGTATTTTTATTTTTATTTATTGAATTACTTTATATTTGCTACGTATGTATGGATATTCCCTATAATTTTTATTGTATTTCAAATTATATTTAGCGAGGTAAAATAAGAGGCATTAATTACTTTCGTTCTGACCCTCGTATATTGATTTTAGTATGACTGAGATGAGGATGAGACTTGGTAAATTACATTAGACCAGGGGTCACCAACCTTTTTTTTGTTCACCGCCCACTTTTACGATTTTTTGAAAATTAAAAAAGCTTATCGCCCACCTTAAACCAAAAAGAATAAATCAACATAATCGATAAAATAAATAATTAAATAAATGTTTAATTACCTTTAATGTGAGCCCACTAGTGGGCGCTACCGCCCAGGTTGGTGACCCCTGCATTAGACTATGGGTTCACCACGACTGAAAGCATGAGAGAGATGGAGAGAGCGCGCGCGCGCTTTTGGCACCTTCTAAATTTTCATTCTGACTGCAGCCTTGGACGTGTTATTAACATAGATATGAAAACAAGTCCGGATTTGCTGCAAAAAAAACTCCATCAAAATCTAACACCAACATCCATTATCTACAACGTTTTCAAACATCAAGCCAACTCAATTTTTTTATATGACCTTTTGCCCTACTCGCGGCGTCAATGACTTCGATGTTATGACGCCAGAGGGATTACACCAATCAGTCAGTGAATGAACATTTCCCCTATTTCCATTTTGTATGGAAATAATTGAATATTGATAAATTTTGCCCTGCGTGACGTCATCGTGAAAGTTCTGTAAAAATATTTTACCAACAGAATGAAATCCAAAATAGCATCGATGGTCTGCGCAACGACGTCTATCGGCAACGGAGGGAAACTCACAACTTGACGCCGATCCTTCTCAGCCACATGGCTGACGATTTCCTTTATGCTGGTGACTTCAAGGATGAACAGGTAACAAAAGGTCCCTTTTTTAAAACTTATTTGTTTCATTTACCTCCAAAAAATTTGAGAATGTTTTTATATCAAACATTTTGTAAAGGTCTTCTACCCCGAAGAAATGTAATTCTATAAAGTTTTGGTTCCTTTTCTTATGAATTTTAACATTAGAAGTACGAGGATTGAATTATTTACGATGAGTTGCATAAAATTTTGGTATCACGTTTCCTTTAAATAAGAGAAGATTTAGTTTATGAAGGATAACTAAAATGAATATTACCTTCATTTACTATCTTGTCTTTGCCTTGTATTGAATTTCTTTCAGGATATACATAGTACGTGTAGACTAATTAATGAGCTATTACAGGTGATCCCCTCTCTTAATCCCGAATCTACGCTCAGAATCAATATCTATCACAGCATACCCACCACCGTTACCGTTAACTGTGCCCGAATCTTGACAGCCAATCAGCATTCTATGAATGGCGTTGTCCATACCATAGACAGAATGTTAAGTCCCGTCGACAAAAGCATTGCTGACATCATCACGTCGGATCCACAGTTCTCCATTCTGAAAGAACGTAAGTTAGAGGGTATCTTTTGAAGGTATGGTTGGGTATTGGGGTATGATAGATAATTTTCTTATAAAACGAGCATTCGGTTGTTATTTTGGTTTGATTGGAATTCCAAAAGTAAATTTTCACGTAGCTTCATGAAAAGAATTGAATGTCAACGCTGAAGGGAGACTTGTAATAAAATTATGTATGACACTGTACATTTAGTTTGTGCTAGCTGTATATATATATAAGTGTACAGTTATGTACGCGTGGAAAGTACACATGATATATTAGAAATTGAGCCAAGTTCTCGAATTGAGAAAGTAGTGTGTGGCCAAACTGTGAAGTCAGACTCGTCAAGGTTACCCTTGAACCCTCGAGTAATCTAACAAGGGGGATACGTACAACTTCCCAAAATTTAGTAGATCACAATCATGAATAAGTGATTCAAACACACTATTGATAAACTAAATATTACATTACAATATTATATTAATTATAAGATTAAGCGTACGAAGATTATTTAATTTATTTGGCCCTTAAGCTTTAGGCCTTACTGGGCTCACAAATTAAAAAGTAAAACATATCACTTCATATGCCAGCGTCCGTACATCAGTGGGTAACAGTTTCCCTATAAGCGAAGTGAAAACAATGAGGTGAGGGGGTTCGTCTCCCGATGGTGTTAGCTCATAATAAGTTGGGAGTTTGCTCAATGGGCTGAATTCGTCTGGTCTGAGCGTTGTGCCGGTTTCTGCCCACCCCCATTTATTGATCGTTATCACTTCATACGTAGTTAATACACGTGATTACTTGGGATATTTATATCATGCTTAAAAACCGGGTATTAGGTATTAGAAAGAAATACAGTAGGTGGTCTCTGCGCTCGTCATTTTTCTCTCATTCCTTTCAAGTGCTGAGAAATACCGGATTTGTCGAAGAACTGCGACAGGATGGACAGCTAACTTCTTTGCCCCTACTGATGCTGCCTTCAGGCGTCTCAAGCCTTCGGTCCTCGAATCCTTCGTGAAGGAAACTCTTGTGTCAGAGGTGAGAGGTCGAGAGAAGAGAGAGCGTATTGCCATTCACTATCTTGCATTATTTTTTGTTTATCTTTCTTCGTTAACGGCAAAAGTCGTGGAACAGAGGGGACCTATAGTTTAACGCGGGATCCTAGCCACGGGTCTGTATATCATCTGAACGCCGAAGGATGGTCACCCATCCAACTACCGAACAGACCCAACGTCGCTTAACCTCGCTGATTTAACGTGAAGCGATGTTGCCACGTGGACACGACGTAGCTCATAGTTTTCATGAGCTTACAATAGTAATAAACTAAACCTCTATTTACTAATCTCCCTCCCCCTCATCCCCCTTTTCAGCTGTTTTGGAACAACACATTTTGCCGAATACTATTTGTTCGTCAGCCATTCAGGGCAAAATGAAGACTTTGAATAAACTTGAAGAATTCCTCGTTTAGAACGGGATGAAGACGACAAACTTTTCGTACAAGACGCACAAATCGTCGCCAGAGACATCGTTGGCACTAACGGAGTCGTTCATATCATCGACAAGGCTCTTGTGCCCAATGAAGGTGTGTTTGACTATTTAATTTTGAACGATCTTTATTTTAAACTTTTGGCCAAATATTAATAATACATTTTCGTAATGGCCTATTTTCTCTGTTTAGTTATATTAACAATAAAGTATACATTCGGTATTGTATTATTAATAATAGATTCCGTAATCGTATAATTGTTTGTTAGCATCCCACTCGTTAGGCACTTAGTTCTAATGGATGGCACTCTGGCTTAATAATCCAAAGGTTTTAGGTTTGTTTTGTTCTGGATTCTGTTATACTCTGGAGTTCAATTGCGATCTTAATGTACTTTTTTTAAGGGGAGGGGTGGTAGTTGGTTGGACCTTTTCGAGTCCTCTAGTTACAAAATGTTATTAGGACGGTTTTGTTCGTGTAGGCTCAGTTCGAACCACGATGAAAGTTGTAGAGCGCCAAAGAAAAACAACGATATCTTCATTAACAAATGTCTCTCTCCGTTTCGTAGCCAAATCTGTTAGCGAAGTTTTAGAATCGCACAACCTGACAAGGTTCATCGAACTTCTGAAGAGGCAGAGTTGATGGAGGAATTCAATGCGGAGAAAGACATCACCGTTTTCGCGCCGACCAACAAGGCCATTGAAAAAATTCCCGAAGAAGACTTCACTGCACTGAAGGTATCATATGGTCGGAAACCCCATTCTACTTCTTTGTTTTGGGTGGGTACGATGAGTGAGTGCCAGACTGGGCACAAGTAAACGAGTACAGCCGAACACGTACCCTTTATCATCATCGGGACTTTTACATTTTCATAAACACGTACGATATTGGACAGCAAATTCGTCCACAGTTTATTTGGGGTTCATATATGGGATGAAGCTACCTAGTTGGGACACTCGGTTAGGTCAGGTTAGGCTTAGGAAAGTCTAATTTTTTGTGTCGATGACTTTGCTGTGTTCAAAATTGGGCGTGAACAAGGATGCTCGTCCTGCTTTACCTTTCCTGAAAAGAATTAGACTTTAATTTCCCTGCTCGCACCTTTCGCTAAACAAAAGGTTGGAACAGTTACTCTGTGGTCTCGCCTTTACGCTTGCATTTCCACAAACCATTCACACTTCACTGTTCCCTCGTTAATTTTCCTTGTCTCTGAAAACCACCCTCAAATTCAGTATAATTTAGTTTCTTCGTTACAGTGATTCAGTTACAGAAATTACAGGGTAATGAGGACCCCAACATCCACTCTTGGGTAGCCCAAGAAAGAAGTTGAAAGAAAATTGAAAACTCTCCTACCATACTCGCACTTATAAACGCGTAAAGCCTTTGACACAAGAATATTAGTAGCAGTAAAGTATAGGGCAGAGAAGACGCCTCTTCTTCCGCCAGACACTGTTGACAGAAATGAGTAGTTAAAGATTATGTATAGGAAAGAAAAATGTATAATGAAAGGAATAGTTTCAGGCAATTGATGGCAAACTGTTTACTTAATTATTTTGCGTTAAATATTATAAATTGATTTTTCTGTTATTCGTAATAGATTAACATGTACTGTCGTTGTTCATTAACACATATTTTATTTTTCCACAGAATGACAAGGAAAGATTAAGAGAAATTCTCCGCTATCACGTGACAACTCCTTCTATCGGAGCGAAGGATATTAACAATAACCATCTGGCTGACACGGCAGCTGGTCATCCTCTCAGAATCAACCTTTATTCTGGTGTGAGTAGTTTTATCTTTAAACCTTTCAAGACTGATTTTAAATTTTCTAACTAGTAAAACAATAATGTACCATATATTCTTCAAGTCGCAGGAGAGTGGAGACTCGAAAGGGTTAAGGAGTGGAGATCTGAAACGGTTCTTAAAATACAATTAAAATCATATTAAATATAGCCATGGTTTTTCCTTCTCTCAAGTTCTCAGACAGGGTGTAGCAAAATTTCATGAAAATGCCAAAAATAAGCAATTAAATTTGAAAAATTACTGGATATTTAGAAATTAAAAAAAAAAAAGTGCCATTCATTCCGTCCAATCGGAAACTGTGTAGGCTCAGTCTGAAGTTAGGTGGTGATGGAAGGAGGAGGGGAACTGGATTTTGAACAGCGTGAGACGAAACTCCTCCCAAAGTGCCACGAAAGAAAGACAGATAGCACTGAGATGCCTTGAGTTATTAGAAAAGGTTGAGAATCACTGCTTTATGCAATGAGATAAGGAATATTTCCTTAAACAAGAAGACTGTAACATTTGATTCACCAAAAGAATAATTGTATCAACATTTCCTTTGTTACTTCATTCATGGACTCCGTTTCCTTTTTATTGGACGATTCCTTGCACGATTCGGGCATGACGGGTATCGATCTTTAAATAATACGACAGAAAATTAAAAATTTTAGCTCAGTATATATATATATATAAGCTGTTTTTCTTCTTCAGATGCCTCTTCTTTCCGGCTTATTCAGAATCCACGGTCGACACCCAGTTAGAGTAACAGCAGGCTGTAGTCGAGTTTCTGTGTTAGATTCGCAGGCGTGTGGAGCCGTTGTTCATATTATAGAGGATCTACTCGAGATACCCAAATCCAACATTTTAGAGATACTTGGAAATGAGAAATACACCATCTTCAAGCAAATGGTTACGGTAAGTGAAGTACTGTAAATGTCTGTTACAGCATCTCATACAGTATTTTTGCTTTTTGCAAAATCAGTCTTATTTTAGGGCACTACAAATCTAATATATATATATATATATATATATATATTAGTCCCATAAATCCGGTCTCCGGTCTTGTTTTGGGACCTTTTTTTTCGTTGCAGGTATAATAACACGCAATGGTTAATATGAAAGCGAGTTACACTCGTGAGGAAAAAGGCCTCCGGAGGCCTTCTCCTCACCAGTGTAACTCGCTTCCCAAAAAAAGACCTCAATTTGAACATTATCTAATGTATTACGTTTGTAAATTTAATTTAAAATAAATTTTCCTACGAGACTGGACTTACGGGACACCCTGTATGTGTGTGTATATATATATATACAGTATATATATACCTTCTGAGAA
Source organism: Bathynomus jamesi (assembly GCA_023014485.1). NCBI lineage: Eukaryota > Metazoa > Arthropoda > Malacostraca > Isopoda > Cirolanidae > Bathynomus > Bathynomus jamesi. The sequence continues at coordinate 717,431 of JAJOZX010002016.1, read as the reverse complement.
GGGTTGCAGCCATCTGATTTATAATAACATTGCCAAACTTAATTTATAATATTCATTAATTACAGTACAATAGACATGTAAATACTTTTTTACTCTATCAAATTTCCTGGTTTTTTTTAAATGAATTTGTCAGCCATTTATACAAAACGACAAACCTTCATTTTAACTATTAACTTGACTTAACTTACTGTAAATCATAGACAATTCATGAATCATATAAATACTTCCAAGTGCACTAACCGCACTTAATTATGAGGGAAAAGAAAAAGCAATAAAATTGTTAAGCTAGTGGAACTCGAAACCGCCGGCACGTGGTTTCAGAGTTTTAGGTGACGTAATCGTTAGGAACACTGGCTTTCAAACCAAACGACGCAGGGTTCGAATCTTACTAACTTCTACTTTCTCACTTTATTGCTTTTTTTCTCTCCAATTTCCGAACGATTTTTTTCGTTCTTCAGGATACGGGAGTTGACAAAGAATTATCTGAAGAAGGTCCTTTCACGTTGCTCGTACCTTCGGATCATGCCTTCAAGACTCTTCCTGAAGAAGAACTTAACGAGATATTGAATAATGACGAACTCAAAGAAAAAATTGTCAGGAGACATATCATGCGAGGTATAGTTTTTATTTTTTGGTGCTTATTATAGAAAATAGGGTGCTATTATAGTATGCGGTCTACCTACGATTGGTTAGGTTTAGTCATGATATTTTCGTTAAAACTAACGAAAATATCATGACTAAACCCAACCAATCGTCAAGGACGATTGACATTGGGATGTAAACAAGCAATTAGTAAACAAGATAAGAAGCTATAATTAAAAGGTAGTCCGCTGAATCGTAGGAAGACCGCATACTATAGTAGCACCGAAAATAGTTCAGTGATTACGGTGGTGGTGGTAGACTCCGAACGGTGAGACTCCGGTTCGCTCTCTTCCTGCTGGCTCCTAGGTTGGGCTGAGTTGGCCGCTTACCCTGTCATTCCTCGGGCTAAATGTGACCCTCGGGGTACACTCACACCCTACCTCACATCGTTGGGTAATGAGTTTCCTGGCAGTTACCTTTTGCCTCTTATACAAACGTGCGCTAAATTTAAACACATCGATGACAGGCATCAAATAAGAAATTATATAACAGTAACTTGGATTTTGATTGAGTTAATCAAATCTAGTTTCATAGTTTGCGACTGAGTTCTCGAAAATCTTAAACGAAAAACCACATTCATTTGGTTGTACCAAACACAAGACTGAAGTTGTAACTAAAATAAAAGGAGTCCGACGTGTTGGACAGACGTCAGTATTTATATTCCAAATTGTCATCTTTCCAATGGATTCTTTCTATCTAGGTTAAAGTCAGAACAGGAGATAAGTGAATGCAATTGCTTTTTTGAAATTGTTAGGACAGTAGGTCCAACAAACAAGGATGACGTTGTAACAGGTAACCGTGCCTACGTCGGTGGGCCGACGTAGGCATTTGTTACATCTCTGATACCAACGTCGGCCAATAGATTCTTGCTCTCTTCATAAAAGTTAGAACACGAGCGAGTGAATGTAATTTTCTTTCTCAGAACATGTCTGTTGCTCGGGAATCAACTCGAATAGTTGGCTCTTCATGGACCACAAGAGGACCATCGACGGATCCCTCATTCACATGCGCCGAAGTTCCAACGGGCGCCCCAGGGCCGGAGCTGCGAGAATCATTGAATGCGGGTCCCCCACTGGTAACGGGATCGTTCACACCGTCAACAGGATGGTTATGAGTGACAGAGAGATGAGTGAAATGAAAGGACAAAAGTTTGGAGGGATGAACACAAGAATTTTCGATTTTCCTGGTCTTGGACATATGCTCCGTTTTTAAGAATTCTTTTAGAATTTAAACTGTTATTGACAAGTTTTTCTTTTTAGAATAATCAGAATTATTATTTATTTATCCCTAAAGGAATTATTATCCTTAAGTACAATTCAATATTTCTTAAAAATCATTATATAATACTTTATTGTAAACTTTACCTGTGATTCCTCTAATTCAAGGTACTGTACCACCGCATTATACTTTAAGATACAAATTATCTCTACGTTCTCAGCTTTTTTTTTCCCTGAGCCTGTAACCATGAACAAAACGGTAAACAATGATTTAGTTAGATCGTATTTATTGACAGCGATACAGCTTTTCCAATCATTGAGAAAGTGTGATTAATGTTTACATTAATTCCAGTTGGACAGTTTAGATATTAAAGTATTTTTGTATTTATTCCTTTAGAGCGAAGGCTCATGCAAATAAAATTTTGTTAAGTTATTTTTACGTCTTTATGTAAGATTTTTTGTTAATTTATTTATGTATAGAAGCGAGGTAGACTCTTTTTGTGTCTGTTTGTTAGCATTTTACAAGCTATGATTGCTTTTAAATTTCATGTAAACGTCTTGTATACACGATATTGCAATAAATTTTGTTGGAATCGTTTTGTTTTTATCCTTTATAGTCATTTATACTGAATTTTGAAAGTGTTAAATCCCTTTCAAAGAGGTAAAAGTAACATCCATGACTCGTATTCCCCCAGGCCAGTCGAGGGGCGGTAGGGGCCCAAGCCTGGGCTGGGATACCTTAGTCCGAGTCAATTAAATTGGGGTGGACGGCTCGCCGGTTCGTCGTGACGTAAAATGCAAACCGCCCAGTTCTAGGTAACACTGGGGTTTCAACCCACGACTCGACGAAGTTTCAGCACTGCCGGGCGGCGCCGTAACTAATCGGGCCACGAAACGCTCGGTTTTAAAAAAGACTGAATTTCTTGATTGGTTGACTATACTTTGCAAAAAAAATAATAATGTAGCATATTGTAGTCTCCCGCCCCAATTCCCCATCCATCAAATGATTTTAGATATGAAGGAAGTTCTAGCATAACTGCCGATGAAAGAGCAAAATGTAAAAGGTATCAACGAGACAGACATCAAAATATACAACGCATAAGTACATAATGAAAAAAATTCTTGAAAATAATTGTGATTTTTGCCTTCATTGGTCCACGATTAAACCTGTTACCATGACACTATATGCTTGTTGTAGGTTTTTTAGTGTGCTAAACAGATTTTTGTATTTTGTATCGCGTAACTTTTAGTGATAAACTGGGCAATAAATGGCAATAGTGTGCTGAGGCCGTAAAACCACCTGTTATTATTATTTGAGATTATTTCTATGAGAATGTATTGTTTCGTTCTAGGATTCTATATTCATGGAAAATACAATGAAGTATTTTTCTGTTCCATTCAACACTCAGCAGTATGTAAGTTGATTACAGGAACACTTTGTTGTCTCGCTGTTTCTCCTTTAGTCAAATACATTAGGTTCTGTTCAGATTTAATTCTATGGAGACAGTTTTCAGTTTATATGTACATTTACGTTATTTCAGTTTTCTGGTTAATACATCGGATTCTACGTTAGTTGTTAAGGTAAGTAGACATCGGTGAGACCTAGCGAAGACTCCGTGACCTTAATGCTTGAACTAAAGCCCACTTAAGGAAACAGTATTTTAAACTGAAAACAGTTGTATAAAAATACTTTCGGTTATGATAACTTTTTAATAAGTCATTAAAATTCCAAACTTTAATATATAAAAATGTAATAATTATAATTCATCAGTTCTTCATAGGTGTATGACTCACTGCGATTTAACTTTAATCAATAGATGAATTGACCAACCAACCAATCTTAGTACTCTGCATGTCCAACGTAGGTATGTCAGTGTTTTTTGTAAACAGGTGTGTGAAGAGGGTTAGTGATTAATAAAGTTAAATTTGTGAATGGTGACGAGAAATGATTTGTAATTATACGGTTTAACTCTAAGAGTTAATTAAGACTGTGATTGTTTTTATTTATTTTAATATATGAACTTAACGTAGTCCATCGGTTAATATTCTTAATGTAGATTTTTGGATTAAAAAGTATAGTGAAAAGGCTGAAATCAAGCAAGTTAAGCTGACGTCGACTGGAACTGGTTGCCACAGTAAGTTTTTAATTAGGTTTTGATGAGGTTATTTAACCTCCTTCGTAACATCTAAGGTCATAGGACGGAAGGGACCTACAGCTTTACGTGAAATCCAAACCACGGGTCGCCATATAATCCGGCGGCAGAAAGCTGTTGCCCATCCAACTACTATCCAGACCCACTGTCACTTAACTTCGTTGATCGACGGAAGCGGTGTTAAGACATTGGCCACAACGCCAAACCAAAAATCCAACTTGTCTTGAATGGTGGACCTTCGCGAGCCATTTGATATTGCTACGCGAGCCATGGGCATGTTATGACAGTCGCTTATGAAAATACCTACAATCTGAAGTCATAAAGTTTGATCCATGATTCAGACCTGTAACCTTCAGACCTACCACCCAGTGATATATCTATTAGGCCAGCCGCAAACAGGATCGTCTTGCAACTCACGACTGACGACTTGGGTCGTGACGACTCGAGTTCGCGTGTGATTTTATATTGACAAGAAGGGGATCCCATTCTGTCAATGCAAAAGTACACGTGACTAGAGTCGTCAATCGCAAGACGATCCTGCGGGTGGCCGGCCTAAGGCTACCCTAATGGGCAGGATACAATTATCTTCCTGCTTTTATTTTACGACTAAAATTTTATCTTGTATTTTTTACTTGCAATGATGAATGGGATTAAGTTTTAAATTTTTCCCTAAACTGAAGTTTTGTTCGATGAGAATAAGTGTTTTTTAGGAATTTTATTTTTTAAATTTAGATTTCTTGGATCACCTGAAGATTATGGCCCCCAGCCTTCGTTAGTTAGCCTTATAAGGATAACTAACGAAAATATCACGACTTAACCTAACCAATCGTTAGGTCAACTGTACGCCCTTGACGATTGATTAGGTTAAGTCGTGATATTTTCGTTAGGTAGCTTTATAAGGCTAATTAAAGAAGGCTGGGCGCCCTGATCTTCAGGTGATCCAATTTCTTAAACAGGACAAACAAAGAGGTTAAAATGTGATATCGGACATCCTAAAGCCGCAATTATTGAGCATGTGACTTAAACATTCTTTTTATTCCTAAAGATATTATAACCTGATTACAGGTTGAAACTATCCACCATAAATATACCGTAAATTATATAGTTACAAATTATAGGATCATGTCAAGAATAACGAACCCAACACCTGCAGGGTTCGCTATTCTTGACAAGGGAATTTTTGGGTTCGCTATTCTTGACATGGTAAAATTGGGTTCGCTATTCTTGACATGGGAAGTCCTCAAGGACGTTTTCATAACTTCAGACGGTAGGTTTGTTTCCCAATTTTAAGTAATTAGTTAAGGACGTATTAAATGCTTTTATATTAGTCTTTTTTTATTTAACCAAACTAGCACGACTTAACCTAACCAATCGTCAATGCCGTACAGTATAAAGAATCCTCTTCTCTTAATATATAAAAATAAATAAATAAATAAAAATTTATTGTTTTTATTTTTTTTTTTAGATTAATTGTACGCCCTTGACGATTGGTTAGGTTAAGTCGTGATAGTTTGGTTAATTTTAACTGGATGAAGCAATTTCCTTTTAATAAATTAGTATACGGTTCATTTTCATTTCAGTAAATTGTTTTATTTATTCTTTTATCAATAAAGTGAAGATTACATATGTTTAACTTTTTCCTTTACATGATATTTATATTGGGTTTGCTATTCTTGACATGGGAACTTTTGGGTTCGCTATTCTTGACATGGTAAAATTGGGTTCGCTATTCTTGACATGATCCCAAATTATATAGTTGCGAATTATATATAGTTGCGAATTATATATAGTTGCGAATCGCAGTGTAGGCTAAATATCCCGCCGAGGCTACGTCGTGGCCAGTGTTGTAACGTCGCTTCCCGTCGATTAGCGAAGTTAAACGACATTGGGTATGGAGGGTAGTTTGACGGGGCACTGTCCTTTCCGTCATATGATATTAGATTTATAGGTTAGGTGGTGGTTTTAGGTTGGTTATTTCCCGCATGACCAACTTTCGGCCTATCAGAGGTCCCAAACTGGTACCCCAAAACAATATTTGCCAAAAACTTAAAACTTGTCATACTTCTGCTTTTATAAATTACAGTTCTATATATGAAAAATGGAACTTAAAGCAAAGCCTATATCCATAGTTGCCAACATTTTGAAAAGCAAATGCGGTAGAATTTGTAATCAATGCCAGGGGGTCCGGGAGCATGGCTCCCATTCCCGGGAAATTTTTTAAAATTACCTTAAATGATGCACTCTAGTGCATTATGAGCATAAAAGGTTTGATATTATTTGTATCTTGTTCGTGCTCATTATATGAAAGTCGGTAGCTTACCGCCGAAAGCGGTAGGGTTGGCAAGTATGCTATATCTACTCGGACTATATCTGTACAAAGTTTCAAATACTGTACTTGTTAAATCGAGAAAAACCAGTCGGTCAAAAACACATTAAAATACTGAAGCCATCAAAATTTTAAGTTTAACAAACTCAGTGAGACCAAATTTATGAAGCTTCCTTCAAGATCTAAGAGGCTCTTGATCTTAAAGTAAATGTTATTTTAAGGTCTTACTGGCTTAAAATTTTCTGTTCAAAATAGTTCATATGAAATTATTTAACTGTTATAATGCGATCGTGAATCGATTTAGATATTGGTAGGCTTTGTTTAAAGTGTTTTTCGACAATTGATTGCAAATCTATTGATATAATTAAACTACAGTTGGTGGTGGTGTGTGTGCGCGCGCGCAGGCAACTGGGCATAAGTGAGGTCGAACGTGTGATGACTGATGATTTGCAGATGCAGTCGGGTAATTTCTTTTGGAGGTCACAACTGTTTCAGTACATTGGAACATTAATAAAATTTTTAAAAAATAAACATTTGGAGCAAATGTAGTTTACGTACCCTTGACGCAAAAGGGGACTCAAACTACACTAGGTCAAAGTTGGGGGACGTAAACTACACTAGGATCTTTAGGAGACATTTTTTAAATGAATCCATCAAATAAAACGTTAAAACTAACGAAAATATTACGATTTAACCTAACCAATCATCAATATATATATATATATATATATATATATATATACACACAGTGGTGTAGTGCTAAATAAAGAAGTGAGGGAACGCATTTTGAAAGTGTTACTCAGATGCGGGGGGAGACAATGGCGAGCGCGGCGAGCCCATACAGCTGGGGGTCCGGGGGCACTGTAAGCCCCCCGGGAAATCTTTTGAAATCTGACCAATTTCAGGGATATTTTGAGGTCATATGCAACTGGATATTAGGATATATTCCAAGGTTGAAGATGCAGTATTTCCAGTGTCATTAGATATACGACATCCAGTACGATCAATAAAAATAGCTAACAACTGGAATGATTAACTAAAAAAAAGTTAACAACTGGTACGCCGTGGTGACTTTCACCAGATCTTTATAGGCTAGCATTGCCTCAGTCGAAGCTAAAAGAAATGAAACAGTTAATGATTCTTTCTCACATTTCTTCTAGGGGTGGGAATTAAAATTTCATGACGTTAGAGATTTGTAAGTTCGGATTTATTTGAAATAGTGAGGGAACGCCGTTCCCACAGCACTACACCACTGTAACCTTGTTAACCTTTTTTGGGTTCCGTGCGTCAGTCTTTCTTCACACGACTTGGTCAAGCTGGTGGAGGAGCGAGTTGCTCTCTTGCGCTCTCCATCGTACATAGCCAGGTACACCCAACTCATCTGGTACCGTCCTGAGCCAGGCATTTAGTATTCTCTTGAAGACTTCAACTTTGATCCCTGTAATGTTTGAGGTCCTTTGGAAGCTGGTTGAAAATTCTTGGCCCCCTGACAACCAAGCTATTTTCCTTCAGAGTTGAGGTGGTCCCTTGTCGGGCCTTTAATATGGGAACACTACACATTCTGCCTTTCCTATTTTCCAGCGTTATCTGGATGGTAATTCGGTTTTGTTTGAGGTTTGGTACCAGTTTTTCGATCATTTTCCATATGTAGATTATGGTCTACCTCTCTTCTTTCCAGGGAGTACAGATTTAGTTTGCGTAGTCTTTCCCAGTAGTTGAGTTCTTTGCAGCCATCAATCTTGGCTGTGAAATGTGTGTGCGTTTCTTCTAGTTTATTAGTTTCTTCCTTTTTATATGGGGACGTCAAAACTGAGCAGTATTCAAGTTTTGATATGATCAGTGCAGTCTTTTTAAGTTCCTCATTTCTACCATATCTCAAGAGCTGAAATTTCTCGGTGTTAAATGTCATATCGTTGTCTTTGATCATTTGATATTTTGTTTCTCTCTCTGCAAGGCCTCTACTTCGTTTGCATCTCTGATTTTTCTGCTGATCTTTGTATCGTCCGCAAATGATGTTACTATACTGTTGCTGTTTACTCCACTGTCTATGTCTATTAGCATGATAATGAACAGGAGTGCGGCCAACACAGTACTTTGTGGTACTGAGCTGCATACTTCTGATTCTGATGATGATACACCTTGAATTTTGACCACCTGTAGTCGATTTCCGAGGAAGTTGTAGATCCATTTTCCCTTTATTCCCATATGTCTCATTTTATGTGCTATTATACCATGATCGCATTTGTCGAAAGCTTTAGCAAAATCCGTGTGTGTGACATCATAGTTTTCGTTGCTTTCAAGTGCATCTAGAATATTGTTATAATGCTCTTAATTAAGTTGATAGGCATGATCTTCCTGGTCGGAATCCGTGTTGATTTTCGTTGAATCTTTCCAATGTCTCCAAGAAGTCAGGGATTTTCTCTGACTATTCTTTCGAAAATTTTGGTGATGTGGAACGTCAAGGACACTGGTCTATAGTTCTTTGCTTGAGATCTATCTCCTTTATATATAGGGACGATGTTTGATCTTTTCAAGATGCCCAGTATTTCCCGTGTCGTGTCTTGGGATCTTCTCCATATCCAATATAAGGGTGTAGCTATTTCATTTTTATATTTTTTAATTAATAGCAGGGTTGGCCTGATTGGACCCGACCCAGTTGTCCCCAGTTTTTTTTTTTTTCAGAAAAAGCCCACCTGAAAAATCCAATTAAAACCCACTCAAGCGGGTTTTTTTCAGATATTTTAAAACGATGAGTTGCTGTAATAAGCTAATAAAAATAATACAAGTCAATACCATGTATTTAAGAGTCATTGCAGTTATGTAGGATTTTGTTTTATTAAATAAATAACAAAAGCACAAAGCTCAACTCAACTTTATTTTTCATTAAAACTGAACTCCAAAATATTTAATTTCATTAAATGAAGTGTCCTGTAAAAGTAATAAACTAATTAAATTCAGAGAGTAATCATAAAGTATTTATTTATTAACCACTGACACATCTCAAAGTAACCAATCTTCATTCAGTTCACTTCCACTACGCAAATATTTGTATATTTTGACCCGTGCCACGACAATTGAGCGCAAGACAATTGAGCGAGAGCAAGCAAATAAAAACTGGATAAAAGAAACAAAATAAGCTTGAACAAATATTTATTAAGGATGTTAAAAAAACAATATTTATTAAGGATGCTAAAAATGTAGTTCACTACTTTCGCAGTTTAAGATAATAACTTATACCTCGGAGGTATTCTAATTTATCTGTTTTCATAGTCGTTGGCTATTGTTAGGTTAGGTTATTCTTTGACTTTTAATTTTTATCAATCAATTTATCTTGACTAATCGTGTCACCATGGAGAGAATAGTATCATAGAAAGGACGACCACAAATTCTGCTAGACGGTTATTCCTATCGTTTGGGAAGAAAACTTATGTGGAGTATTTTTGACCTTGTTCGTGAACATTTACCCAGAATAAACAATTCACTGGAAGGCTGGCATCGAGCTCTTCAGATGTCAATTGGGCATCATCACCTAACGTTTTATAAGTTTCTTGAATTTCTTAGACTAGAACAAAGTCACAGAAAAGAAAATATTAAGACTAAAGTCAGGACAAAGAGAAGAAGCAAAGCACTCGAAGTATAGAAGAGCAAATTCGGCTATCGAAACAATAGCCAACAACTATGAAAACACAGATAAATTAGAATACCTCCGAGGTATAAGTTATTATCTTGAGTGAATCTTTTATCCAGTTTTTATTTGCTTGCTCTCGCTTAATTGTCTTGCGCTTAATTGGCCTGCGCTCAATTGCCGTGGAACCATTTTGACCAGCTTTCCTGCTTTTTCTGTCCCAAGCTTGTTGCGTAACTTGGACCAGATGTGTCCAAATGTTGAGTAAACTCTCTCAATGGCAGCTGAACTTGAGGTACAACTCAGTAGATGTTCACAAAAGTTGTAGGAATCTTCCATACCAATAACATTTCTTTTTGCAGTTTGTACTTTCATCAATTGCCACCAAGTAAAGGAAGACTCTATACAGTCGAATGACTTGATTATTACACATTGATACTGAGAAAAGGTTCTTGTCTTTTATTTTGAAAGCCAGAAAATATGCTAGATATTGAGGTTTGTTGCTGATTATCCACTAGGGCGGCTCGTTTTTACACTTTTTTCGATATTTGATTGGGGGTAGTGCGGAAAAGTTGCGATTTGGAGAGAAAATAGTGTGTAAAATTTTTTTGATCTACGTCAATACCTTCCGGTGGCGGCGAGTCCTTAAAAATCGAAAAATAGGCCTAACGGGTAGATTGGAAAATGGTTTTAAAGACTTACAAAATAAACAATAAAAATTTCAGCACAATCTGTTAATAACTTCCGGTGGCGTCTTAGCCGTTAAAATATCCAAAATATTGATTTAAAGCAAGTTTTAACAAGATGTTCCGGTATATTTCTGTGCAAACAACCCTGAGAACACTATTATAGGCTTGAATAAATTAATAGCAGTCATTGAACAATGAACATTATATAAAAATTATATAAAATTTTTGTTTTTAGGCCTATTTTTCGATTTTTAAGGACTCGCCGCCACCGGAAGGTATTGACGTAGATCAAAAAAATTTTACACACTTTATTTTCTCTCCAAATCGCAACTTTTCCGCACTACCCCCAATCAAATATCGAAAAAAGTGTAAAAACGAGCCGCCCTATTATCCAGTGTTCTGCTGCCATTGCTGGCTCTTCATCAAGTTCTGCTCATGTTAATGCATATATATATATATATATATATACACTAGTGATGTAGCGGATGTCATTTTTTTCACATCCGCATGAGGATGTTTGATTTCAACATCCGCGGATGCGGATGTCTACATTTTCGTTATTTTTTAGGATATATTCGAGATTTGTTGTGTTTAACGTATATAATAAGTTATTATATTGAGAGAGCTGTAGCTATAATGTAGTATAATTGATTAATTGTACAATAATTGCTGTACTTTTCTCTGAACATATAAAATAATATCAAGCATCTAACTGATATAGAAATCAATTAGTGAATTCGTCTGCAAATAAATTCGTTATTTTGTTGAGTTTCAGCCACAATTAGAAACCATAATTGTGTTACCAGGATGCGCGACGTGAACCCAACTCAAATGCACCCCCACCGACCTCTTTCCCCAACCTCCACCCTTATAGAAAGAGATCTTTAATTAGCTTGATAACTATTTATATTAAGTTTAAAGTTTTATTAGGCATATTTATAAATGAGTAATTAAAATAAAGTAAACTAAGATGTTCATCGTTTAATTAATGTTCAAACTTAATTATAGGAAGGTTATGCTTAAGGAACATTAATTTTTCTGCCTTTTCTGCTGCCAGTCTGTTTCTCTTTTCATCATATATTAATCCAGCACTGCTAAATAATCTCTCGCTTGGTACGTTTGTTGGAGGACAGGCTAAATGTTTCCTTGCAAGTTTACTCAAGTATGGATAGATATTCTGCGTATTTTTCCACCAACTAATAGGATTGTCACATGCAGCCAGGCGTTTTTCTTGGTGATAGCTCTCGATCATTTTTACTACATCTTTTGACATCGCGTAGGTCTCGTCATTGCTGCTTGACTCAAGAAACTGAGAGACAGATTATGTGATAGATTTGCTTGTTGAAGGTGTTGTTTCTGTCACTGAAACTTTTATTCTTTTGGTGGGTGGCGAAGCGACAGATTCAAGAGATTGAAGCTCTTCAACTGCTTTGCCAAGTGATGATTTAACTCATTCTAATGTACTAGGTGAAAATAACTTAGCTTTGTAACGTGGATCTAAGTAGGTTGCAAGAAAGTAACTTCATACAAGAACAGCCTCTCGTCTTGTCGCTTGCATCACTTTTGCGCACAATGAACTAGTTCTATTAATATAGTAGAATTTGATAATTTCCGCTTATTAATGACATTTTATCTCAACGGTCCACATCCGCACGACATCCGCAGTCCAAAGTGCGGATGCGGGTGCGGATGCGAGAAAATGTGCGGATGTGACCTACATCACTAATATATACACACCTTTGGTTAGCTTCCGCCCGAATTGTTCATTCTGACGAAGGTCAAGCATTTCACTCCACCTTAGACCTACAGTTTAACGTGGAATCCGAACCACGCCCCATCAGCAGCCCAGCGTCTTAACCACTAGGCCACCTAGGGTACCCATTTATCCACCAACCACTTTCTTTATTGTGTGGAAGGATGAACAGCTGGGTTTGGCTGCCGTCGGGTCTCGAACCCGGGGAGTAGTATGACCGCGAAAAATGGGAGTGCAGGAATGTTGCAAGATATAATGATAAATGTTGCAAATGGGGGATGGGGTTGCAAAAGGAGTGGGGTATGCAATGAAGGGGGGTGGGGGAATGCTGCAGGTGCAACAAGGGGTCATGAAACTTGGAGGTGGCGTTATCCCCCAAGACAAAGACAGGAGAAGGAGAGAAAGGAAAAGAGGTGTTCACCTGGCAGGAGCCAAGTGCATATTAACACTTCAGCCTACCCGCCGTCCTCTTATAGGCTTCTAATCAGCCAGTTGGCTTAGAAGGCGTAAATGGCTTGTACAGGTTGAGTTGTCAGATACCACTTTTTATTTTAATTGTTCAGGTATACATTATTAGGGTGAGTTGCTAGATACCACCATTTATTTTATTTCACACGAGTTGCCAAATAGTGTTTTTAATTGTTCAGGTATACATTATTAGGTTGAGGATTGTACCATTTATTTAATTAATTCTTAGCAGTTGGCTTAGAAATCAGTCAGTAGGTTTAGAAGGCGTAACCAGCCATTTGGTATAATTGCTTACAACCAAAAGAATTAAATAAAACATTACATCATTCTGTTTATTAATTATTGTAAATATATAGGAAATAAATACACATTGGAATGATCAAAAAATAAGAAATAATATAGTCATCAATATAGCAGAAATACACACACACAATTGTTAAATAAATAAAAACACTATCTTCTACCGCACAAAATCAAAAATAAGAAATACAAAACGTATAGCCATCAATGTAGCAGTACAGGCGAAATATATATATATACACAATTATGTTAAATATATAAATACATTTCACTTTTTTTCAAAACACTAAACTCACACTTAATCGAGTCTACAATTACATCATTATTGCTCTGCATTACGCAGTATACGCGTTTAATAATATTTCACCTTAAGGTATAGGGCTACTATATCTATATAAAGGGCCTTCATTCGTTCAGTACTATTTTTGTGCCACTTTACAACCGGTTGGTAAGTTATCTTTAAATATGTCTAGAATACAATCAAAAGCACGCACAAAGAGTTCAACGTTAGCCACAGCGTCAAATACAAGGTTATAAACGCCTTTCCAATCGAGGGTTTATTTCTACCAACCGAGCTTTTCAATCGTGAACTCTTTACACTGCATAGCGACATTGAAATAATCTAAGTCGTTACGACAGCTGCTCGTTATATAAAGAAATAGTTCTTCAGGGTGAACGGTGTAGGTGAGCTCAGCCCTGTACCGATCAAGTGCTTTGTACCAAGTTCATGATATTTCAAAGAGTCTAAACTTTTAAATAAACGTCCAGCTCTAGACCCATTCTCACCTTGTTCAGCCTTACACTCTGTAAACCCATCGAGCAGAATACGCACCAGGCATTTTCCTTCAGGGTAATTTTCACGAACAAAACACATTTTATAACGGTTTTAATGTTTATCACTCACCATCCACAACTAAACATTTTCACATTCAGGCGCACTATTTGAGAGGATCATATGACCATATTTTTCCTTTTTGTTTAACAAGCGATACTCATCTCTAAAGTCTGTTAAAAAATCACACAGGGCATTAGCCACAACTTCACTACAAACTTCTGATATATATTAATATAGTGATAAAAATACTTAAGATTCTCCATGATGACGAGATTTACATTTTCAGTCGCAGGGTACGAGTACTCGGTATGATGCAACATGACATAATAACGCTTGTCACACCACTCATCAACAAGACTCACTATCCATAACCGTTGTTTCTCTTCTGCACATGTTGTGCACATGTTCTCAAAATTTGTGCATAAAGTTATATAGTGCTATTCGACGTATCAATCAGTGTTCAACGAGTACCAAGATGATATTTTGTTCCACAAAGGTGTATATGATGATAATTCGTTAAAGGGAAATGAACATAGTCATTGTAATTGACGGTCTCATGCTGGAGATGGATAAAACGTTTGCCGAGACATTTACAGTATTCCCTCACCATCTTAACATAAGCGTGTTCTTCACCAATCAGAATCTATTTTTCAAAAATAGATACATGCGCGATGTATCGTTAAATACACAATATCTAGTCTTATTGGCGCAGCGTAGAGATGTATCACAAATTGGGGTATTAGCCAATCAAATGTTCCCGAATAAGCGTAAGGAGTTTTTGGAAGTTTATAAAGAAGCTACAAGCACGCGTTACGGATATTTGCTTTGCGACCTTCATTCGCGAAACACGTTTAGGGTGCTTCTAAGAACGAATATATTTCCAAACGAGCCTCAAACGGTGTATAGTCCAGAATGACAGAGACTAAAGAAATACCGTGAATTAATAAAAATCTATCATCGACTGCTCCGGCAATGCAACAGATGTTTATTAAAAATATCGACTCCGACTTTTTAAAATGCATCTGTGAAATCTGTCTTAACGTTATAAATTGCAATGTATCAATGAAACCACCTCGAAGGCTCGCTACGCCGTTACAAGAACATAATACGTGCACTCTCTCGTAAAAGTCAAACTGTAGGAAAGAAAACAGGAATTATTGTACAAACAGGAGGGTCATTCCTCCCCATCTTATTTTCAGTTTTGGGTCCTTTACTGACTAGATTAATATATGAAGAAAGTGGTAGTGATTCCACACGAGGTGTACGCTTCACTGCAAAGGATCCAGACACGGTCTAGATCCCCGTAAAAGCAGACTTAACAGAATGGAAGGCGAATTGCTAGCCCTATTAAACAGTCAAAAAACGCCTGATGAGAAAAGAATCTTATACCAAGAACCAATTATACCAATTATAAGAACCCGACAGAGATTCCCGTGGTTATTAGGCACAGCACAGGAAACGATGGACATGGTGACACAGGACCTGTACCCGACAATACAGCTGACCAACCAAAGATTAAGGGGTCAGCTACACAACACATCGAGCATGTATTAAAAAGCACCCTCCCACATACATTGAGGAATAAAGGTTTAAGTCTATAATTTATTGAATGAGGACCCAGCCATACAATGGACCGATACAGGCGAGCTCATTGTGAAAGGATCAAAGGTACAGGGATCGAATATCGTAGACATTGTCCATGATCTGGTGAGAAAGTGAGATAGGCCCTCACCATCAGGATGGAAGCATATTAAAGCAAGACTACAACAAATAAATGTCCCCAAAACATTGATAGGAAATCTGAACAAGATAAAAGACCTGGAACATGCGACGCACGTGACACAATTGAAGACGCCATCACCCCCGGAGTAACATCTTTAAAGAGGAGAAAGAAGAGGTTAAACAACGGTCAACCCTACCCACGTGCCTCTAAAATATGTAAATGGCTAACATATTAAGAAGATGTTGTTATGGCATTTCCAACCCAGCCTCCTACGGAGGCGTAGATAGACTACAGAAGTGTTTACGGAGTAGGAAAAAAAGATGTTGAGAGATTTTTGCGGGAGCAGGACGCTTATACACTTCATAAGCCTGTGAGAAAGGTTTAAAACAGGCAAGACAACAGCTGCCTCGATTGATTCTATTTGGCAAGCAGATTTAACAGACATGCAAAGATATTCTGTGTATAACGATGGTTACCGCTACATTCTATTCATAATAGATGTATTCTCTAGATATGTGGCTAATTCCTCTGAAAAATAAATCACCTGAAACAGTTGCTAAAGCCACCAAAGCATTGTTGTTAAAAGAAAACAGGGTTCCTGGTTATTTTTGTACGGATATGGGGAAGGAATTTGTAGGCAGTGCTTTTCAGAACATGTTGACAGTTTAATATCAGCTATTACGCTACCAATTCTATACATTAGGCTTCTTTAGCTGAAAGAGTTCAACGTACCATAAAGGAACGCATGCACCGTTATTTTACACAAAAACACATACTGATTTCTAGACATTCTGGAATCATTGGCCTCATCATACAACCGCTCGCACCATCGCACGATTGGGACAACACCTAACGAAGTTTTAGAAAGAGGTACGCGCCCGAGAAGAGATGTACCACCACACTATGCGCGTTTCAAAATCAATGATTATGTAAGGCTATCGCGTTCGGGAAATAAATTCGCGAAGGGTTTTGAGCAAGGATGGACATGTGAGATTTTTAAAGTTAGGGCTATGAGACCTAAAGGTGAGATAATGATGTATTACGTTGAAAATTTGAATGGGGAAGAAATCTCAGGCGGCTTTTACCGCGAGGAGTTGCAGAAAGTGGCATTTAATTTAGGAGAAAATGTGTTTAAAATTGAGAAAATTTTAGGAAGCAAAGGTTCAGGAAAGAGAAAAATGTACCTGGTGAAATGGCTAGGGTACCCAGAAAGCTTGAACATCTATATAAAAGCTGCTGCAATAATGAAGCTTAAATAGTATGCAACATGGCTCCTAACCATTTCTACGTCACACTCCCGTCCTCCTCGTCCCTGTCTGTACACCCTAACAACACACTAGCCAACTTTGTAACAGAGCTCCACGGACCCATTGAATTGGGTCGTGATTCGTATGAGGTGGGGATATGTGAAATTCAGCTGGACACCCTCTTTTTAAATATTGATTATAAAAAACCGTTTTTACGATTCTTTGAGACTGTCGTGAGTGTGCAAAAGCTGGGTTAACTCGGGATGAAACTATACCTATCGCTCGGACTAAGGTTGCACGGTTTTACAGTACAGAAGTAACACTAGGGCCGGGCCGTTATGGTTCGGCTGAGGATGTTGCGAGAG
Organism: Bathynomus jamesi; assembly: GCA_023014485.1. Lineage (NCBI taxonomy): Eukaryota > Metazoa > Arthropoda > Malacostraca > Isopoda > Cirolanidae > Bathynomus > Bathynomus jamesi. Next base: position 700,088 of record JAJOZX010002016.1, on the reverse strand, counting down.
ACTTAAACGTAAGTTTAAAAAGCTCAAATCTTACGAATGATTTAATATACGAAATCGTAAACAAAGGAAACCCCGCGCATACTCTAATCCTAAAATCAAAGGCTAACAGAAATATTAAAGACCAACGAATGTTCAAAATTATAACCGATAGACGATATCGATCAGCCTTCCAGAGATACCTTTCACGAGGCACAGCATGACTTGTCCAGCTTAGTGTATCAATTGAAGATGGAGAAAATGGTTGACGGTTATAAACCCCCAGACATGTGCTATATTTACAGCAATATAGTGGAGCACCAGTTTGTTGTGGATACCCAGGCACGCCTGCTGCGCATAGCTCACATTTCCAACCATAGAGGAAGGAGTTTGAGTATTACATATGACAGACCCCATTGTGTGAATGTCGAAACTAATCTAATAACCAATATATCTCAATATATATAAGAACGATTGAGGGTAAAAATTTCCCATTCGGTGACGGGAGCTGAACAGTGAAGCTGCACTTTCGACGCACTGAGTTATAATGGACAGAAAGCCTTTCACCGCCTATCGAGGGGTGAGATACCAGCGTGGTAGTGGACTTGGTCCATTTTTTTCAACCATACTACGTACGGCTGTTCCTTTGCTGAAGAGGGTGCCAGATACCTCGGAAGGAAAGCGCTACAATCAGGTCTTAACATTGCAGAAGACATATTGGCTGGGGCTAAACCTAAAGAAGCTCTAAAAAAACATTTAAAACGTACACGGGACGAAATCATCAAAGATGCAAAGAGAAAAATGCGTGGTGGTGGGAGGAAGAGGAGGAGGGTTGACCGGAAGAAGAGATTACCACCACGTGGCATTAAAGGTAAAAGGATATCAAAAAGAGAAGTGTCCTAAGCGAATGAAACCTATGGTTGACCATTTTTTTGACTGATATAAGCTAAGGACATTGATCTCATGAATCATAGTTTGTTTACTACTTGTCGAGAGAGGAGGCACTATTTCTACTAACTCGTCATGGCACGCTTCATCCGCCCGTGTAGTTCACAATGCTGTAAATCTGAGTTATCCCTCTTTGAGATGCCCCCAACTCAAGTTTCTATTGAACACAGTGACTTTATTACAATTAACCCCTTAAACAATTAGTTCCCCTTGTGATCTTATAGAATTCGTGATACCCAGCTCAGGCCCTTACTTTTTGGATCCAAGCTGTGTGCACATGTACGCTAAGCTACGTATAGCCCATTCTGATGGAACGGATTGCGATGACAAATATGCTGTATACCCTGAAACAAACTTTCTGCACTCCATATTCAACCAGTGTGACGTATATTTAAATCAGGTCAACATATCGGCAGGCACGGGGTAACTATCACCTACGAGCCTATCTGGAAAATGTTCTCAACTTTTCCAAAGAAGCGAAGGCTACCGTTTTAAGTGCCGAGGGATATTATCAAACTAAAGACGAAAGTAGTATAAAGGACAAATTTAAAAATTCTAGAAAGAAGATATACGAGTGTTTTGGACGTCTGCATACAGATTTCACATTTCAGGAGAAGTTGCTTGTGAATGGGGTGGATATGAAACTAAAGCTCACCCGCACAAGTCCTGAGATCTGCTTAAATCTGGATGCTGATCAAGAAGAGGGAGCAAAACCCGTTGTGGTTCACATTATGGAGACATACCTCCGCGTACGGCGAGTGAAATTAAGTTCACCAAAAAACTAGAAATTGAAAAAATTTACTAAACGCTACAGTGAAATACCCTATTAACAGAGTACAAATCAAACTATATACGGTGCCTGCAGGGTTGGCGTCGAAGCAGATAAAAAAACATCGCCCTGGGAAATCTTCCTAAAAGGATATTAATCGGAATGCAGAACCATGCTTCGGTGAATGGAAAATATAAAAAGAGTGCCTTTAAATTCGAGAATTTAGGACTTAAAAATATAACTCTATACCTTAATGGCATTGCGTTGGGAGGAACATTGAATACGGACTATTCATCAGACGATGTGTTACCGTTTCGGGCGAGAGCCTATAGTAATCTGGCCCATATTGCTGGTGATTATGATGAGCTCGGTAATGGAGTAACGCAGAAAGAATTCATTGATCAATTTAACCTTTATCCGTTTGATATTACACCTGACTTATCTGCTACCGTAAATACGCATTTAAGTTCACAACAGAGCGGAAACATCTCAGTGAGGTTGGAATTCACCAAGCCTATAGACGCGCCTATTAGTGTACTAGTATACCTCGAGTCGCAGGCCCTAATAGAAGTAGACAGATTTAGGGGTGTTATCACTGACTCTTAAAATGGATGCGAATACACTTCAGAGAGGAATGAATAGTGAACGAATCACACGTTCCAAATTTATCGGCGTGCTTGCGAAGAATGAAACATTGAGTTTGCCAACTACGCGAGAATGCGGTAGTCTTACTGTGAACACAGATGTCATTGGTAATGAAGGGATTCATTGGTTTGCAATCTATTTTAAAAATAGGCACCGCCTGTACTACTTTGATTCACTCGGAATTCAACCCTGGAGTGACCCTGTTATTGTAAAATTTCTCGATCAGTTACATATTCCCGAAGTTGTATGGAACCCATTCCGATTACAAGGAATGCTTTTTGACCTGAAAAGGCCGAAAATCACAACCATTTTGACCTAGGTTGTTGGGAAGCATTGCCGCATGGAGCTTTAAGTTTTCTGCCTTGAAATCGGCCAAAAGCACCAGTTCCGGGGTCCCTTGAATCATGTTTTGCACTATAAACTTTTTATCTAAACAAGATAGAGCAACAAAATAGGCACCAAATTAAAGTGTTTTTAATCCTCTTTCTAACTTATACAATTATGATAGTCTTGGAACAAGAAATGGCACATTGGTACATACAAAGATTTCAGAAATATCACAAAATTCGTTTTCTCACACTCAAGGCAGACAAGGCGCCTTATTCATGACACAAATTTGAGATTAACATTTTGTCACAAGTCTAATCGATCAAGAAGTGAAAGCATTACATGATGATTAATTTCATAATGACATTTACACAGTCAGTTGTTGAGAGTTTGTTTCTTGAAGCTGTCAAAGCGGCGTCTGTTGAATTCCACAGCTTGAAGGAGATAGTCCTTTGCTTGGCATCTGTTGTTATGACACTTGCAAAGTCGCTCATCATCTTGACACCACGTTCAGCAATGTCATTCACCGCTTTCAGATTCTTAACATAGTCCAACGCATTTATGTAGTCCTCATTCTGTGGCCAAGACGTGACAGGTTCCAGAAGCCACTCGGATCCAATGTTCAGTGTGTCCAGCAGGAAATGTGATTCTGGGCCAATGAGATCAACCAGGGTGGTCTTAGCTGTGACTCTGGAATAGAGGCTTCCTGTTCTGAAGCTGTCTGGCTTCTCAGTGGCATGTAACTGGGCAGCAATGTCGTGCTTCAATGTGTCACTCAATCTACTGCTGAACAGGGCAAATGGCACGACTTCCTGCGTCAGGTACCATTTGTGGTTTTCCATCTTATTAAGTACTGCATCAGCAAGCTCTGGGTCAGTTTTCTTGTACTTCAACATGTCCTGGATTAGACTTAGATCATTCACGGGAGCATCTGCAGCAGACATTGACATCATCCATACAGGAGTGAGAACAGCGCAAGGAAGGTGTTGAGTCTTTCCAGCTTTGATACAGTGTCTTCGTCGTACTCAAGTTGATCTGCAAACATCAGCATTTTCATGGAGTACAGGTTTCTGGCCTGATGAATGGCGCCTGGTCGACTCCAGTGAATACCTCGAGGAGGCGTTCCTCCAAGAACAATGACTGTCAGTTCAGCCATTTCCTGTAGTCGGCTCTTGGAAGCCTTTCTGCTGTTAGAATGTCTTGGAGTATTTCCTCACTGTTCTTCTTTTCCTTCAGCCATTTGCTATTGATAGCCAGCATCTTTGGGTTTCTTTGGACAAGTCCGTCCAAACATCCTTCAGATGCTCAAACCAGGGATTATCTGGCCCCTTCACCTTCCCAAACAGCTTCTCCCAAACTGCTCCTACTAGGATTTCCAGGATGTGATGTCGACAGACCAGATAAAACACCTTTTTGTTCAGCATTTTCTCTAGCAGTTTGGCAGCTCCTCTGTGAACTCCACTGTTACTGGATGTAGTGTCAAAAACAAGGGCAGTAACATTATCCGTAAGTTCCCATGTCTCCAGTAAATCCATTGAAGCCTCAGCCTGAGCTGTGCCAGAAGAACTGTCGATGACAGGTACTCCCAATAACTTTCCTTCAGTGTATGAAGGTGGACCAGACACTAGCACAGCTAAAGTCTCTGAGGTACTTCCAGGTTCACTGCCCAAGACATCTTTGAGCAACTTTCCATCCCAGTGTAAGGCAGCGTACTGTGGGGGTTTTCACAAAACTTGGACATGTGACTCTGGCTGATATTATACCTGGACAGCATTCTGTTGCGACGTGTTGTTGAGGTTGAGATGACGAAGTTATCCAGATCAGCCCCTCCAGCTTTCAAGGTGGCAGAAACCATGGCAGTAAGTTGATTGTCTGATAAACCAAGACGATCAGCTGTATTGCAGATGGCATCACATTCCATGACCTTCCTTGGAAACGTCAGTCACACTAGTCACAGTGTCTTGATGGTGAGAACATCCAGGACGAGGCTGATGGTAATCCATGTCCTCTGTGTTAGCGTCGTTGTCAGTTGAGTCACCCCAGGTAATGTCATCCACATGAACAACTGCCTCTTGTTCTGCTGCAGCTGTAAAATAGTACAACATGTTAAGACAGTAATTGTTAAGTACATGCTAAATATCGCAATGGAGTAAAACTTAAAACTTTTTGTGACGTTCAAAGTAATTAGTTTTACCTTGTTCTTGTCTATGCTGCAGTCTTCATTCCTCGCTGCTTACTGCAGGGATCTTGTCTCAAAAATCTTGTCATGACCAGACATATGACCTTTCCTCTCAGTCTTTTGGTCTTCGTAGAACCTGATATCCTCATCTTTCTTCTCTCTGGATAACAGTCTGTTGTTCTGTATTTCTGGATTGCATCTGGAGCTCCTATATCGAACAGGCTGTCTAATTCCAGCACAAATGCTCCTCTTTTTCCTCCAGGGTTACTTGCTCTTCCTTGCTTTTCACCAGAGCACGATGTTTCTCATGTAGTTTCATGAAGAGCTTCATTGCGTTGTACTTGGTCATTGTCTTGATCCTAGCCATCTGCCAGAATGGGATGATAGATTCAACTGTTTCATATGCAAGGTCTTGAACCATGGGCCTCCCTCCATTTTCCGGTAAATTCTGAAGATTAAGGAAATACTGGAACGCCTGTCTTTTGGGGAAGCTGGGAACCACTGATAAAAGCTGAAGGGTATCCAACCAGGAAAGTTTGTGAGAGATCTGGTAGATGGCCCAGTTGACACCTGCCTGTGGACAGTACGTGGAGGTTCTGAGATATCAACTGTGCGCCCACGGAGCTCCCTCAGCTCCTTGCTTAATGCCATTGTGAAGTTGTAACTTGTAGATGGTTTTCTAGATTCTGATTGAGTTTCTGTTGTTTCCTGAAAAATGATAGATAATTATTATTATTATTTATTTATCATTATTATTATTATTATTATTATTATTTATTAATTTTATGCTCTTTCATTTGATACCTAATTTGTTGCTCTATCTTGTTTAGATCAAAGTTAAAGTGCAAAACATAATTCAATGGACCCCGGAATTGGCGCTTTGGCCGATTTCAAGGCAGAAAATTTAAAGCTCCATGCGGCAATGCTTCCCAACATCCTAGGTCAAAATAGTTGTGATTTTCGGCTTTTTCAGGTCAAAAAGCATGGGAAAATGTACAGAAACCTATGAAAATAAGAAAAAGTTGATTTTTGAACAGGCCTAATGTCACGTGGTAAATAATTTATAAATTTTTAAAAATTATTCGACCCGTGTCACAACGAAACGATGAAATGGTATGCAGACAGATAAAGAGCCGTTTTCCAATTGTGCGTACTCGTATAGTATGATGGTTTGTTCGTGTATATATTTGTAATGTTAGTTTATATATTCTGTAGTTTAAGATGGTCATTGTACTGATTTCTTTCATTTAATAAATTGATAAAAATACATTGTCTTCCCCCAAAAAGTTCGAAAAAAAAAAAAAAACATTTCGATGTGACATTCATTATGCTGACTGCTCGGTAAATCCTCCGTATTCAGGTCCATGATACGAGGTTCTTCAAAAGATTGTATAACACGTCAAATCCTCATCGGACCTTAAAGGAGAAAGAATAATGGTCATACTGAGTCTTTTTTAATGAAAACATATGCAGAGTATACATATTGTAAGACAGACCCCATTATGTGAAGATATTTTTAAACTGCTCAGAGAAGTTCATTTAAGAAGTAATTCCGAATAACATTTAAAAAAAACATGCAAAAGATTGCCGTAAAATATTGCGATTTTAGCATAATGGTGAGTATCTAAATGAAGTATTTGACGAGATACTACATCCCTCCATATATGTTGAAATAATCCTCTTTCTGACAGTTTGTGAATAATTGACTAAAAAAAATAGTTATAGACACTTACATTTCTACGACAGTCCCTTGCGTCGGATCGTAAGGATCGTCATTGCAAATATCATCAATGGTTTGCGTTGGAAATAATCCATCCCGATTAATCGCGTTAAAAAGATTAATTGTAGTCAATGCTACTAAATGTCACCATCTTGGTATAAGTCCGGAAAGCTATAAATTTCTTGATTCATGGTGGAGGGAATGTTTACTCACTTGCAGAGGGAATGCTTATTCACTGGTGAAAATAGCTACTGTTACTCCCAGCTGGAAATATTTCCTTTTATATGCACGATCCCCAAGCTCCGCCCCAAAAGACTAAGAGCGGCTCGTAATGATTGGTTGTCAGTGTAACTTGGCGGTGCTAATTTGTGTACCAATCGTAACACCGATATGACGGGTCCAGGCTTTGGGCGACTAATAGCATCTTTATATTCTCTCCGTAGATTTAATGCTCGTATTACCCCTTGCTAACTCTACCATGACAATATTTGCATCCATACTTGGTTTTCCCCAACCCACCCCTTTGCAACATACCCCTCCTTCCCCCCTTTGCAACATACAAAATTAGCGCTGATACTTTTCATAAACCTAGCATTAATATCACAGTAATATCCTATGACATCAGTAGAAAAATCTAGATTGTCTTTGTGCATATCACATTTTGCGGTCATACTATTCTCGGATTTTCCCCAAGATTCCTGTTTTGTGTATGTTTTGCTGTCACGCTATTCGATTAATGTATTCGGCTTGACTTCTCGCATAGGAGTGTGGTAAAATTGTATTTATTGAATTTCTGCGCGGTTGGCTGATAAATGGGTACCCTAGGTATCCTATTAGATTAGCCGGCGTTGCTGTTGAGAGATCGTGGCGATGACATTGTAATTTCTCCCCGCCCGGATTAATGTATTCGGTTTCCACGTTAAACTGTAGGTCTAAGGCGGAGTGAAAAGCTTGACCATTGTTAGAATGAACAAGTCGGTGAAAAGGAAGGAGTTGGCAATTATTATTACTATTGTAATTTGTACCACCCTCTATATATATATATATATAATATATATATATATATATGTGTGTTTGTGTGTGTGTACGCATGTGTGTTAATTTTGAAAAAAACTAAGTTGATTTCTGATAATTATCATTTTTAACAATGATTTAAAATCAATAACAGAGACGTTAACCCAAATAGACAGCAAAGTTAAAAAAAAAAAAAAAAAATTATATACAGGGGACAATCGCTTACAGAGCGAAGTGTGTCTTTATGAGAGAAAGTTGAGACACATTCTTTTCTCGCCAGATCGCTGTTTTAAAAAAGCCTCGGGCTAAATATCGTTGGACCTTTTGCTTACCTGCCCCGCTCGCTGTCGTCACAACACAATGTGGAAATAAACATATTTGTAAGAATAATTACTTAATATAATTGTGTGTGTATATATATATATATATATATATATATATATATATATATATATAGATTTGAGAATATGTTAATGGAACGATTTCTTTTGCTAAGCCAATTGTTTAGTGAATTTTTTAATGTTAATATTGTTTTAATAAATAATTAATTCACTTCAAGGAGAAAGTCCGTTTAAATGTGTGTGTGTGTGTGTATATATATATATATATATATATATATATATATATATATAAAGAATGACAAAATTAATAGACAGAGTATACATTCTAAGGTTTTAATGAAGAAAAACTGAATATTATTCTTAGAGAATATGTTAATGGAACGATTTCTTTTGCTAAGCCCATTGTCTCATGAATTTCTTATATTGTTAATATTGGTTTTAATAATTAATTCTCTTTAAGGAGAAAGTTCGTTTGATTTTAAAAACATTATTTTGACAACTGTAGAAGATAAAGTGTGTATTTAAATTCTATTTATTTAATTCACTTTAAATGTATTTATTTTATTAATATTGTTTTAATAATTAATTCTCTTTAAGGAGAAAGTTCGTGTGAATTAAAATAAATGGAGGTATCTAGCAACTCACCCTAATAATGTATACCTGAACAATTAAAATAAAAAGTGATATCTGGCAACTCAACCTTCCTCTATATAAGACCCGCTCGGCTTCTGAGCGGTCAAAATGATGTGAACTTCGGTGGAGTAAAGAACTATCCTACCTTCTTAGGTTAAGACTTAGGTTAGGTTTCCCCTTTGGGGGTAAGGACATCCCACCTTCTCCCCCAAAGCCTTCCTCCTTCTCTCCTTTCTCTTCCTCTCTTAGTTTAAGGCAACCCCTTTGGGGGGAGGTCATTTTTCCTTCTTCCCCCAAAGATCCCTCCCCTCTCCCCCTTGGCTCCTTCTAAGCCAACTGGCTGATTAGGGGCCTATAAGAGGACGGCGGGTCGGCTGAAGTATTAATATGCACTTGGCTCCTTCCAGGTGATGATCTCTTCCTTTCTCCTCCTCCTCTTTCTCTTGGGGGATAACGCCGCCTCCAAGTTTCATGACCCCTTGTTGCACCTGCAGCATACCCCCACCCACTTTGCGACACCCCCACCCCCTTTTGCAACATTGAACATTATCTCTGCAACAATCCTGCACTCTCCCATTTTGCGGTCATACTACTACGGGGCCGATGGATTCGTAGTCAAGGACGCTAACCACTACACCACCGAAAACGGAAAGAATATATTATAAATAGATTATAAATATTGATACTTACCCATGTATTGAGGGTCCATGAAGTATGCTACATAAAAGAATGGTTTCACAGCATCAGTCATTCGTTTTTTAATTTGAGCTCTGTATGGCTTGAGGTCTTCACTTTGCAAGAACTGTATCCACGTTTCAACAGCAGTTGACAAAGTTGCTGAATCACTTTGAAGCTGCAAAAATATGATTACACTGATATAATAATAAATCCCAGAATAAAATATAAATAAAATTTGTACTCAAAGCATTAATTAATTAAAATAAAACTAGAGTAGGTATTAAAATAATTAAGTAGCAGATGTACCATACTTAAAAATGTAACCAAATTTTCATAGGTAGCTAAGTATACCTTACCAAGTACAATAGGCTGCTTCTGAAGGTGAAGGGCCTCTCTGTATAAGCCTGCATTGTTCAGGGCAGTGGCAATTTTTCTATCAATTTCTTGCTCAGTATTGATTTTCATGTATTTATGAAAGTTTTTTATAAATGTGTGTGTACACAAGCTTCCTGTGAGTTCCACCGAGTATCGTTCGGTATTTGTGGCATTAGTTCTCCCTTGTCCTTCAGCCATCTCTGATTAACAAAATAAAAGGATTTGGAGAGAACATCATATATATGTATACTGTACAGGGCTATTCAAACTGATTCACCTGATTTCAAATGAGAATATTTTTTAATGTTACAAATACAGAGTGATTTGTGATACATCAACCAAAAGAAAAACTGTCCAAATTTTTTCTCTCACCTCATAAATGCTCTATGTGACTTCCCCTAGTTACACGAGCAACGTCGATATGATAGTCGAATTCCTCCCATACTCGCTCCAGCATGTCCGTTGTCACTGACTCTACGGCAGTAACAATGCGAGTTCGGAGCTCATCCAAAGATGTGGGCAACGGTGGCACGTACACAATATCCTTAACGTACCCCCAAAGGAAGAAGTCACACGGTGTAAGATCCGGCGACCTAGGGGGCTCGAAAACTGCAACACACACAACACCTTCTGCTGTGCGGACGCCATTTTCACACTGACTGTTTGTTGCTAGGCTAGGCCACGGCGCGGTGACTTTGGAGCCCTCTCACGGTGATCTTGTAAAACGGAGATTTCCTCTTTCATGTGGTGTATGCCCAGTTGATGCACGGTTGATAGGTACGGAAGTATTCTCAGTTGAAATCGGATGAATCAATTTGAATAGCCCTGTATATTACAGCATCTATCTTTCTCTCTACCAATTTATCTGTATATGAACTTTATAAAGATTATCATTTTTATAAATATTTCTCAAAACATTCTATGCCTACATTGAAATATATATATATATGGTACTTACATGTGGCTGGTGGTGACTGCGAAAATACTTGTGAATTTCGATTGTGTTTTAATACATTATTAAGATGTAACTTCTTTCTCCAGGAGATTAAGGTAATGAGATGAACACCCATAGGTTAGAATGTTAGGACATTTCTCCTGAAGTAGTTCTTTCATGCGCTTCATTTTGCTCTCATTATCAGTACAGATTGCAAATACCTTGAAAATATGAGAGAGAGAAATAATCATAGTATTGTAAGGATTTTATACATAGTATTATAGTATTGTAAGGATTTTATAGTTACTTTATTTACTTGAGCTATTTTAATTAATAATCTCTTTAAAATTTTAATGCATTCAAATTACTCACATCTTTGTTGTATTCTGTTGGACCTCATTTATTGCAGCTATAGCAAGTTCACAACAATATTCTGCTGTTTTCTTCTCTGATCCACAATCAGTCGTTGATAGCAGGAATGTTGAGCGACTAGTGTGGATTGAGGTGGCAATGATGGGATCATTTCTCACTGATGACCATCCATTTTGTAGCAGAGTTATTGTAGCATTTGTTAAGTCATTACTCAGATTCTGTTCTATTTCATCATGTACTTCAGTAAGATCATCTCCTGCTAGGTCTTTTCTTGTTGGTGCGCAATACTCAGGTCTTAACAGATTCATTGTTTGTTTATATTCTTTGCTGCTAGCAACATTAAAAGCTATTGAATTGCTGTAGAAAAACTTGGCAACTTGTAGATCAAGCAGTTTCTTTTGTTTTTCTCTCGTCTTTATGACAAAATCGGTCATCTGAAGTTGGGTCAATCTTGACTTTAATGGAGTACTACAAATACTGCTTGATGGGGGTTAATACAAAGATTTAGGTGTCTTCTTTGGAGGTTGAGAAGTAGAACAACTGTCAGGTCTGTTGACAGAGAGACCAGAAACTGATGAAGGTGATCTACAGAAGCTAAGGCTAACAAAGACCCTAAGATCCACTCTAAGGTTAGCCCGAGAGAAAGGAAAGAGGAGGGGGGTTAAAAGAGGAGAATAAGGGGTTACGTAAGTGATGATAGAAGTGAATCAAATGATAGTTCAGAAACTGATGATGCAGATGAAATATTTAATGCAACTTGATCATGAGTTGGTGGATTTTCATTTCTCTCTATACGTTTTTGTAAATGTGTTTTGATTCTTTCAATTTTAGAACTTAATTCCATTCCACAATGTTTGCATTTCACTTTTGAGCTTCCTTCAACTCGTATGACATCGGCCCACTCATGAGAAGATTTCCTACCACTTCCAGCAACAAATGGTATGGTTTCTTAAATTCTTAGTGGTAAATAAAAATAATTCGCTATAGATATTGGTAATACTAAGCTTTAACTATTATATCTAAGTTATATTTAAAAAAATCATCTATATGTATCTGTAACAAAATAGCAACAAGAACAATGAATACATACTGTGTGTGTATATATATATAAGCACAACAAATTTTAAAGGCCAGTGTTTTAATTTTATTATACACTTTTCTTATATTAGCTATAGAAAATTCGAAGAAACCGATAAAAACCCAGAAAAAACAATAAAACCCGAAAAAGCCCAGATGGGTTGGGTTCTTTCAATAAAACCCAGTTTTTTGCCAACCCTGATTAATAGTGCGTTCCATTTGTCCGGACCTGCAGCTGAATGTGATTTCATTTGTCCTATAGCTGTCGCTACATCTTCTGAGGTAAATTCAAAGTCTGTTATACATTCTCTTTGCAATTTCTCTTTGAAGAATGCATCGATGTCGGGTATTGCTTTGTCACTTTTTGGGGTACTGAATACCGATTCATACTGGGCTCTCAATGTTTGATATTTCTTTTAGATCGTCTGTTAGTTCATTATTTCCTTTCCTTAAGGGCCCGATAGTATCGCGCGTTTTTGTTTTCCTTTTCCCATAGTTGTAGAAGTATTTTGGATTTTCCTTTATTGCTTCTGTCGCCTTTTCCTCTTCCCTCTTTGTATGGCCCTTTATCAGAGTTTGTATTTCCCAATCGATTCTCTCCAGTTTTTTCTTGTATTTCTTTCCTTTCATTGTTGTCTCCGCAATTAGCTAACTTCGTCGCTACTCTTTCTTTTGCTGAATATTCTTCTCTTTTGCCTCTCTAGCCAGTTCCTTTTTACTTTTGGCTGTGCTTTCGGAGTATATTTTTCTAAAATTCTCAATGTCTTTTCTTCCAAGGTTGTTAGCATTTCCTCAGTTGTTTTATTCTCGAAAACTGTTCTCCACTCTATTTCGGCCATGTGTGATCTGATTTCTTCCCAATTTATGGTCTTGGAGTTTAAGTTAAAATCCCCAAATTTGCTTCTTCCTTCCGTATGTGTATTGTCTTTTAAAGTTATCGCTATATTTGTTGATAACGCGATTATATCGTGGTCTGAGATAATAGTTTGAGTTATTTTTATATCCGCAACCAAGTTCATTTTATTTGTGAATACCAGATCTAGGCAGTTATTTTTCCTGGTATTTTCTGTTATTTCCTGTGTCAGCATAAACTCGTTTGTGAGAGCTATCAGCATTCTTGCTTGCTCCTGGTCCTTTTTTGTGCCCCCCTCCCCCCGCTTATCTTGCTGTATAAATATATTTCTACCCACCCTTTTGTATTTTATAAATGGGAAATTAAAATCGCCACAGAGTATTAGGGGGGATGGAGAGTTTACGGACTTTATTTGGGTTCTGATATCCTCAATGGCATCCGAAAATTTTTCAATTGGAGAGTTTGGAGGTCTATAGATGTTAGAAAATCTAGAAGAGGAAGAGCCATTGTTGTCCCAAGGCGATATGATGACTAAGCTGATTGATGCAGCATTGCTTGTATATATTAAGTTAAGGTGTATATATATCCATCTCATAATTGAAGTTTAGTGAAAAATTCACTTAATTTAAAGCTAGCTTTTTTGGGCTCCTGTGGCATCATTTTTTTGGGGCACTGCTCGTCCTTCCTGCTCGTTTGTTGAATGCGGCACTTACAGGGCGTGGTCTTATAGAGAGCTCTCTTGCAATTCAGTTTGGCTGTTTAGATACAAGATTGTTGCATCGTGCAATGGTGCAGGTTGTGTTGGTGTTGCAAGGTTTAGAAAGAACAACATAAATAGTGCCCCTCTTGTTTTTTATCTTAATTTTATGCAACTGAGGCCTAAGGTAGGCCCACATCGAGTCAGCAACCCTGAGGTAGGACCTAATAGGACCTCCAAGTCCGTAAGTTTTTAGTCTAGCTTAACTTGGGCTGTAGGTTGAACTGGCCTTTCAGAGCTTGGCCGTTCACGGCTCAGCTGGGATTCTGAACCCAATAAAATAAAAAAAATAACAATAGATGACTATCAGTACCACGTTTAGTTTATCTATTTTCACTGCAAAGGTTTTCACGAAATTGCTGGATTTACTTATTACCGTCTGTCATATGCCTTTCATGTGTATATATATAGCACAACCACCTTTACGTCTCGCTGTTCTATCCGCTCTTTACTTGGTAAGTTGAATCCATCGATAGGCAATTCTTTCTTGTCGGTACAGTGTTTGCAGTTATCGCAGTTTCCTTGGCAGTCTTTAAGAGGTGTTTTTTGTGAGGCATGCGATGTCCGCCCTCGTTTCGTCCATAAAACCTTTCAGGTACGAAACTTTGTTTAGTGAATTGTTCGGTTTTATTCCTTGAATATTTGCCAGGATAATGTTTGTTCTTTGTTTTGCATTGCCCCTTGTGCATTTTAAGTTCGTTGTCCTTTGATATCGCGTGTTTTGTAGCCTCATGGTCCTCCGAGATGGATCCGTTCCCGCCTACCTGTTCTGGTAGCTTCTTGTCATGTAGCGGTCCGGCTCGAGGGTTCCCAGCTGTGTCAGCTGCATGTGCTGTATAAGATTTAGCAGCCGTATCGTATCCGAGATGTTGAAAAAATTTTTGTGTGCTGTGTGTGTTTTGTTTGCTATTTGGGTACATATTATTTTTTCTCACATTCCTTCTATTGTCATTTGAGACTTGTCTTTTGGCCTTTGAACTTGTCGGGAGATGATGGTAGTAGCATTTTCTCCCGTACTGGCAGGTTCCATATGTCGCATAGGTCTTGCAAATGTCGGGATGGTAGAATTTGCATTTTCCACCAAATTTGCAGTGACCATTATTGTAGTAGTAGTTGCACACAGGAGGGTGCTCGTAAATACATTCTCCTCCCTTATATCTGCATATGCCTTTCACATAGTATTTACATATATTTTCTTCCCCACTTTTACTTGGGGCCTTTGTTTTTGGTGGTTTCAGCATGGTTTCTTTATTGTCTACTTGTTTTTTCCTATTGCTGCTAATGCCCTTTGTTTGAAAACTTTGGATTTGGTTTTGTGCCTCTGTTTCCTCTGTTGGTGCTGCTTTTATTTCTATTATTTCTGCTTTTGCTGTTTTCTTTTCCTGTTCGTTTTTCGCAGTTTCATCTCGTACTATTTTCGTTCCTTTTATTTCTTTTCTCTGTTCACTATTCATAAGCTCCTCTTTTTGCCTTTTCCTCATAGTCTCGTTCTGCTTTAAAAACCGTAAACGAGTTTATTTCGATTATGCAGCTTTTGCAGAACTTTATTCCGTTCACTTGTTTAGTGCCCGTTATGAGACAAATTTCTTCGTCGCTCCAATTCAGGCATTGAAATTCGACTACTGTAAGTTCTGGCAAAGATCGCAGCGAATTGTTTTTGATTAATCTGTTTCTTTTTTACAGTATCCACAGGGTTGTATGAATTGATTTATCATTGCCATGTTTCTAATGGTATGTAAATGATTGTGCTCGAAATATTAACTCAAAATGGTAATATATTAAGCGAGGTATTTGACTCGACTTTAGAAATGAGGGAGGGAAAGTTTTTCCGTTATTCCGTTGGGTGGGGGATGGGGGATGTGGCACGCTGTAGGTTCTCACTAGTGTTGAAAAATAATCGAAACTTTACAAACCGGTTTTTAATCTATGTTTTTGAAAACCGGTTTTAACCGGTTATGACCGAAAAGTACAGTAATTTTTAAAAGCCACAATTGAAAGGTACTGACTTTAACTCTTAACAAGCATAGCTAATCGCCTATTTTTTGGTCAAAAGAATGCAAAAATGCAGCATCATATGTATGCATATGAATAAGAAAATGACAACTTTGACATATTTTATTTTAGCCAAAATAATACATTATTCAAACAATTTAGATTTGAAATAATTTTTTAAAATAAAACATCTATACTTAGAAAGAAATAAACTTCTTTTTGTAAAAAAAATTATAAAGAATAAAAATAAAATTTCTCTCTATTTTGGAAAAAACATTGAAATAAAATTTTTTAATAAAAAAAACTTTACCTAGAAAACAGAAAATTGACTTCGTGTAAGAAAAAATATATATAAATTAATTTAGATTTTATCCCTATTTTGGAAATGACATCTTAAAAAACAAAGGGCATTAAGGGTCTTATACTGCGAATAGGGCTTTAGTCGACTGACTCTACGCTACAGCCTACATGATGAGAGAAACTGAAGATCGAGTTGCCAGATAGGCAAAAATTATACTGAAGAGCAGTTGCCAGTTTGTCACAATTTACCTTAATAGGTAATGTATTCGAAGTTATTTTTTGTCCGCTGTAGCGCGTAGCTGCACGTTCGCGCAAGTTTGAGCCAAATAAAAATCAATCGATAAAACCGTTTTCTTTCGGTTTTCGATTTTTAGGGAAATTTTACAAACCGGTTTTCAACACTAGTTCTCACTGATCGGTGTCCTGGAGTGTACCGCGGGGGATACCTGAGGGATATTGCTTTTCGATGGGCAGTTAGATTTCCTCCGAGAGAAAACACTCGGAATAGATTGTATAGATTAAGTTGTTGCTTTAATCTTATTTGCTTTATTTCAACAAACGCCGCTATTTCACCACTTAAATAGGCATACGACTGTATTCATTGAATATTCACTCAAAATTTGGCATAACTTAAAAAGGATTAACTACTGGATTTTTATTGTAATATCACTTTTATTCGGACTTTCCAACGAAACACGTGTAACCGTCACACTGGGCAGGAAAACTAATAAAATTTTAAAAAAATAAACATTTGGAGCAAGTGTAGTTTACGTCCCCCTGACGCAAAAGGGGACACAAACTACACTAGGTCAAAGTTGGGGAACGTAAACTACACTAGGATCTTTAGGACTTTAGGAGACATTTTTTAAATGAATCCATCAAAGAAATAGAAGGAACGAAGATGATACGAGAGGAAACTGCGAAAAACGAACAAGCAGAAATAATTTAACCTAACCAATCATCAATTTATATATATATATATATATATATTGATGATTAATTAGGTTAAGTCGTAATGTTTTCGTTAGTTTTAACGTTTTATTTGATTAGGTATATGCGGACAAAGTTGGGGAATGTAAACTACACTAAGCTAAACTACACTAGGATAATGTAGGGAACGTAGACTAGGATAGTGTAGGGGAACGTAAATTTAGTAGAGCAGGATAGTGTAAGGGAACGTAAATTTAGTAGAGCAGGATAGTGTAAGGGAACGTAAATTTAGTACAGCAGGATAGTGTAAGGGAACGTAAATTTAGTAGAGCAGGATAGTGTAAGGGAACGTAAATTTAGTACAGCAGGATAGTGTAAGGGAACGTAAATTTAATAGAGCAGGATAGTGTAAGGGAACGTAAATTTAGTAGAGCAGGATAGTGTAAGGGAACGTAAATTTAGTAGAGCAGGATAGTGTAAGGGAACGTAAATTTAGTAGAGCAGGATAGTGTAAGGGAACGTAAATTTAGTAGAGCAGGATAGTGTAAGGGAACGTAAATTTAGTAGAGCAGGATAGTGTAAGGGAACGTAAATTTAGTAGAGCAGGATAGTGTAAGGGAACGTAAATTTAGTAGAGCAGGATAGTGTAAGGGAACGTAAATTTAGTAGAGCAGGATAGTGTAAGGGAACGTAAATTTAGTAGAGCAGGATAGTGTAAGGGAACGTAAATTTAGTAGAGCAGGATAGTGTAAGGGAACGTAAATTTAGTAGAGCAGGATAGTGTAAGGGAACGTAAATTTAGTAGAGCAGGATAGTGTAAGGGAACGTAAATTTAGTAGAGCAGGATAGTGTAAGGGAACGTAAATTTAGTAGAGCAGGATAGTGTAAGGGAACGTAAATTTAGTAGAGCAGGATAGTGTAAGGGAACGTAAATTTAGTAGAGCAGGATAGTGTAAGGGAACGTAAATTTAGTAGAGCAGGATAGTGTAAGGGAACGTAAATTTAGTAGAGCAGGATAGTGTAAGGGAACGTAAATTTAGTAGAGCAGGATAGTGTAAGGGAACGTAAATTTAGTAGAGCAGGATAGTGTAAGGGAACGTAAATTTAGTAGAGCAGGATAGTGTAAGGGAACGTAAATTTAGTAGAGCAGGATAGTGTAAGGGAACGTAAATTTAGTAGAGCAGGATAGTGTAAGGGAACGTAAATTTAGTAGAGCAGGATAGTGTAAGGGAACGTAAATTTAGTAGAGCAGGATAGTGTAAGGGAACGTAAATTTAGTAGAGCAGGATAGTGTAAGGGAACGTAAATTTAGTAGAGCAGGATAGTGTAAGGGAACGTAAATTTAGTAGAGCAGGATAGTGTAAGGGAACGTAAATTTAGTAGAGCAGGATAGTGTAAGGGAACGTAAATTTAGTAGAGCAGGATAGTGTAAGGGAACGTAAATTTAGTAGAGCAGGATAGTGTAAGGGAACGTAAATTTAGTAGAGCAGGATAGTGTAAGGGAACGTAAATTTAGTAGAGCAGGATAGTGTAAGGGAACGTAAATTTAGTAGAGCAGGATAGTGTAAGGGAACGTAAATTTAGTAGAGCAGGATAGTGTAAGGGAACGTAAATTTAGTAGAGCAGGATAGTGTAAGGGAACGTAAATTTAGTAGAGCAGGATAGTGTAAGGGAACGTAAATTTAGTAGAGCAGGATAGTGTAAGGGAACGTAAATTTAGTAGAGCAGGATAGTGTAAGGGAACGTAAATTTAGTAGAGCAGGATAGTGTAAGGGAACGTAAATTTAGTAGAGCAGGATAGTGTAAGGGAACGTAAATTTAGTAGAGCAGGATAGTGTAAGGGAACGTAAATTTAGTAGAGCAGGATAGTGTAAGGGAACGTAAATTTAGTAGAGCAGGATAGTGTAAGGGAACGTAAATTTAGTAGAGCAGGATAGTGTAAGGGAACGTAAATTTAGTAGAGCAGGATAGTGTAAGGGAACGTAAATTTAGTAGAGCAGGATAGTGTAAGGGAACGTAAATTTAGTAGAGCAGGATAGTGTAAGGGAACGTAAATTTAGTAGAGCAGGATAGTGTAAGGGAACGTAAATTTAGTAGAGCAGGATAGTGTAGGGGAACGTAAATTTAGTAGAGCAGGATAGTGTAGGGGAACGTAAATTTAGTAGAGCAGGATAGTGTAGGGGAACGTAAATTTAGTAGAGCAGGATAGTGTAGGGGAACGTAAATTTAGTAGAGCAGGATAGTGTAGGGAACGTAAATTTAGTAGAGCAGGATAGTGTAGGGGAACGTAAATTTAGTAGAGCAGGATAGTGTAGGGAACGTAAATTTAGTAGAGCAGGATAGTGTAGGGGAACGTAAATTTAGTAGAGCAGGATAGTGTAGGGGAACGTAAATTTAGTAGAGCAGGATAGTGTAGGGGAACGTAAATTTAGTAGAGCAGGATAGTGTAGGGGAACGTAAATTTAGTAGAGCAGGATAGTGTAGGGGAACGTAAATTTAGTAGAGCAGGATAGTGGAGGGGAACGTAAATTTAGTAGAGCAGGATAGTGGAGGGGAACGTAAATTTAGTAGAGCAGGATAGTGGAGGGGAACGTAAATTTAGTAGAGCAGGATAGTGGAGGGGAACGTAAATTTAGTAGAGCAGGATAGTGGAGGGGAACGTAAATTTAGTAGAGCAGGATAGTGGAGGGGAACGTAAATTTAGTAGAGCAGGATAGTGGAGGGGAACGTAAATTTAGTAGAGCAGGATAGTGGAGGGGAACGTAAATTTAGTAGAGCAGGATAGTGGAGGGGAACGTAAATTTAGTAGAGCAGGATAGTGGAGGGGAACGTAAATTTAGTAGAGCAGGATAGTGGAGGGGAACGTAAATTTAGTAGAGCAGGATAGTGGAGGGGAACGTAAATTTAGTAGAGCAGGATAGTGGAGGGGAACGTAAATTTAGTAGAGCAGGATAGTGGAGGGGAACGTAAATTTAGTAGAGCAGGATAGTGGAGGGGAACGTAAATTTAGTAGAGCAGGATAGTGGAGGGGAACGTAAATTTAGTAGAGCAGGATAGTGGAGGGGAACGTAAATTTAGTAGAGCAGGATAGTGGAGGGGAACGTAAATTTAGTAGAGCAGGATAGTGTAGGGCAGTGGTGCACAAACTTTTTTGATGTGAGGGCCAAGCGAAGAAAATAACTAAATGTATTAGCCTACTTACTTTCCATCTAAGTCATAAATTGGGTCACTTTTATATTCTAACTTTTTCATTGAATTGAAAAGACCCGTGGGGCCACTGAAACGACCCGTGGGGGACACATTTGGCCCGCGGGCCAGGGTTTGTGCATCACTGGTGTAGGGGAACGTAAATTTAGTAGAGCAGGATAGTGTAGGGGAACGTAAATTTAGTAGACGAGGATAGTGTAGGGGAACGTAAATTTAGTAGACGAGGATAGTGTAGGCCCTGTAGGGGAACGTAAATTTAGTAGACGAGGATAGTGTAGGCCCTGTAGGGGAACGTAAATTTAGTAGACGAGGATAGTGTAGGGAAACGTAAATTTAGTAGACGAGGATAGTGTAGGGGAACGTAAATTTAGTAGATGAGGATAGTGTAGGCTGTAGGGGAACGTACACTAGACTTGCTCCAAACATTTTTACTGTAGGAAAAGTCTCTGTTGGTCCTGATTCGATTAGGTCATGGCCACGTCAGGTTAGTTGAAGTTTGGTTAGGTCCGAAACACTTAATCTCGTTCTTCTCGGTTCAGTGGCACTAAGGTCAGGTTAAATTAGGTTTTGTAGATTAGTGTTTGAGATATATGGATTTTAAAAAGTATGTATCCAGGTGTGCGCGCGCGCGCGCGTGCGTGCGTGCGTGCGTGTGTTTAAGATTCAATTGGCCAAGGTTTATAATTTCGTCACAAAAAAAAAAATAATAATAATTTCTACTTAAACATTGATCCAAAACCGCGTGAACATGACGAACTGATGCAGCCATTACAATCTTGGTTTATTAACTACAGAAGATGTATTTCATCGCCTGATTTCATTATGAGGCGTCATATGTAGCTAAATATTTAGAATTTGCTATTCTATAAAGGTGAAATGAAACCACCACGACAGCATTTTTTTTCTTTTCGTTTTAAAGTCAAAATTACAAAGGAAACATTTTTAGATATTACATTTCCATAAATGTATTTTTAAAATAAATTAATATATTTAGTACAAAATTTAAAGTTAATTTAATTAAATAAGAGTTAATATTATTTTAGGATGTAATATTAATTTTCTTTAAATAATTTTTTTTTTATACGTTTTAATCGGGAGGGGCTTTGGAATATCGTTGAGCTACCAACCAAAGCACATCACTCAGTTATACAGTATATATATAATATATATATACAATCTTTAAAACGTTTTCTTACTTATTAATTTCGTTGTGTGAGAGTTAAAAAATATATAAAATATATCTCGACCTAATACTTCAAACAATTACTTTAGCTACACACGCAATTCTCTCTCCCCCCATATTTGAAATAGCTGCTTGTATTAATATTAAATTATCTAAATAAAATGCAGTGGATTAAGTTTGTCTTGCAACTTATAATTAATTAATTGAATACATGCAATGTCAATAAGAACCATAATTGTGAATATTGTACATTATTCAATCTATGCCTTTTACATTATATATATATATATATAACAAAAGTATTTCAATATTTTCGCTAAGAAACATTTATAAACCCTCTTTTCCAACTTAAACATATGACTTAACCTGACTTGTTAGATCTGAAAATCATCTATATTGATCTCCACTAATGAATAACATGTAGTGATATATTTTTTTTTAAACTCTCTTATTTAGAGTATTTCTTTTCAAGTTTTGTTAGTTAGTCACAACTTTTTCTTGGCTAACATCGGGTGGGCATCGGGGTACTGATTTTCGCTGTGACTATGATTCAACGTTCTTGTATTTTTATTAAGCGAAATTTTTAAATAAAACTTCGCCATTTTGACTCGTCTTCCTCATATGAGGAGTATAGTTTCAGGAAAAAAGTTTGCCGAGGAATCTAAAAGGCTAAAATTCATATGAAATAATTAGCAATTCGGGCTTTTTTTTTTTTTTTTTTTTTTTTTTGTGACAGGAATTTTCCTAAAACCCAACCCAATCATTTGTGATTGGTAATTTTTCATGTTTTTAGTTAACTTTCTAAGGAATTTTTTCCCCGAAACTACGTCTAAAAGTCTTTGGTCAAAACGCACTCAACAAAACCGTTAACGAATAAACTTTAATGACTTCTAAAACCAATGATCCCTTGTAATTAAAACCTATACTTGTTTGCTTTTAAAGTAATAAAAAAAGTCATACAACTAAAATATACAGATATAAATAACAGATTTATTAGCCTCTACTCGTACATCGATATATATATATGTTGCATCATTCATTCATTTCACCTGTTTAATTGTGAAATTCATCCCATATATATTTAGACGTACATACGGTATGTGTGTGTATGCGTGCGTGAGTATATGTATATATATATATATATATATATATATATATATGGAAAAAGTTTTGTGAGTGGTGAGTGAGTAAACAACAAAAGCGCGCTAAGCTTTATTTACCCAAATACCCATTCTGTAAAATCACTCGTACCCATTCTTGACTACCTTACTACCGACAGCACCAATAACTACAAAACAAAACTTTCTAATTTAACTTTTATTACATCTATTAAAGTCCTATAACGGAGGTGACCTACAACTTGACACGGGATCCGAACCATTGTACTCCATCAAGGAAAACTCAGAGGGGCACCTTAACCATTGAGATCAAACCAGCGTTCGTGGCTGAATGGGTAACAGTTTTGTTATACTATAAGCGAAGTGAAGACAATTGAAGTCGGAGGTTCGAACCCCGATGCGCAGTGCAGCCACACGATCGGTTACCCCGATGCGCAGTGCAGACACACGATCGGTTACCCCGATGCGCAGTGCAAACACGAAGGTCGGAGATTCGGACCCATGTTGATGCTGGTAATAATAATCCTGGAATTAGTGCAGTGAGCCGCATTGGTTGGCCTGAGGGCTGTGCCAGTTTCTGGTCCGCCTGACTGAAATTATTAACAATTGAGATCCGAAATCTTAATCCAGGCGCCAAACCAGGACTACTTGGCTGTCCTGGCAAGTTTGCTATCGACACACACACACACACACGTATTTTCAGCCAAGACTAATACTTTCTCTCCAAACGCTTCATTCACCTCATCCACCGCGCACAAGCATTTTTCAAATGAATTTTTACATCAGGCAAGAAAGATATATAATATGAACGTGTTTTTCAAAGCAGACAAAAACCTTACCTCATGTTAAATAGTGTAAAATTACTTAAGCATTTGATTGGTCAATGGGCAAGAATTGGGCAAATTAGTTTAGAATATACGATAAGATAAATTTAAAAAAAAAAAAAAATTTGATTTAGAATGAAATATTTATCGTAATTACTCTTAAAATTAGTTAATATATACCAAATAGTTAACCTTCGTAAGAAGAAACTAAAATTGAGAAAGTGTATGGTAAAGAGGATAGACAGAAAAGGAAAAAAAAAAGTCAAAACTAAAATGGAAGTATGAATATATATAATGATATCACTACTAATACTAGTACTAGTAGTGTACTAATAATAGTTTTAAATCATAAAAAAAAGTCATTCTACCGTTAAAAAGATATCATTTATATATATATATATATATATAATATATATATATATATATATATATATATATATATATATATATTTAGATGTAAAAAAAAAAGAATGAAAAATCAGTAAAAATCGTAAGAAAAGACGAAAATTTAAAAAAAATTCAAAAGTAGACCTAAGATTTTTTCAATTATTAACTTCATACCACACAAAAGTTTTCTTAAACTTAAAACTGACAAAATCAAACCCTTCCTTTATAATAATAATGATTAAACAGCCTCGACTTAAAAATAATAATTTTTTTTTAATATATATCTATATTTGTATGTAATTAAAAAAAAAAAAAAACTTAGTTTAAAACTATTATAAAGTGACTAGCATTGAAATAACAATTAATACAAACATTTTAAAATTGATTCAAGTAGAAGTTTCAGTACAGGGTGTCCACAATGCCTTGTCACCCCAGTAAAATACTAACTGATTTTCGTTTTTCTTTTAGATCCAATTGAAACGTGTGATAGCAGCAACTATGATTGAACAACGGGTACTGGCTAGTACCTGAGTCCATGAGCGACCACGTAATGGCCAAACCATTGAAAATGTTCGTGCATATTTCTAGAACCGATTCGATCTCCTTGGAGGAGCTGCACGATTGAATCGGTCTTGGAAATTTGCACGAATATTTTCAATGGTTTTGCCAGTAAGTGATCGCTCATGGACCCAGGTACTAGCCAATATGCGTTGTTCAATCATATAGTTGCTGCTATCACACGTTTCAAATGGGTCTGAAAGAAAACGAAAATCAGTTAATATTTTAATCGGGTGACAAGACTTTGTGGACACCCTGTAGAGTAAGTATAAATTTATTAGATTAAAGCAATATTTACGTTAAAAAAGTTATTTATATTATTCAGAGCGAGGATTGTGTGTGTGTGTGTGTGTGTGTGTGTGTGTGTGTGTGAGTAAGAAGTTGAAAATAGATACGTACATATATTAAGTCGTGTGGGTTACAGGGGATTAACAGACTGTATTATACAAGAGTTTCAAGTAACTCTGCGTGGATTTAAAGAGCTTACAGTACTTGTATACAGTTTCGAAAGGGTCCAAACTGAAATAAAACATCATTTCGACTTGCAAAGGAAATCTTAACAGTAAAAGAATGATTGTAGTGGCTTTGTTTTGTTTTGATAGGGTTATTTAACCTCCTCCGCAACATCTAAGGTCATACAGCGGAGGAGACCTAGTTTTACGTGGGATCTGAACCACGGGTCGTTACATAATCTAAACACAGGACGGTCCCGCATCCATTTATTACCGGACTCAGTGTTGCTTAATTTCGCTGATTGGCGGGGAGCGATGTTTTGACAATGGACACGAGGTAGCACAGTAAGAACAGTAATTCACTGCTTTTCAGTATTAAATTAATTTCTACTAAAGCCTGCTAGCATGATAGATGAATGTAAGCCCTATTCAGGGAAACGTTGGTAATTCTATGTACTGTGTCCTACCAAACGTTGGTAATTCTATGTACTGTGTCCTACCAAACGTTGGTAATTCTATGTACTGTGTCCTACCAAACGTTGGTAATTCTATGTACTGTGTCCTACCAAACGTTGGTAATTCTATGTACTGTGTCCTACCAAACGTTGGTAATTCTATGTACTGTGTCCTACCAAACGTTGGTAATTCTATGTACTGTGTCCTACCAAACGTTGGTAATTCTATGTACTGTGTCCTACCAAACGTTGGTGATTCTATGTACTGTGTCCTACCAAACGTTGGTAATTCTATGTACTGTGTCCTACCTATTATCATAACTTTGGACTAACCTGAGTAAATCTGTTCATGACTGTAAAACTTTTCTTTGAAGACGCAATAAAATCTAAAACTAAGTACTAGGATATTAGTTTGTACAAAAGACATAAATATACAGAAAGTGTAAGTTTAGTTTCATAAAATACTTTAAACATGATGAGCTTCAATAATTTTCTGTTCAAAGTTTCTATTTTATTTTCAAAGTTGGTTAACTGAGTTAATACTTTGATATGAGAATCCTTTCCATGAACAGTAATCTCAAAAATTTTGGAGCTGTTCATGACTTAATTTGAAGTTCCTCTCTCGTGCAGGTACGACAGAATATATATATTGTGTGTGTGTGTGTGTCACATTCCGTTTATATAGATACAATATGAAAATTAATTCAGAAATGTATAAATATGTAAAAATGGTCTGCAATCGACCTAAAAGTTCTGGTGAAATGCTTGTTGTTCGATTGCCATATTTCAAAATATACAATGAACAATTTCTAGTTGCTACATTCTAAATGAATCCGTCTTTCTGGATACTATTTTACACAATATTTCTAGAAAATTTAGGTCAAGTAGTTGCTGTTCCCATCATGAAAAGAATTAGTAATACTAGAAATATATTTGGTTGCAATTATTTTTGTATTACGTTCAGTGTATGATACGTAAGATTGTACTTGTATGTTAGGTTAAGTGGCTATGGATTATGAATGATCCGCATTAAAGATGTTTTGTTTGTGTGTTTGTTTGTACGCAATCTTTCAACTTCTTACTCATCTGAATTCATCTTTTGATGTTGGTTCGATCATCGTGTACTGTGAATTTGAACATTAAACTGAACATGTTAAAACGGAGCATAGAGACAATGACAAAAAGGTCCTATTCTCCATACTGACTTTAGGTCTGGCAGTTTGACTCGTAATCTGAGATTAGACACTTTATTTTTCAGTATTATGCTAAATCCTACAATTGTATATTGAATCTATTAACAAAATCGTGTATAAAAAACTAATTTTAGCTACTCGATAACTAATTATTTTTTACTTTAACTTATTATTAAACTAATCAATTACTAATTGCTTTTTAAAATTATTTTACGATGTTAATTTAATTTTATTATTGTCGAAAGTTAATCTTTTTAATAGTGAGGTAAATATTAATATCAATATTGGTTAATTTAGCTATTTTTTTTTTCCTAATCATATATATATATATATAATTTAGTGTTAAAAAATATCACAATTGTTATTAGTTCCTGTACAGTTATTACTAATATATATATATATACAGGGGGGGCCAAAAGTCACCCGACAGTTGAAAGTAAACTATTAATGAATAACTGTCGGTTGACTTTTGGCCCACCCTATATATATATATATATATATATTTAGTTTAGTTAGTTCAATATAATGTAAATCTTTAATTATTAAAGTATTTTACTATGTATAATTTTATAAAATTATTTTTACAATTATTTCAGTAATTGAAAACTAGATTATCGTTTTGTTAATTGTGACTCTGAAAAGAAAAACAAATTATTTTGAAAATGTAAAAACTAAAAATTGCGAAAAAAAAAATATCGCGTATAGTAGCTTCGTATTCTAAGAGAACTTGGTTCCCCTTCGGAAGGAAACTGTATTACTTCCTTCAGTAAGTTATTCTCCCTTCAGGAAAATTGCGAGGAGAAGCGCTGAGAAAGCCAACAAGAAAGAGCCGCCAGAGGCTTCAGTCACGTGACCTCGTGACGTTACTTCTTTTTGGGCACCCGCGTAGTAGGGGTTTTCGAAACTGTTTGGGCAGTTGAACCAAAATGGCGCTGAAAGGAGGGGAGATCTCGGTGTGACCTTCATGCGGAGGTCGTCAAACTCGTAGAATTTTTTCCCTTTGAAAAAGTAAGTCGTTCCTGCAAACAGAGTGAGACATTGTGACGTCACAATTCATTAGAATTCAAGAGACTGCAAAGAATGAAGCCAACTTTAAGTATGTTCGATAATGCTTTATTTTAATATCATGGAATGCTGGTGGCAAGAATGCCAGTCTTTTGTGCCATTCTTCCCCATAGTTTAAATAAATCTTTAGGTGGGCATGATACCCACTTTTTACTTTCTTCTTGCCATCTGCGACTCGCAGATAAAATTTCAAAACTCAGCCGATTTTTAACAACAGGTGAATACCTGTTGATTAATTCCCCTTAATTCTTACCACCTCCAAATGAAATAAACGTCGTAGCTAAATCCTATGACCGAGTCTTTTAAGAAATCCTTTTGCCGCGAAATGAATGAAGTACGTAGCAAGGATGAGAGAACAAAAACTGAACAATCGGATGAAGCCCTTTTGAAATGACGTTCTTTGACTCGTTTCAAGAAATTAAAATGAAATGGTAAATTTTTTTTTTAAATTAACTTTTCTGTTCCTTTTAAATCTACACGATCCCCGTAAGCAGGTGAAAATGCAAACCATTATATTTGAAGGCAGAATCGATGTTGTAGGGAACTCCTCTCCACATGACCATGTCTCTAGGGTAGTCCAATTCAACGTGGGCGATGTCTTCCTCGAATCTAGTGACAAAAAGGTTAACGTAAAAAAAGAGCAAAGATAAATACATTAATAATAATAATAATAGGGGTTCGCTGTCTTCCTTCGTAACATCTTACGAAGTCGTATGACGGAGGGGACCTACAGCTTGACGGGGTTACGAACGAATACTCCATCAAGGAAGATCCAGAGAAACGCCTTATTCCTTGAAGCCTCGAATCCCAGCTGAGAGTAGAACCCACAACTTTTTATATCAACAACCTTTAACAGCATTACCATTAGGCTACCCTGGTGGATTACAGCAACAATAAAAGAATGAGTTAAACGGCTATTCTTTCCCACGCCCATGCGGCGTTTCCGCACTGCATCAAAGAGTACCCGGCCTCAATTCACCCCTAAAAAGGACCAATTTAATCTCATTATTTTTCTCCTAATTCTTTAAAACGTTTTCAATCAATCTTTAGAGATCACTGATACAAAAGGTTACTTAAAACTACAAAAATACACAAATGTATTGACTTCTATTGAACTACTGCTGTATTAACCACTCTTACAGGTCGTTTAAGACTTTTCCAGACGAAGTAGACGAGAAGAAAACGCTTGAAACAACTTACCTCCAATACATGGTGTCTGCAAAGAAGTAAGTTCTTCCATTGTGTCCCCATATGAAGGCTGCGTCTAATTTGTTCAGGTCCTTGGGCAGGCCAAATCGGCTTAGGGGTCCTGTCTCTATCAGTTCTTCGTTCCCGCGGTAAACGTAGTAGCGAGGACCTTACCATTCAATGCCATTAATTACTACTAACTATTATTTTACTATTGTTCGTATTAATACCATCTGCATTAATGGTATTAGTAACAATACTATCACTACTGGTAGTGCAGTTGTAATAATAGAATTCGTATCAAAACAAAAAGTACCAAAATCAATAGTATGACGTTCACTAGCCCTTCGACACGTACAGTTTCGCCATCTTACGAAACCACGACATTTTCACATTTTTTATTGTGGATGGCGACATTTAACTACGAAACTTAATTATATCCCTTTTAATCATATTGGTTAACGCTTTAATTAAAAGAAGCAAGTCTGAAACTATGGCGACACCGCTAATGTTGTTACACGCATGTTCGCGTCGCGGTAAATTGTGGTGTGTGTGTGTAATAAATTTAGGCCGGGTCGAAATCTAGTCAAAATGATTTTTTTTAGATGGGCACTATGTGGGGTTTATGAAATGATATCCTGACCAACATACTCCAAAAGAAAGTTTATGCTCCCCTCCGTACCACTAGCATAATCCCTCTTATTTTTGGCTCCGACCCCAAATTAAAAATACTATCATAAATCAAAATGGAGATCATTTAGAGCATTTTTTTTTATAGAGATGACCCCCCCTTTAAATTGCATAATATACCTCATGTGCAATTTTTAGGCAATTATCCAAGAAATTTCAAATCCTTGAAAAATTGCCGCATCCCCAAAAAGTGTTGTCAGTATACAGAAAAGGGTGGCATAAACTTTAGTTTAGAGTACTGATTGCCTAGGAAACCAATTCATAAACCTCATATAGGCCTAGTATATTTGTCTGAAAAGAAGACAATTAGTCTATTGTACCATTTATTACACAAAACAGCTTTGAAGTAAAAACAAAATTTAATTTAAAAATTACCTTCACTAATTACTCGTGGATGTGCCTTGGCCCCATTGGCTTTTCCATTCAAACTGTGGCAGTCTTTTTCTTGATTCCAGTTGATTGAAGATAAATTTGTGCCAATTGCCGTAGCCAATCCTTTGTTCTGATGCTTTTGCCACTAAGTTCACTGCACTTTACGCTTTGACTGTGGCATGAAAAGGCAGCAATTTTCAAGGGTTCTGTTCTTGTATGCAGTAGCTCTTCATTGCTGAAATTCCTTATCAAAGATGGAGGATTGATAGCTTCCTTTCTCCAGTCAATCATCTCATAGTAGTTTTTAGAATCGAAATTTAGAGATTTAGGAAGCTCAAAATTTCGTGTGCCGCTGAAACGTGTCCGACTGAGAAGTATCTTTTGAAGAGCATCTTCTCTGACATGTCTGCTATCAGTAAGCATTGACAGTAGGACAGCTTCGGGATTGGCAAAATAGGCATTATTACGGAACACCGGTTCCATAATAATGCGATGTTTTTCTTCCAATCCTCGCATCAAGACAATCAAATGAAGAAAATTCCGTGCTCCGTCAGTAGCTTTAGGATGGGATTTGATATGAAACCATCCAGGAGCATATGATTTCATGACGATGGTTACCAGTTCTTTCAGATTTTGTTCGGGATGCAAAGTCGATACATATAAACGAAGAATCCGGTTTGCTCGGGTAATCCAGCGAGCATGATGAATGGCACCTGGAGACCTGCGGGCTAGACTTTCAGATACCCATCCAGATTGCACTGCTAGGCACATATCATAGAGATACTTTTGATCACTGCTCAACTCTTTCACGACATTCGGTGGTATATCTTGAACTGGTGAAAATGCCACTAAGTCTAAAATGGTTAAACCATTTCAATTTGGCTCCAATTGAACCTTTAAAGGTATTTGGCCCTGATGTTTTTCCGTCTATGGTTTCAAATATGTGTCGGAAGGGGAGTTCGTTCATATGTAAAAGAGACACGAGCCATTGAACTGATCTATGCAAAAAAATTTCAATCAATTTTATGGTACCAGCAATTCTACCAGTATTGACAGCAGTACCGTCGCATAGCAGAACATTGAGTGTCGATGCTCGCTGAATCAATTAAGAATGTTATAATTTCATCAGCTATACACCGAGCATTTCCTGCGTCAGGGCAGAGATAGTCTACATAGATACCTCCAGGGTCTTTGATCAGCACATAATGTTGTTCTTTCTCTTTTCCATGCTTGGTTAACGTATCATCCTTTCTTCCATCAAACCCTATACATTCAATATTCACATTTTCACATCTAGATCTAACTATTTTTCTTGCCTACACGAATTCTCTCTTTCTATTTTCTTCCTATCAAGCATGTTAGATTGATCGATTATTCCCATATCTTTCAATGCAGCATTAACAATAGCTGCTGTAGCTCTCGAACTCACACGGTAACGGTCTGCCACCAATGGTAATTCATTGTATGAATACCTATTTTGATCATTTTCAATCAATTCCACATCGGGCACGAATTCTAGCTCATTGTCACTGTCTTCTATATCTTCGCTAAAGTCATCTACTGAAGAAGATGGTACAACTTCCATAGCCTCTGCTATTTCCACGTGTGACCTTTGTTGCCTCTCTCGTTCTTCTCTTGCTCTTGAGAGGGATCGTCTCTGGACAGCAGCAGCTTCACGATCAAATGGCCCTAATTGATTTATTCTTTGCTTTTGGCCTACAAATGACTCCCACTCTACCATTGGGATTTTTACCTCGCATCGACAAAACGGCCTTTCTATTCCTTTATCATAACATTTGCAAGTACAAATGTCAAACATTTCATCATATGAAGCAAGTTTTTTAGCAAAATTTTCATTCCTTTGACGTAGAGGAACCTTGTTCAAGGAACGAGCTGATCTGATTAATCTTTCCACTGCAGAAGAAATAGATCTTTCTTGAATGACAGGGAAAGAGAACATGGCCCAAATATCTTGAAGATCTTTGGTAACTATATTGTAGCAATCGTTCGCAGTTGCTGATCCCTTTGACTTGATTTTTTTTTTCTCTCTTTTGAATGAAGAAATAGTGTCTGACAACGTCTGCCTTTGTAGGAATCATTGATCGGCGGAATTCAGTGGCAAAACCAAACGCTGCATTCGAAGATTTGTTTCTGGTTGACATTTTTTCAACCTTTTTAAAAAATTAAAAATCCAGCTTTTATAGAATCATGCATGATCATAAGTAAATCTAAAGAGCATAAATTCTTATAATTCCTGTAAAAATATATGATAATTAGAACATGAAATTTATTGGTATTGAATTTGAAATTCAACACAGCTCAGTAAATTGATTACACATAAACGATGTTTGTGTAATAAATTTTCTGATATAGCAAATATTTTGAGAAAATACGCGTGGTGAAAATTTTGAGAAATCCAAATTTTTGAGGTAATTGCCTGAAAATTGCACACGAGATATATTATGCAATTTTTTTTTGGGGGGGGGATCTCTATGAGAAGATGCTCCAAATGGTCTCCATTTTCATTTATGAGACTATTTTCATTTTTGGGGCGGAGCCAAAAATAGGAGGGAGTATGCTAGTGGTACGGGGGGGGGGGGGGGGCATTAACTTTCTTTTGGAGTATGTTGGTCAGGACCCCAATTCATAAGCCCCACATAGTGCCCGATCTGCCCCCAGAAATTAATTCGACCCGGCCTAGTCACTCACTGTTTATCCTAAAAGTTGTCGAGGTTTCGTAAGGTGACCAAGAAAACACACACACACACACACACACACACACACACACACACACACACACTGCAGCGTGTTCGAAAAGTGTCAACCCAGTGTGAAAAACATTAATTGAATTAATTATACTTAGATGCTTCGAACTTAATGGCGAACATTTTGAACACTTATGAAAAAGGGGTTCCATAATTAAATGTATTTTCCATCGGGGTACTAGTTTCAATGTATTTCTCATTAGATAAAGACTTTTCGGAAACACTGTATAGTTGTATCCTATTACCAATATCTGTCCTCAGCCACGAACTGCGACTCGCATTGTTTAAAAAACTAAGAACAAAATTCTTTATAAAGTAAAAAATACTCTACGGGTAATCAAAGAAAGATGTAACTTAAGTTATCCTTGTATTAGAGTAGCAGTTTCAAAATTTACATCGAGGAACTTCTAAAATGACTTAAATCTAATCTCACAACCTAGTTTGACCTTCTGTTCCTTACCACTTTAAACCTGACAACCTAGTTTGACCTTCCGTCCCTTACCACTTTAATCTAACCTGACAACCTAGTTTGACCTTCCGTCCCTTACCACTTTAATCTAACCTGACAACCTAGTTTGACCTTCCGTCCCTTACCACTTTAATCTAACCTGACAACCTAGTTTGACCTTCCGTCCCTTACCACTTTAATCTAACCTGACAACCTAGTTTGACCTTCCGACCCTTACCACTTTAATCTAACCTAACCAACCTCCACTTATGATCTCACCCAACCCTTAAACTTGAATTTAACAACCTTTATTGATAAAATAATTACAACTTTAAAAATATTTGTTACAATAATTTTAACTTAAATAAGTGTGAAATTGGACTATTTATTTTATTTAATTTGGCCCTTAGGCTTTAGGCTTTAGGCTTTACTGGTAATTCGACGTGCTTCACTTACCGATAAAGAAAACTATATTTCCGTCAAGTGGCTTCTCGTATACCGCATCCACCTTCGTCAGGTTTCGGGGAAGCATTTTCCAAAATCGGAGTATCTCCGCCGGGTAGTTTGGCCTTGGTTTTCCCTTGCTATCTACGCGCCAAAGGAACTTTGGAGGAGATCCAAAATGGTTTCAAGTTAATTGGGATGAAAAATCTTCAATATTGACTTAAATTCACTTTTTAATGTAGTTTTTCCTTGTGGTGAACTTTAGTGACAAATTTAATATCCATTCTTTACGCTGGGCATCTCTGACAAGTAATGATAGCATTTAAGTCCTACCCTATTCCCTCGCGTGACCTTCATCACTTTCCCCTTCAGTTTGGGCACGAAGCACTCCATTTTAAAATTATTCGAATGCCAGCAAACATATCGCAGCTACCCACCAAACGAAAATGGGTACAAACATATTTAACAACTTTCTAACCTGGCTCAAACCTAACAGCACTTAAACTAACATGAAGTTAGGTTATTAAACAAGTTAATTTAATTTAACGTTATCAAAAACTCGACTTGACCAGACTTAAGTAGATTACACATATATATATACTCTGAGTACTTAATCAAAGGGCAATGCCCTTACGTACTTTTCCTTTAAAAATGTAGATTTCCCTTCTAATGACGGAGATGGCATCGTAGTCTGTGTCACAGGTGTTCGGTTTCTCTGTGCTACCCTTCGGCAGACGTGGACGTGGTGGAGGTCGGGTGGGATGTGTGGGCTGGCGGGTTACTGTGGGTGAAGTTCCAGTTCGTTGAGGAGTATCCTCGATTCTCCTTCTCGGTTCCCAGTCCTTGGCGACGCCTGTTGGCGAATAAAAGCATTTTATTCGTTTTGATGGACATCTCTACTATGACGTCATGAAGGGCATGAGTGCTAATGGGTATAATAAACAGTCAGTCAGTCAGGAGGGCCAGAAACTGACATAGCGCTCAGGCCAACTAGCTAATAACTACAGGGCAAGGCTCTTCAAAACCAGTTACAATGTCAGGTACTTCAACAATGCTTTTGAACATGCCCCTATTAATGTTGAAATGGCAGTCTTATACCGATACGATAATGATGCCCATATGCAAAGTGACCTCAGATGTTCGCACTGTGCCTAAACAACGGAAGACTTAATCACACCCTGAAAGCTCATTCATTATTTTTCTAAATCTAGTCTTTTCCATACAACTCTTAAGTTGATTTATACTCGCAACGTTTTTTTGGCTGACTGGATGACTTTAAAAAAAAAAAAAAAGAAGACACACTTTGATCTTCGCACCTAACCAAACTGGGTGTACAGTAGGCTACCCAAAAAGGGAGTATTATCTACTAATACCCTCTGAACCTCCCTTAAAACTGAAAGAGGCTTGAAGAGTGCCTCCGTTTAACCTAACCTAACCCAACCCAACTTAACCTGGCAGAGCCAGCGTCCGTAGTTCAATAGGTAACACCATCGGGAATTCGACTCCTGATGGTGCCAGTAATAATAATAAAGAGTTGCAGCGATGAACTACATTAGTTGGACCTGGGCGCCGCACCAATTTCTGGCCCTCCTGAATGGATATTACCCTGGCTACATTTAATTATTTAAAAAGGGGGATTTCCCTTGGCTGGGCCTTCCCATAACTGTAGTAAGGGAGCTTGAAGGCCAGGGTTGGCAAAAATAAATAGGTTTTCTTTGAAAAGCCCACTGTACCCTGGAAATTTCGAGATGGGGGGGTCAAGAGCAAGCTAAAAAACTTTTTTCTCAGGGAATGGGGCAGAGAATTTACTTACTTTCCTTATTTGCTATTAAAAATTATCTGTGTATCTATGTACTTAAAGAAACGATATCTAAATATATTGACAGTAATTCAACCATTTATAGCTGTTTCCTAGATATAAGTAAGGCATATGATAGGGTGAACCACAATATTTTATTTGCAAAACTAGAAGACAGGAAGGTTCCCATGTACATATTAAATTTATTGAAATTTTGGTATTCCCACCAATCTTTCACTGTTAGGTGGGGCAATGTACTATCCGAGTGTTTTGGCTCCTCTTGCGGGGTGAGACAAGGCTCCTTGCTCTCCCCTATGCTGTTTAATGTGTATATTGACGGATTAATTGCTTCACTTAATGAGGCAACAGTAGGATGTTGTATAGATAACACAAGGATAAATAACTTAGTTTATGCCGATGATATGGTGTTAATAAGTCCCTCTGTTAAAGGTCTGGATCGGCTACTAAACGTCTGCGAAGTGTATTCGCAGAAACATGATATTCTTTTTAATGTTACAAAAACTAAGGTTATGCAATTTCATCCTAAAAGCTGTAATCAGCCAGCTGATATAAGGTTTAAAATGAATGGTGAAGTAATTGAGGAAGTACAAGAGTTTAAGTATTTGGGTCAAACTATTACCAGCTCCTTGAGTGATGACTCGGATATAAGAAAACAATCTCGAAGCCTGTGTGCTAAAGCGAATATGACCGTAAGGAATTTTCGTTTCTGTACAAGTGAAGCTAAAGAGACACTCTTTCGTACTTTCTGCAGTAATATATACGGTCAGCAACTGTGGGTGAATTATAAAAAAGGTTCTGGCAAAACCCTAAATTTGCTGTAGAACAGGTCTTTTAGACTCTTACATAAATTAACCCCGAGATGCTGAGCTTCGCAAATGTTTGCTACCCGCAATGTCCCGAGCTTCCCGGAGGTAACAAGACGTGCTCAACACAGTCTAATGCAAAGAATTAAAAAATCAACCAACCCGATCATCCAAGCTATCCATGAGTCCTGCCATTTGTCCTCTAAGCTATGGACTTCTTGGTACGAAAACGTCTGTCTGTGTAGCTCAACTTAACTTCGACAGTGCAGTATTATTTCTAATCAATTGTATATATTTCTATCCTTAGTATATGAACTGTCATTGTATTAATAATATTTGTCAGATGGACTATAGTCTGCCAATAAACCTTTTCATTTCATTTCATATACTTGTGAACTATACCTGAAGGACCTCTATATATATATATATATATATATATAAGCACTACAAATCAGATGTTTATTTCCTTAATAACAGGCCTAATAATAATAAAACTAGGTTTTATTACCTACACAACTAATTTTCCCCTTTATATTATTCATCAGTATTGGTTTACAAAGGAGAGAAGCAAAGTGAATTGGTTTAAATAATTTTTTCAACCGTATTTCATCCCATGAAAAAAATTTAAAAATGTATAGGATTGCCGAAGGGATAGGGATGGGCAACATTCTAAAGCTTGTTCTCAGTAATTATGATAACAATGATAGCAAGCCTGCAATCAGCAACAAAAGTGCTGCAGTCCATAAAGTTTTGCTAGGGCCTAAGTCATGCTACTTGTAAAAAGAACATTCGTAATGATTTGTATTCATTTTATTCCAGACATTTGCTTAGGCATAGCCTATCATACACTATGTGCAGTTTATATGTACGACTTTACAGCTTATAATTAAATTTGTAAATCTTTCATACAGTATAAGTATACAAACCATACCAACTAGGCTAGGTTGAGCTCATATAAGAGCCCCTGGAGATGAACCTATGGAAGTTACTCAATTTATTGTAACACTAACCTAGGCAAACCTTGTTAATTTGCATCTCTGACAACCTACATCAAATTTGGGTTTATCATTTGCAAATGTTGAGTCATCAACTCGGACCAATATCCGCTTCAGATCCGAAAAACCTTCCAGAAATTAAAGTTGGTGATCTGAGCCATAGCTTACTTGCTTTAGTCAAATATTAGAGAGATTCTCATAAAATATTCTATTGCTGCTACACTCCCCCACTCTCCATTTGAGAGTTTTATAGTTACGTCCGTACATAATTTGTAGATGCTGTAAAATTAGGCTACTGAACTGTTCCTGCATGAATGTGGATATTAGCATAGGTCTATATGAAAACATGATTTCTACGAATCAGTGGCAGAAATCAGAACTGACTAAAGTTAGGAAAATTCTAAACGGGTCTAAAATAAAATGTAAATACCGTGATGTTGAAATGAATTCAAAGAGAAGAATTACAGCAGATTTAGTAAAATGTAGAGAGGAAGATAGAGAGCAAGTGTAATTAATAGTAATGTCATCCCAGAGATTCAAACGCAGCAAAATTGGTCAAAAGGGTGAAACAGCTTAGGTGCCGAAAAGGAGATTGAGTTGGTGAAAATTTGAAAAATTATGGGAACTTAAATTTAAAAAAATTTAAATTTAGCAAATAAATATTAAGAAGTTACATTCTTAAGGCCTAAAATTTGAGTCAACTATTAGCCCCACAATAAATAATACAGGACATGGGCGCCCGCAGGTAGGGGCAAGGGGGGGCGCTTGCCCCCCCCCCCTGGAAATGCCAAGAAAATATATTAAATATTTTCTAAGAAAATATTTATATCCTAAACTTGCTGAAAAGTATCCAACTGCCTCCTAAAGGGTGAAAAATTTTATTTGTGTGCATGATAAAAGGTTGCTACCTTTTTATTTGTTCACCGGGAGAAAATCAACTCCAACAAAACTGATTTTATGGAAAAGGTTGTTCATAATTTTGGTAGTGACCGCAGACGACTACAATTCCTATTCAAATGAGCAGTGTAGGTGATGCTCGAAACACCGTTTTCAAATTAGGTACAACATTTACTTCAGTGTGCTTTTTTCTTCATTCTATCATGTTTCTGTTATAAATAAAATAAATGATTGTTATCATGTGCGTTGTATGTATATACAATATATATTTGCATTTTCCATTACAGAAAATGCAACACTAAACTTGCTTAGAATTAACCTGCTGGTTCCTAAGGGGTCAAAAGTTTTTTGCTTGCTCCGGTCCCTACCTATTAATACATTAAATTTTGCCCCCCCTTGGAAAAAATCCTGCGGGCGCCCATGGTACAGGAATATATATACTGTACTTTTAGTTTATCAAGCTTTGAAAATCCCATTAAAAGTAGGAATTTTCTGGGTTTTATCAAGGTGAATCTTTCTGAAAAAAAACCCACTAGGGACAGTCAGGCCAACCCTAGTTGAAGCCCCAACCTACTTCGCAGTTTTACAGATCAACAACATGGTATGACACACACCATCCTTTTCTCGCTTTGATGATGAATGTCAATAAAATTGTTGCCTTTGAAAGACAGTTAACGAACCGTAAAGCTCCTGAATGGCTCTGGTATCGTCTGCTGGAAGATCGAAGTCCGCGGGGAAGAAGATTAGATAAGGACTCATCAATGCCCCTTCTACGTCGGAGTGATAAAGACCTAAGGAATGGCCAAGCTCGTGGGCAGCCGTGATGAAGAGACTGACGTCATCGTACGCTGAGGAAAGATAAAAAAATAACCAGTCGAAACGTGCTATAAGATAAAAATAAAATTGGTTAGTCGACGCGATACAGTCCAAGAGTGTGTGAAAGGAAGACAGCGAAGGAGAAAGAGGCTTGAAGAAGCTACATAAAATCTTTTACTAAAGACACGTTGACTAACTTTCTACGAGAGAGACCAACCAAAACTAATATTCAAATTTTGTAAAAAAAAAAAAAAAATGTATCTTATTTTAAAAATGTATCTATCTTAAAAATTATGCTATATTTTGAAGAGAAACCTTAAAATATGAGTGCTGGGGTATATATATACTCCAAGACCTACTTTTGTTGGTATCTTTGTGTTGTACCCAAGGCTCCTCAGTGTCGAAGTGCATGTCACCACCTATCTCTTCTCCGGGATAGAAGGCATGAGCAAGAGTACGCCCTGGCCCATCAAACGGATATCCATCACCATGGTAACCACTATTGAAAAAAAAAAAAACTAAAAGCAACTATTTCGCCTTAATTTTTTGAAATTTGTATCAGTAAAATGAAAATAAAACCAGTATGTAGTTTTGCGGCCACCAGATTTTTGAGTCGAAAGCCACACCCATTGTAAACATTGTCTTTGGATGTCTTGCAGACATATTCACAAGCTCGTGAATTCACGTGATTTCTACGAGATATCAAAAGGGTGGTTACGGAGGAGATACCAATCAGGGTGAATCTTATGCTCGGGTTAGGCGTACACTAGAATAGGTGATAGTAAGAGACTGGTTAGCAGCTTCCCGCGTAATCAGCTTCGGTCAATATGGGGTCATGGGCGTAGCTTTTGAATTCTCAGAAAAAAAAAAAATGGCCAGAAAACTGGACATTTATCGAAAACAGTTTTATAGCCTCGACTGACTTTTTCATTTTAGTTCAGTTGCTATGTCAACTTCAACCAGTGAGGGGAAACTCTTTTGATGACTTAAGAGGGGATAAAATTTAACTAAACTATAGATGATTTGTATTTAAAAAGTTGGTTAAATTTTACGTTCATAAATATGAAAATTAAACAAACTAATGTCATCCTATTCAATGGCGACATTTGAAGATGGGGAGTGTAAAGGTAGGATACGTGTTCAATACACTAATTGTAAGTGGAACTTTGAGATAGACGCTTCTCAGGAGACGTAGGCCATTCTAGGCCTAGTTGTTTTTGTTCTCGGGTTATTAAAGCGAACACGGGGGCCGATTGCCCGTGATCAAGAAAAAAAAAACAGAGGTTGGAAATTACATACCCAACTTCTCTCCCTCTCTCTCTCTCTCTCTCATTGTATCTGGCCCCTGGATGACTTCCTCCTTCAGTTAAATAATCAAGTCCCCTCCATTAAGTTTACTTTAGAAGTGGAACAAAACAACTCAATCCCGTTTTTGGAAGTGCGTGTACAGAGGGAAAGGCCAGGTTTTAAGTTTAGTATTTATTGGAAAAATACAATTTGTCCTACGTACACTTTTACGCCAGACATGACACCCCCAACAAGAAAGCCATATTTTCTTCAATGTTTCTTCGCGCTCTTAGGATCGCCAGTCCGGAATACATGGATGCCGAATTAGAAAAAATTAACGGTATTGGAAGTGATCTGTGTTATCCACCTGCGTTTTTGGAATCTTGTCTTAACAAGGCAAAACGAACTTTCTATCGTGTAAATAATAACCCTCGCACTTTGTCCAAGAATATTTTACTACTTCCATTTTTCTCAGGTTTTTTTAGGCATTGCTAATGTACTTAAACTTTTGAATATTAATGTAGTATTTTCATATGACAATATTGTGAAAAATATCATACTGAAAAATAGCCCTACCAATAATTCAGGCATTATCTATAAAATTGGTTGTAAACAATGTGATTCCTTTAACATTGGACAGACGGGAAAGGATTTGCACGCGTGTAAACAGCATCAATATTCCGTTAGAACGGGACAGTCGTCCAGTGCCCTTTTCGTCCATTTGTCAGAGTTATCCCACTATTGATTGGAATAATGCTTCAATTTTGTTTCACTCAAGCAACATTGTTAATAGAAATATTCTTGAGTCTGCCATTATTCAACTTACAAATAATTTTAACATTAGCCAGGGTCTTTCTTCGCTTGATCCTGTTGTTTTGAATTCGTCCAGAACGGATTTAGACAAGAGGGGCAAAGTGCTAAAACTCTGGTAGCTTTTCCTTATACAGTTGTATGCTCCTCCTACAATTTTTATTTTTGTTTTTTATTTTTTTGTGACCTATATATAGTCTCGAACTTATTTATTTCAGTATTCCTGAGGATGTCATTAGACGAAAGCGCTTGAGCACCACTCTGTGTTTCCTTTTTCTTTCGTGGTTCTTTTCAATATATATATATATATATAGTTTGGGTATCGGCTTTAAAAATACTTGTAAGATGTAATTTCAAGATTTGTAAACAAGGGCTAAAAAAAAATGTGCCCGTTTTTTATTACCAATTTGTAAAACAAACAATAACGTCGAATTGGGCACTCAGTAGGGGGTGAAAATGGATATGGAATGTCGAGGACTTTAAATGCGTGGCTTGGTTCTGTAAAGGTTGGTTCAGGAAACTGCAATTATGTTAATAATAATAATTAATAATAATTAATAATGATTAAAAAAATATTAATAAGGAGTTCCTTTTAGCCAAACATCTTGTTTTTAAATCCACAAGAGGCAAATATAAAAAAAAATAGGAAAAACCCTTTTCCTGGTACTCTATAGTCTATACTATTCTAAAGTTTTTCTTTTTCTGAAGGATATTCCCTCCCCCCCTAAAAAAGGGGGGTATAAATAAAGTTAGTCACATCGTCTAATTTTGATTCATTAAGTAACTCTCGTCTGAAATTTAAGTGGCACCTTTTATTCAATGACTTTAAGAAAGTGCGGCATTTATGCCTCCCCCCCCCCGCAATTTCTTTTGTCCCGGTTAGGTCAACTGTACGCCCTTGACAATTGGTTAGGTTGTCATGATACTTTCGTTAAAATGAAAAGGAATAAGTGGAATATTTTAACGAAAACGTCATGACTTAACCTAATCAATTGTCAAGGGCGTACAGTTGACCTAACCGGGAACCGGGAAAAAAAATTGCGGGGGAAAAAGGAATATAAGTGCCAAAAGTGCAATTCAGTCATCTTACATTTATAAAGCACCAGTAAAATTATTTTCCTTCCACTGTGATTGGTCAGCCTTTAGAGGAAATGAAACTATAGGGCTACGTCGTCGACAATGCCGTAACGTAACACTGCTTCCCGTTGGTCAGCGAAGTTAAACTTTTGAGTCTATTTTGACGAAATATCCTCAAAAGTTATTCCATTTTCAAATTAGTACAACTTCAACTGCGTTTTATGTCATTTTTTACTTTTGTCGTTTAGCCACTTC
Source organism: Bathynomus jamesi (assembly GCA_023014485.1). Taxonomy (NCBI): domain Eukaryota; kingdom Metazoa; phylum Arthropoda; class Malacostraca; order Isopoda; family Cirolanidae; genus Bathynomus; species Bathynomus jamesi. The sequence continues at coordinate 658,160 of JAJOZX010002016.1, read as the reverse complement.
TTCCTCGCAGGGCCTTGTATAATTCCTGTTTAATGGTCATAATGTTGGGAAACATTTTTTGTAGAAATGAGGATAACTTCCTCCTTTTTAATTTTTTCTTAAAAATTTATTCTTCTGCAGACTAACAACCGCGTGTGGAAACGAACGAACTCAAGTCGAGAATGCAGTAATGAATTTATGTTCAGTAATTTATATCAGTGGTGTACCATTTTATATATATATATATTATATATATATATATATATATATATATATATTATATATATATATATATATATATTCTGACGAAACAATTTTAGGTGTGAAAATATTTTCCTTCAGTCCGAGAAAGTGACAAACATTTTCAGACATCATTCGCTTACTATTCCACTCGGATATATATATACACACACACAATGGTTGTACCTTACATCGTATATAGAAAACTTTCACTTGTAAACATATTTTAACTTGTCCTTAATTTCTAATTCGTTTTCTTAAGCCTATCACATGCCTGAAGGTGTTAACATACAGATAAAACTGAGTAATGACAGCAATATCAGGTAGAGTCAATTCTCTAACTGCTGAAATTACTAAAGAGCGTTAAAACAAAGTTCAGATGTATAGATCTATAGGTTTAAAATGGACCTTTAAGGAGTTGAGGCAATTCAGATTAACTCCAATGGAGTTGGTTAATGTTAGTGATTTTATTTAATGGATTTAAACTCACAATAAAAGTACACTTATTTACCCTTTGAAGTCTATGATAATGTCCGCATCTCCAGGATTCGTATCCAGTTCGGTGAAGGTGAGTCTCGATACCCTCGCCCACACTTCTGTGGCTAGTCTGAATTCCCGTTGGATTTCCCATTTGGTCAAGTGGGTGGGGTCACCAGTTCTGTCCTTCAGTCGTTCTGGATAAGAACGCACTCTGCGAGATGGAGAAGATAAAAACGAAGGATACTCCTTCAGGTAGGATTTATTCAGTTCTCTTAATATTTAATAACTAAGATGTTGGGGGATGTTAAGATTCAGGAAGAAATTTGCGGGTAAATCACTATTTAAATTCGATCATTACACGTTTCAAAATTACAAATCGAAGATAAATTATACATAAGTACTGTATATATCTTTCCCCTTTTTACTTGATATAGATTCGCACACGCTATACGTTAACTTAATATTGTATTTGTCAAGTAACTTTCAGAAAATAGGTTCGCCTCATTTTGCTCCCTCCCCCCCAACTCCATCTCTCAACAGATAGATACCCTTGGGTATCTGTGTTCATTTCTTAAAACTGCTTCAACGCCTCGTTTTCCCAAACCCTGCTTAACGGATACCAAAAAATTCTCATAAAAATAGCAAATTAATTTTTTGCAGTCTTTCAAGATCCATTCTTTCTCTCATAAGATCTTAACCTCCCCCCCCCCCCCCCCCCCCTTCTGTTCCTTTGTCACAAAAGCAACGCCAGATTTCCTGTATACCAGCGTGCCCCAAATTGTCGGGCGTAGTGGGGTTAACAAAGAAAAATATAGTAAATATTTGGATATTTTCAATTTTACTCAGTCACTAAACACGGTTTAGAAACATGTCATGTAACGTACGATACCTTAATGAGTGAAACCTTCCTTTTTAATGGTACCTCACATGTATTATGGTACCAATAAATTACACTTCCCTAAACGTCTTTTATGAGTACATTTAAAATAATGTCGGGGCTTCAAGAGTTCACTTCAGTTTCATCCAGTTAGATACAGTTTTGGAAGTGCTGCAGTAAACCTTTTGATACTACGTAATTTATAAACGTCATAAACGGAAAGAAACTTTACATTCCGTTTATATTTAATCGTTTTTCGAGTATAACGTAATTCTAAACTTTAATCCGATAATAATGAAGAGGATACATTTCGGTACTAATTGAAATATTTCTGGTAACAACTGGACCTAATATTCACTCTAGCGTTCTATTCTTTGAGATTTTTTTATGATCCTCGTCCACCTTTACAAATTGTTATCCACATTCTAGTTGGGTTTTGCTAGGTGTCTCGTATTTTGTGTACGGACAGCGTCCCGTATCGAGCGTATACGGGACACAGTGAAAAGTGAGCGAGATAAGTGTAAATTTGATTACTCGTGACGGTTGTGACATTTTTTGAAGTAAAGGACAAGTATTTAAGTGTAAACTCGTGCTCACGAAAGTTTGATGGTCCAACCGGAAATTGTTCCGTAGATCGGTTGTCCCCAACGCTCGTAAATGTTTGCCGAACTTGATTATTCGATATCTTTTATACTGATATCGAACATGTGTTAAACGTATGTTTGAAATTAGATAACCGTTTAAAGGTTGGAAATGTGTTGTTAATATCCTCTTTTTCAAGTTTCATTCACCCAAAAAAATTAGGCAATGAGGACCCCACGGTAGTCTATGGGAAACGCGGGGGGGGGGGGGGGGGGGGGGGGGGGCTGTTCATCCGAAGGTTCTGGGTTCGGGTCTCGGCCCGGACTTCAGATTTCAGCGATTAAGGCGGTTCTCTGTACCCATTTGGTGGGTTAGTGTTTTGGACCCCACGTAAAGCCCATAAGTCCTTTCCCGTCCTATGATCTATAAAATGTTATGAAAAAAGGCACACAATCCCCAAAACCTAAATATTGCCTCACAATGAGGCTAATCTGCGAACACCATGATAAAATGAAGCTTTGTCTGTACGTTTATCCGTGATTACTCTGTTTTGTTGTCGTTAAATTTACAAACGGGATGACGGAGTTAAGATTTAGTAACATCAGTTTATGCTGTTTTCCGGTGGAAAGAATTATGAAATTGGATTGCTAAATTTTGATGGCTGTTTTGTCGCTGTCTTTTCATTGTATATATATATATATTGATACCCAACCCTCGTTCAATATTCTCTCTCTCGCGCGCGCGCGCTTACTTTTCCACGCGAATGATACACGTAAATATTTTCAGGTGCTGATAACATTTGCTAAAAATAATTCTTATTTCGTAATGGTTTTCACGTTCTCTAAATCCGTCATTGACAAAAGCAAAATTAGGCCGTCCATAATATTAGTAAATATACACCATCACAATACGTCAGCTTGCTTGTGAAAAAAAGAACATTTACACTAGGCCTAGTAGGTTAGGTTAGGTTAGGTTAGGTTAGACTTTTAATTTTTAAGACACTTTTCTTGCAAAGGAATAAAGTTTTTGCGAAATCAAATTACACACCCAGGTTTGGCTACCTAACGAAACCGCCGACATTTTCATATTTTCCGTTGTACATGGCGACATTTAATTTAATTAACTTTCATTATTTCTTAAATTTAACGATTTTCAATAAAAATAAACGACATGGCGACACCGTTAATGTCGTTACACCACGTTCGTGTCGCGATGAACTCTGTGTGTACTAAAGATTGTCCCGGTTTCGTAAAGGGAGCGAAGAACACACACACACTATATATATAGGGTATATTTTTAAACAAGTGGCACTAAATTTTTTTTTTTTGCACAAGGGGACTAATTCCCCATATGTAGAAAAGGTACAGTAAAAATTTCATCTTTTTATTTCATTTAATAAAAAATTACAAACCTTTTAAGTGTCAGGTGTTTCAAAAAAATCAACATATATATCAGGTGATCCCATAAGTAATGTCGTTTTTTAGATCGGAATTTGAAGGACAAAAAAAACTCGACTGAAGTATACTGTTTCTCATCAAGATAGTTTTGCAGACTCCTGAAGAGACTGGAGGATGTGGAAGTTTTTCCCACCCAAGCTCCTCAATTTTTGCGGAAGTGATCCGAGCGGTATGAGGACGTGCGTTGTCGTGGTGGAACACGATTCCTTTCCGATTAACCAAAGAAGGTATCTTTTTCTTTTAGTGCAGTATTCAATCGATCCAGTTGTTGACAGTAGACTTGAGCGGTGATTGGTTGTGTGGTAAGGTTTCAAAGTGTATTACACCACCTTTATCCACCAAACACTAAGCAACACCTTCGAGGGTGAAGATTTGGTTTTGGCTGTGGTGTCGCTGGTTCTCCGGCACAAACCCACTGTCGACGGCGCTTAACATTCTGGTACAGTATCCACTTTTCATCACCAGTCACTAAACGGTGCAAAAACGGATCTTGGAGTTCACGGGAATGAAGAGCTGTGCTAATGTTTACCCGCACCCTCAGATTGTCGACCGACAATTCATGTGGCACCCATTTTCCTAACTTAGGCACTTTCCCGAGTTGTTGCAAATGTCGATGGATGGTGGACGGGGATGAATCGAGTTTCTGGGCCAATTCTTCGACAGTTGTTGAACAGTCTTCTTCAAGTGCGGCTAACAGCGGGTCATCATCAAACTCAGCAGGGCGTCCAGAGCGTGCTGCATCTGTCAAACAGCAGTCGCCATTCTTAAACTTTTGAAACCACCTTTATTTCCTCACACGCAGAATATCGTTGCCATAAACGTCCTGAATGTTTCGCGTTGCTTCAGTAGCACTATTCCCTTTTTTAACTCGTAAAGCGTTATATGCCTGATATGCTCTTCTGATACCGCCATGTTTATGAGGGGTTCACATAAAGCAAAAACGCGTCTTCACTGGTCAAGGTCTGTAAAGTATGTAGCGAAACACGATAGATCTCCTCTTAGATATAACCTTCGGAAAATTTATGCTTAAACGAGTAGGACTAGTTTAAACTTAATCTATCGTAAAAAACGACATTACTTTTGGGATGACCTGATACATAGTGTGCGGGTGTGCGCGGTGATGGTTTAGCGTCGCTGACTATGAATCCATCGGCCCCGGGATCGAGACCCGGTGATGGTAGGCGGCGCGCAGCAAAACCCAGCTGTTCATCCTTCCACACCAAAGACATTAGTTGGTAGATAAATGGGTACCTTGGCTAGCCTAGAGGTTAAGACGCTGGGCTGCGGGTCGGGCGTGATTCGGATTCAACGTTAAACGAGATCTAAGGTGGAGTGACAAGCTTGACCTTCGTCAGAATGAACAGTTCGGACAAATCTTGAAAATTGAGGGCAAAATTTACACTTCTTTATTGGTATCAAATCGTATAACCCCCCCCTTTTTCATTCATGCTCCGAATGAAGGTTTAAAAATAACATTTTTCATCGTAAACACAGATAACATTGAAGGAAAAGTTATGATATCATGATATACAACTTATATATACATATATATATATATATATATATAATAATTTCGCGTGAAATCTTTTAAAATGTAGACATAACAAAAGTAAAGTGATCCGATACCCAGGGTAGAGCCGAAGGCCGAGTCCGCTATCAAAAAAAATAAATTATTGTTTGACATTTCCGGATAGATTTATGGTCGAGTAATTAATTTACAAAGAGAAAAATATAACTTAACAAGGTTGTTTTTCCATTACTGAAGATTGTATAGGTTTGTTTATTCTTTGGTCTCGCCTAAGAGAAACCCTCGAGAGAAAACTTTAAATTTCAACTTTAATTTGAAGGTTTCTTTAAGAAAGGCGGAGCGTAGAATTTAATTAAGTTGAGATTAGAGCCAATAGAAGATCGGTAACTTGTACGAATGATGTCGTGTAATGAAAATGGTTTTGATAGGCCTTTTAGACACTAAAGGGAGGAGTTCTTGTAATCCTAAGGTGTAACTTAGAGTTATAAAGCAGTTGTAGTTCTGCCCTGTAAAGTTGAAGTGACTTAGAGAAAATTTTTAAACCCTGTGGCATGATTAAAAATTTCTAAGTTGATTTGAAACTATCTCACGTTCCAAAATCTGAATTTCTTTCGTTTTACGCGAATGTCAGTCAATAGATATAGAATTTTGTGAAATTTCTTTGAATTTCATTATTGGTCACATAATTACAAAATTCTAAACTTGTAAGTTTCCGAAATATTGTTTCCTCAGGAAAGAGTAGGCCTAAATATCTTGTGATGATCTCGTTCCCGAGGAAACGGGTTAAGTTAGCGCATGACCATTTAAAGCCATTATGAAAATGTATTTGATTTGAGAGTAAATTTCCCAATTTTTTTAAGTAACTGTACACTGTATTAAAAAAAACCCTCTGTATAAATCCTTTATGAGACGAATAATTGCGAGCATTTTCTTTGAATTGAAAATTTGATTCATTGGAACAAAATTGGTAATCGTATAGTGTGGCCACGAAGTCCCGTTACCCCCTAGAGAAATGAATCGTATAACAATGATATGGGCAAATGCCCCATTTTGAGTGAAACTAAATGAACTTTATACGAGGGAGTGTGTTGTTGAAAGTCGAAATTTAAAGTGAGCTTCAAGTGAGCCGAGAAAACTACGCACATAAAATTGAAAGGCCATCCGAGTGGGTAGGCAGAGTCATCCTGAAACAAACGAACGCGCGCGCGCAATAAGTGCAACCGTGAAAAAGGAGTTGCACCACAATATATTTGGTGGTTCTACTTTTTATGTTTTTAACACATTCTTACGGTCTTTCGCTGTTCTTCGTTTATAGTTATTAATGGTGCCCAGGGGCATATAATCGTGAAGTGGGGTATAGTGTAATATAGTTTTAATCTAACCGGTACTGATACCGGGCATGGAATGAGTAGGCATCTCGCCTTCCTTTTTTTTTCACCCTGACCCTGGGAACACCGCTTCCCGTTAAATCAGCGAGGTTAAGCGACGTTGGGTCTGTTCAATTGCTGGATGGGGGACCACTGTCCTTCGCCTTCAGATGATGTACTGACCCGTAAATGATTCATATCCCGCGTTAAACTTGTATCGGCCCCGTTAGTCACGTGACATTTTTTGCCCTTACGAAGGAATTTCAAAACATTAATATTATTATCCTTTAATCAGTGAATTAAATTTAATTATTAAACCCGATCACAGAATAAACTACACGAGACTATAAAGAAATTATTTATTCAATTTTATAATATAAGTTTAAAATTATAATTTCTATTTTAAATTAATGGCTGAATTTTCTTAAAATTAATGATTGGTTGAAAAGACTTGATTGCGGGTAACCAAGAAAAGTAATCGTATAGGAATAGAGGTAGTTATTATCCTGTTTCTTTATAATACCATACAATTCTACGTACAAAAAGTTAGGTTGACGTCACAACAGGGTATCCTGCACCACTGTACCTTGCGCAAAATATCTTAAAAGTGTTATCCACTGTACACTGTATCCGAAAAGTCTCTACCCAACTTGAAATATACAAACTCGAATCCCGATGAGAAATACATTTGTCGAACCATATTCACGTCATAAATGTTCAAAATATTTACCATTCAGTTCAAAACGCAACTTGGTTAATGTAATTTTCATTGGGTAGAAACTTTTCGGTACACCCTGTAGATTTAAGCGAGATCTATTACTCTGGCTGTAAGTCAAGTTCTTCATTTCTTTATCGTGAATAAGATGTTCCTGTGAGCTCCGAGGAAGGCTAAAGACAGCTTTGTCTTACCGGGATAAAGACGTTCTTGAGGCCACCAGTCATTAGTTGGTTATCCTCACAAAGAATCATTCAAAATACAAAGTGGGCGAAAGCACTATCTTGGGGAACCTCATGTTAATTTTCTAAAAAAAAGTAATAACCTCCCCATTTTTATATAATTGTGTGTGTGTGTGTGTGTGTGTGTGTACGATGCTTTGTACAGTAAAGTGAAAAAGTTCTGACATGGAATTCCATGATTTTTAATAATATTTATCTTAAAAACCAAGGAGTTTCACGACAAATATTGTAACAAGTTTATAGGAACCTAAAATTTCTAAAAAGTATAAAAAATAAAATGATTTTGGGTTTTGTTTTTTTAAATTTTATTTCACTCACCAAAAACAAAACATTAAAAAAAAATATTACCAATTATGATTTTTTAGTGCTTTTTAAAAATTTTGTAGGCGAACTTTTTCCCTAAATAACTAACTATATATATGTATAAAGACTAAGGTTAAAAGAGTATCTACGTCATGTATAGTTTATTAGTTAATTTCATATTTTGAATGAAATATTATTAGACAAAAATTATTTTAAAAACTATATACAGCAGTCTGTCCTAAATAATAAATACAATATCTGGAAATTAACAATAAATACTAAAGATATTAGTAATAACTAAAATGCAATTATAACACTCGTAAATCCCATACGGTTTAAATTTTTAATTTTTTTTGTAAAGTTTCCCCTAAAACAAATTCTCATTATCAAAGAAAATGAGGCAACACTACATAAAACTTGAAAAAAATTTGTTCCAACTTGTTTCTTTGATCCCAAGATAAAGTTAATGAAACTAATGGAATATTATTATTATTATTATTATAGTACATTTACTAACATTATTTTAACTTCAAAAATAATTTTCCAAATCGTTTCGAGCCTCCCGCCCCCACACACAAGTGCTACCTTAATTTTGACAATGTGATTATCGCTAAATTATTCGGTCAATTTCTTAGCACAAAATCAAGCGATAATGGAACGATTACAATTTAAGGGTGAGTCAATGAGTCTGCGCGAATAAAAAAAGTTTGAGGATGGATCCTAATGAGAATAAAAGATAATGAGTGAGTGACAGTGAGTCAGTCGGTCTTTGGCAATAACTAAAGTCCACGAGTCGTGTGATGATGAGTCGTGATGCCGAATCCTTTGGTGATTCTTTTCTATAATAACGGAGACATTGAATATGGAAGTATAGAGATATTCCTCCTCGGGTGAGGATGCGAGTAAGGCCCCAAATTGAGGTAGAGAATGTCCTCGTGCAGTCACTCACTCAAGGAGGTTGTGATGGAGGGGCAGCACATCACATCCAAGTTGAGTGAGTCATCCCACGGGACCGCCTCAAAAAAGACGCGTACATACACACACTCCACCCCGAGCGGCGTAGCGAACTCCGCCTATTAATAATAATCGTAACACTGATTACGCGTCACTCGTTCGACCTATTTAATTCTTTACTTTTAACAATGAATCGACATGACACTTTCGTTGCTCCACGTCACTCACGATCTATTTTCCGGTCCGAAGAAGAGAAGAAAGCCTTCGCGAAATAGAAGCCTCACAACGACGAGTTTCAACGAAACCTAATCCTGTCCCCCAAGTTCAAAAGCAAAAATCCCCTAAATTCGGGGAGAAAGGGAGGGATTAGGAAGGGGGTGAGAGTGAGTCAAAGACATTCTCTCTCTCTCTCTATCAAAAGTGTTCAGTTAACCATTCACAAATAGCAAAAGTGAAGTTGAAATCTCTCTCTCTCTTTAAAATTAACAATGATTAACTATCTAATTATAGCAATGAGACAGACAGACAGACAGACAGACGGCTTCTGTCTGGAGATCTTGGTTTCTCACAATTTCAGTAGGTTTGAAAATCCTTTAAAATTTTAATCCTGAAATAAGGGCGTAACCTCTTCATCAATATCAAATTAGGAAAAATATCTAAATTTTTCAAATTATTTTAATTACATTAAATACAAAGTACCGATTCAACATTTTACCCTTTAATTTATCCACAGATCATTTGTGCAGGATTGAGTCATCATCAAATGGGGTGTGGGTACCACCCCTAAAATACCCAAGTCCCTACTGAATTCGTCTGAGACCCCCTTCATAATATTTTGTTAAGCTTAATTTTTTATATTTTTAAGTAAAACTTGGGTTCCGTCTGACGTTAACAGTAAACAGTTTATACAAAATGGGACTTGCTCACAAATTGGCATCGAGAGAGAGAGAGAGAGAGAGAGAGAGAGAGAGGGGCAATGGTATATACGCACTCTATAAAAGGGGGTATGTAATTGGGATACGAGGAGTGCCACAGCGAACCCAGTCTTTGGGGTATGACGTCATTGGGACCAATTCTCCTCTGGCTCTGGGAGGTATTTGGGTCATCGAAGACCGCGAAGGGATGAAGGCTCGAACCATAAGGATAAGGGAGCAGCTCATCCAAGCCCAGGACAACAAGGACTCGTTTCTTCACCAAAATGGTGTTGGACCTAAGCCTCTAACCTCGGGGTCCACCTCTGCACCCATAGAGCAATTACAAAACTGCTAAACTCCCCTCTTCCTAAAAAAAATAGTTAATAGTATAAAGATTTTCGTTCGAGAAACTCAAAAACTCTTGAGAAAAAGTGCTTCTTTTAACAGGTCGAAAATGGGGTTGATCAAGAAATGATTTGAAGCCCGATGGTGGACCTTCTTCATTTTGTGAACGGCTGGATGGCTATTCATTTTTCATCCGAAAAAGACTGCTCTTACAACATCTGATCGACAAGTTATTATTAGGTTAGATTAAGATAGTTACGCTAGGTTAAGTTAGTTGTTTACAGTGTTGATGCTTTAGTTTTGTCAAAGAAATGGGTATAGGCCCAAAAAGACCGGAGACACATCCGGTCTTCTATAAACAAAAAATGATTGTGAGAGAAATCGTAATATATTGTATGAAAATATTACATCAATAAAAACTTAATCATAAAATTTACACCCATCCCTTCTGGCATTTACTCTTTATAATGACCTATCTGCTCCTCAAAACAATAAGCCTACACAGTAAAAAAATTCACTGAATAACATAGGCCTACACAATTTCAAACCTACAACGGCTGCATGTATACAGTGGCCTACACTGATTCAAGTATTTAGTATTAGCCAGCTTATTAAGAAGTTTAGGGAAATATCTAAATATTATTCGTACTGTTAATATTATTATTGGGTTATATTATTATTATTAAGCCGTACATATTTTGTATAAACGGAGGCAAACAATACTGATGGCACTTTAGTTAAATTTGGAGATCTTCATAATTTACAATATCCACCAATGATTAGCGCCAAGTCAGTTATTACTGAAATGAATAAATATAGGATACAGGGTGTAACGGAATTCGCGCACCTTAGGGTTAATATTAATTTTGTTTTTAGATGTAGGTGGAAAATTAATGAAAGCGCTTCCCAAAATTATCCAAACACATCTTTCGTTAATTTTCCAGCCATATCCGAAAATGAAATGGTATGTGAATTCTGTTACACCGTGTGTGTGTGTGTGTATATTTTTTTTCAACTGCAAAGAACACGCAGTATAATTAACGTAAAGAACGACGCTTGTATAGGAGAACATTCCGCGCAAGATGATTGGTTATCATATCTGACCGGCAATCGGAAGATCCCGGGTGGTTACCTCATTTTTTCATTTGTTCGTTCTCCCTCCTCATCTTGCGCGGAATGTTCTATACAAGCGTTGATATATATATATATATATATATATATATATTATATATATATATATATAAAATAACCATTTTAAATTTTGTCTAACGCTGTTTCGCGATTTCAATTAATGGGTTTGTATATTGTGATAGAAAATTCAATATACTAAGACTTGAATTGAATGCTAGGCCTATTTAGGGACACCAAAACCCTTGAGTGGAAAATAATCTTGTGATTAAATTTTATAAACGTAAAGCTAATTTTGTCCAATTTGCAATTTGCAGCCCAAACGAGGGTAGATTCGACCTGACCTGACCTAAAATGGTGGTTAATTTTTAATTCAAATTTGCTGCATGCCTACAATTTGATCACGTCGGCCTAAATCGTGAATCAACGATTTGAAATGATATTCTTAAGTATTAGTAATTTTAGATAACTAACTAACTAACTAGCACTATTAATGCATAAACTTAACTAAAAACATTAGCTATGTAATTAACTAAACCATAATGCAATAATTGCGATTATCACATCTTGATATAAAATTATAAAATAAAACTGCGTCTTTAACAGACTAAGGAATTCTAAAAATTCATTGCAGAAATTCTTCTGAACACTTGATGCGTATCGAGTAACAGTTGTATTTTGAAGTAAACATACTTAAAATTATATTTTAAAAAGTTAAATATATCCTATTTAAGTTAATTCAAACATATTAAAATTATTTCATTGGTATAATATAAAAATGAGAAGCTAAATAAACACCAAAAACCCACTATAAACTTATAAAGGATACTTCAAATGCAGAAATTTGTACGATACTTCAAAATAAAGTTAAATAAAAATAAGGCAATTAAATTTGGTAAAATAGTTTGACCATTCACGATCACTACAGAACTCCTCCCTAGTCTACAGAAGCCAGAATACTGAGCGACTAGCAACGATCATTATAATTTAAAATTGTAGAAGACTAAAATACTTGTGCATGAGTATGTATGTTCATTTCCATGAAGAGGGGAGGAGCTTAGGGTGGAATTAGCCAATAGAAAGCTCGGACTTGTTAAAGAGGGAGGGTTCATTAAAAACAAATTTTGAACAAGAGGGTAAAGGAGGGTATTCAAAACTTTTTTTTTTTTTTATTCTTTAGCGAGGGCAAACAAAAGAAAAACTAGCTATAACCAATTCTTAAATTAATACGATAACAAAAGCCAATCTTTTGTACAATTGACTTCCAAGGAATGCGTTCAAATAATGTTAATAAACATAAGGAAAAATAGTATTGATGACTTTATAATATCTTGAATGAAATAAAGAATCTTTGTTCTCGAATTCTCAAACGCTTCCTCTACCCAAGGCCTCGAAGAGTGCCTGTATTAGATTTCAATAGTGCCTCTACTGCCAACTGGTGCCAGAAAAATATTTAATTGTATATGAAAAATATAAGAAATTATCAGAAAATAGGATAAATTTTACTGAGTATATACAGTAGTATATTGTATATAAGATGAACTTTTTTAAGCGACTGTATAATGGATTATAATAGAAAATACCAGGCAGGATAAAATTATTTTAAACAAGGTACAGCAGTCCTCATTGCGCAGCGATGAGGGTACACGAGTTACGTCACAGCGTCACGTGACTACTTGCCAATCTCTCTTCATTCATTCATCATTAAAATATTTAATTTGAAACTGAATTTTGTTTGTGATTTTAACTTCCATAAAACAAATCTTTAAACTAACTGATTTAACCGAGTTCGCATAACGTCTTGGCAGAGCGAAAACTGTTACACAATATTGTTAGTTCCTTAACGAGCTAAATAGGCCCTGATTAGGGCGTTCCTCAAGTAGGAAATATTGCTCCCTTCTCGTGAACCTCAAATCATTATCAGGTTTTCACCAAGGGATGCGGTGGGGCTACGAAAGGAAGCTACGGTCAGACAAAACCTCAACAAAACTCCCAAAATACTTCGAGGACCCAAGTCCTAAAGTGCCCTAAACCTCCTTCGTACTCCAACAATACCCTAAGAGGCTAAAACGGATACCTTCTCCCCACCAAAACAGAGAGAACCTATACTGGCCCCTTCCCCGAATGACCGTGCCCCAAACGAGAGGAAATTCTACCCACGACTGATAAATAGACTCGGGGAGAAAAGATAAATTAAAGCGAAAAACAAAAGATAAAAAAATATTTTCAACTCGACTTAAAACAAAAAATTGGAAGAAATGAATGCTGAAATAAGATAATCTGAAACAGAACGCCATCTATTGAAAACAAAACAAAAAAGCATTCTCGTTCCAAATGACTATAGGACCTATTGAAGTTGTAGCTGCGATAGCAATCGACAAATTCTACAACCACCCATAATTAAATTAAAATTAACGCTAAGAAGAAGAATGACGAGCTGAGCGCATGCGCAAATCGGTTATTAATTAATAATAAGTGATGACGCATCCGTAAATATAAATAATTTAATAATTAGGGCCTAACTGAAGAAATATATATATATAGAATAATTATTAATCATTATAATGATATTAGCATTTCGACAATGAATTCATTTAAAAGTTCAGACTTGAATGATCAACATTAAAATCGTAATGACACAAACCATTACTTCATTATCATTAATTTAAAACTAAATTATTAATTAAGAAAATAGAGGAAAATGTTATAACCAATATGAGATAACGAGCTACGCCTACGTCTTTCTCATATTTCAAGAATGACGTTCACACACACACACACATATATATATATATATATATTAATATATATTACACACAAAAAAGCATTGAATTACTGCGAAAAACTAAACCGTTGCGCCGAAGAGGCTAAAAGGAAAGGTTGTGAGAGTCGATACATCCTCTGTGACACTACCAACATTAATTAATCGGGATATAAACGAAACCAACCCCCATAAAAATGGGGTAAGGTACCCCAACTATGTGAGGGACGGGCGAGAAACTTTATACCACGAATGAGAGAGAGAGAGAGAGAGAGAGAGATTACAACGATGATAATAATAATAATAAAAAAAATTAAAATATTTTCACTAAAATCCAGTTAAAACTAAAAAAAAAAATAATCTTAAAATTAGTCGAAACGAATTAATTTAACCAACTTTCCTATAATATCCACCTAACGTCTGTGTAATATATATATATATAACCAAAATAAAAACACAATTTCGAACCAACTAAATGCTTGTCTTCGTCTTTCAACTTGTTTCTTCTGAAATGAAGGAAACCCTTCCTATTTCCAGCTTTTATACATAAACTAACCTTCAGGGGAGGGGACAAAGGGAAGGGGGTCTTTTAGCTTCCCCCCCGCCCCCATTTCAACCCCAACTCCTGACACATTCCCCCCTTCAACAGCACATTCTCGTAATATGCAAAATGTTAATCTTTGAAGAAATTCTTTCTATAAGAAAATAAATTTTTTAAACATTGTGCATCATTTGTCCACTCCCCCCATAGCCCCCAGCTCTCTCTCTCTCTCTCTCTCTCTCTCTCTCTCTCTCTCTCCTCTCTCCTCTCTCTCTCTCTCTCATTTTAGCACGACACCTCTTTCACTATAGCTACACACAATTTATTTTTTGGGGGGCGGTTAAAGTTTGGTGAAACTTAACCAATGGAAGTAGTTTTGGAAGTTTCTCGTTACATTTTATCATGTCTTTTTTGATATTCCATTTTTAGAAGTTTGTTTCCGACTTGATTTCACAATTCCGAATTTCCAAAAAAAAGAATAAAAAAATTCTATGAATGATGTCTGCAAAATCACGCTAGTACCGACCTATTTACTATCCCATTTCTGTTATGTTCTAGTTGTACTAGTATCATTGATACTAGTATTAGTTCTAATACTAGTAACATTAATAGTAGTTAAGGAAATTTCACTAAATGCGCGGCGGTATTAAGGATAACGTCGTTGCCATTTTCGTAACAGCGATTGGTAATGTTAATTAAGCGACATTAAGTCTGGATTGTAGTTGGATGGGAGGCCGTCCTCCGCGTTCCGGATTATGTGGTTCGGATCCCACGTAAAGCTGGAGGTCCCCTCATTTATATGACCATAGTAGATATTGCGAAGGAGGTTAAACAACCTTCGTCATTAGATTTTGTCTTGTATTAAAATATTAAAACATTAAAACTTGAATTTTTTATTGGCTTAAATTGTTCGTTGTAGATAATTTAAAGGCTAATTATTACAAGTATAACAACATCGTCTAATGCAGTTGCGAAAAAAGTTCGACAAAAAATATTACATCAGAAAATACCCCCAAAAATTAATAATTAGTTCGGTTTTCTTTACATTTTTTTTTACCCAAAAATCTAAAATTCCAAAAAGCAAGACTGAAAACTCAATTATTAATTTGGACCCCATTTTATTTTTGGGGGGGTTCCATTTTCTTTTTAATCGAGGTCCTTCAGTAACTATACAGGGTGTCCGATAAGTCCGGTCTCATAGGAAAATTAAATTTACAAAGGTAGAACTAAAATAAATGTTTAAATTGATGTCTCGTTTTAGGACCTTTTTTTTTAGACTCGTGAGAAAAAGGCCTCTACCTTTTCCTCAAGAGTGTAACTCACTTTCATATTAGCCACTGCGTGTTATTCTACCTGCAACAAAAAAAAAAGGTCCCAAAACAATACATCAATTTGAACATTTTAGTTTTCTAAATCTAATTTAAAATAAATTTTCCTATGAAAATGGGACACCCTGTAAATGGAACACCCTGTATACAGTTGACTGTATTGTCTTAAATAAAAAAGACATTTTAAAAATAAGAATGAGACGCATCAATTCGGAGTTAAATAATTAATTAATCAATTTAGAATATAATTTTAATGCAGGTATTCCTAAATAAAACAAATATATACCCCCCCCCTTACGGGGCCACACTACCCCCATCCTGTACAATTTTGGCTAGAAATTTTCTAGAAAGCATAACCAAAAAATAATTATTGGTACTATTCTGCTTCTCTTCGTATGTTTTATTCTCAAAGTTAAGCGTCGTTGGATCTGGAGAATAGTTGGATGGGAGACCCCGCCCTCCGGGTCTCGATGATGTAGCGACCCGTGGTTCGGATCCCACTTACAGCTGTCGGTCCCCTCCGTCCTATGATCTTGGTGTTGCGAAGGAGCTTAAATATGTCAATCAAATACATAATTATTTTTATTCTTTTTGACGAAAGTAATAAAATTTCAAACGCAAAATCCAATCACTACCAATTAGTAATTTTTTATGCTCTAGAAATTTTGTTTCTAGGCGAACTTTTTTCTTAAGAAAATGTACTGTACGGAATTACACATGAAAGAAAGTGAATGGTTCTCAGATTTGAATCTTTTAAAATATCGACAGATTTTTATCGTCACGAAATTTTAAAAATTCTTTCAGCATTTATTCCATTTTTGAGCAGGTGTATTCTGTGTACTGTATGCATTAGTTAGAGGTTTAACTGTGTGTGTGTGTGTGTGTGTGTGTGTGTGTGTGCTACAAATATGTCAGTGTCAAAATGATCTCAATAATTTTAATCATAAGCAATTGGACAGTAAGGCCGACCGTACACAGGATCGTCTTACGACTGGCGACTTGAGTCGTTACGACCCAAGTCGAGAGTAGTGAGTAGCAAGACGATTCTGTGTGCGGCCGGCCAAACAGTTTGTTGTGAATATGACTTTGAATGGGCATTGCACTTTTATGACTGTGATAAGGATTGTGATCAACTGTGTAACAGCCTCTTCGTTGGATTAAGATTGCGTTTGTAATTTGGGTAGTCTGTATATTGTACCATTGACTAGTTCTCAAGCGCTGTGCCGTTCCAATAATTTATTTCAAAAGGATAAGAATATTATTTTTGGAAGCTTTATCGCCGTGTCCTCTTTACTCTTCGGCAATGGAACGAGGCATAGGGCATCGAGTGCCCTTTTTTTTTTTTTTTTTTTCAAAAAATGTCAGGGGTGAAGAACTTATAGGCTTCGAGTGCCAATCGGTAGTGCCAACCTGTAAGCGGAACTTGGGACATATTCTCGAAATGAAAGAGGGTCATAATACCAAATTTTTGAAACGCCAAACTGCAGAAACAAATTATTTTGACCTGACCTGAGTTAGGTTAAATCGAGTTTCTTTGGTCTTTCGACGATCTGAAACGTCAACGTTGTTTCATTTCGAAAAAAATGGTACATGCACGTCATAAGCATTTGCTTTCCTGGGTTATGTACGCAAACAATGCTCTTCAGCAAATCTCTTCTTATTGTTATTACAATCATCTGTTGTTATTATTACTCAAATGCCTGACGACTTTTTTTACTGAACTGCACTTAGATCTAGCCCTTAATCATTACAAACCAACTAAAAACATTGTTAAAACGCCAAAAATTCAAATGCACATATTACAAACGGAATGCAAGAAACCAAATCCACGTTACCATGGAAACCAAATGGTACTCGGTGCAGGGGAAGAAAAATTTTGCCAACTCTCTCTCTATACTCAATGGCATACTTATATTCAGAACATGATTGAACCCGCTTATAAAAGAGGATTGATCTTAATCCTATCTATTGGGGGATTATGTCAGATATCCTGATCAAAAGTTTGAAAAGAGGATTAGTATTAAGACCAGTAATTAAATACTAAAAATGCGTAAGAAGCATGAAGGCACCAAACAAAACGTGATCTTGTCGATAGGATTTGCATTTACCGTTTTTATACGCCACATTTAATATTAATTTTAAATTAAAAGTTTAGAAAAAAAACCTTTTATAATATATATATATATATATATACACACAACACACACACACAGTGTTTCAGAAGTCTGGACTCATGGGCAGAATTCACTTTTTACTTTTATTTTAACAATTGTTCAAATTGCTGCATGCCATAAATTTGCATACACGTTTTTTTATGCAGAAGGTGGGGCCCGTATGTTTCTTTGGATTGAGTTAATAAATCAAATTATTATTAATATTATTATTAATAATAAACTTAATGGCCTACGAATTCAGACTTCTGAAACACCCTGTATATATTGTGTGTGTCAGAATAATAATGAGGGAAGAGTGCCAGAAATGGCACAGCGCTCAGGCCAACTAATGTGGTCTATTTCTCCTTTATTATTATTATTATTATTATTACTACCAGCATCATCTACTGTAGATTCGAACCCCCGACCTGTGTTTCAGTTCGCTTATAAGCAAACTGTATTACCCACTGACCTTCAAGCACTGGCGTGTGTCAGAGATGGCATACAGCTATAGGTATAGAAATTAACGTGACCATCGTGAGTAATTAACCAACCAACAACCAACCAACCAAAAGTATTTTTTTTTTTCATTTCATTTGTACATTTTGGTCTTCCACCCTCCATTTTACCTCGGTTTAAAAGAGGTACTTAACATAAGTCATTCAAATAGATATTTTTCTATTACAGATACTGTACAATACTATTGTATTTTTGTTTAAACTGTTGCATGAATGAATTTTAATACCATCCCTGTGTGTGTGTGTGTGTGTGTTACACAGTTATACATATATTAAATTTGAACTCTCAAATTCGGTAAATTATTAAAAAAAAAAAAAAAAATCTTATTTTTTGCACTATACCACTTAGTGACGTCACTAAGTGGTAAAAAAAAAACTCAATTGTTCTCCCGTGAGAGGTTGCCTTTGTCCTGATTCTGTATAGTTATACAGAGTTGTACTCTATACACTCTGTGTGGAATCTAACTGTATGTACGAGTATATTCAATACTAAACAGTTAATATACAAAAGTGAGGCAGAGGTGTGTGTGTATATCTGGAGATATACGTGACGTAAACCCCTTTTTTTAAAGTTACATAGAAATTAATACTATACGCGAGAATTTCTCTTAATAAAGTGGTCATTCCCTCGTGAAATAAGTCCCGCCTCAAGATGTAAGGAGTAATAAGAACTTGAGAAGGTCTTCCTTCCAAGGGAGGGAAAGACAGTTACATAATGTCAATGCAGCAGTTAATTTCACAAAATGATTCAACCAACCTTTAACACACGCAAATTGCACTTACAATGAGGCCACTAAAGGTCTAGTCATAGGCCGAGGCATTAAACGAACAGTGTGTATACACACACACACACACACACTTTGGTTTTGCTTCCGCCCGAATTGTTCATCCTGACGAAGGTCAAGCTTATTGCTCCACCTTATAGTAACAAGCGATGGGAGGGGGACACCTTATTTTACATCATATATTCGATTTTTCGTTTGATCTAGCATGATATTTGGGTGCTGAATCCAAATCTGTTGGAAGCCAGACGAGAAATGGTGGGCATTTCTGTATATGCATGAAATTCCAAGATGGCCACCACCGATAGAGGAAAAATTAGTAAAATCTCATTTGTAAAATATTATTGTGCTCAGCATTGATCTGATATTTCCTATTCTGTAACAATTGATTGAAATATACAAAAACTGATAGGATGTTCAAACTATATATATATATATATATATATATATATATATATTATATATTTATTTATTACAACGTAATACAATATACAAAGTATATCTTCAAAATACCAGATGCGTCCATCAACTTAAGTGTGCACACTAGTTTCTCAGAGCCATTTCCGAAATATCTGAAGCCCACTTCAAACCTACAGCTTAACACGGAATCCGAACCACGACCCACCACGGGTAGCAGAAATCACAAAGTCCTTGCCCGGATTTCACGACCTCCCGATCAGCAGCCCTGCGTCTTAACCACTAGGCTACCCAGGGTACTCACTTATCTATCAACCATTTTTTTTTTGTGTGGAAAGATGAATAGCTGGGTTAGCTGCACGCCGCCTGCCGTCAATAGGAATCGAACCTGGGGCGATGGATTCGTAGTCAGCGATGCTAACCACTACACCTCCGAGGCGCATATATATATATATATATATATATATATATATATATATATATATATATATATATATATAGTGATGTAGCGGATGTCATTTTTTTCACATCCGCGGGTGCGGATGAGGATGTTTGATTTCAACATCGCGGATGCGGATGTCTACATTTTCGTTATTTTTTAGGATATATTCGAGATTTGTTGTGTTTAACGTATATAATAAGTTATTATATAGAGAGAGCTGTAGCTATAATGTAGTATAATTGATTAATTGTACAATAATTGCTGTACTTTTCTCTGAACATATAAATAATATCAAGCATCTAACTAATATAGAAATCAATTAGTGAATTCGTCTGCAAATAAATTCGTTACATTTTGTTGAGTTTCAGCCACAATTAGAAACCATAATTGTGTTACCAGGATGCGGGACGTGAACCCAACTCAAATGCACCCCACCGACCTCTTTCCCCAACCTCCTCCACCCTTATAGAAAGAGATCTTTAATTAGCTTGATAACTATTTATATTAAGTTTAAAGTTTTATTAGGCATATTTATAAATGAGTAATTAAAATAAAGTAAACTAAGATGTTCATCGTTTAATGTTCAAACTTAATTATAGGAAGGTTATGCTTAAGGAACATTAATTTTTCTGCCTTTTCTGCTGCCAGTCTGTTTCTCTTTTCATCATATATTAATCCAGCACTGCTAAATAATCTCTCGCTTGGTACGTTTGTTGGAGGACAGGCTAAATGTTTCCTTGCAAGTTTACTCAAGTATGGATAGATATTCTGCGTATTTTTCCACCAACTAATAGGATTGTCACATGCAGCCAGGCGTTTTTCTTGGTGATAGCTCTCGATCATTTTTACTACATCTTTTGACATCGCGTAGGTCTCGTCATTGCTGCTTGACTCAAGAAACTGAGAGACAGATTCTGTGATAGATTTGCTTGTTGAAGGTGTTGGTTCTGTCACTGAAACTTTTATTCTTTTGGTGGGTGGCGAAGCGACAGATTCAAGAGATTGAAGCTCTTCAACTGCTTTGCCAAGTGATGATTTAACTCGTTCTAATGTACTAGGTGAAAATAACTTAGCTTTGTAACGTGGATCTAAGTAGGTTGCAAGAGAGTAACTTCATACAAGAACAGCCTCTCGTCTTGTCGCTTGCATCAATTTTGCGCACAATGAACTAGTTCTATTAATATAGTAGAATTTGATAATTTCCGCTTATTAATGACATTTTATCTCAACGGTCCACATCCGCACGACATCCGCAGTCCAAAGTGCGGATGCGGGTGCGGATGCGAGAAAATGTGCGGATGTTATGCGGATGTGACCTACATCACTAATATATATATATATATATATATATATAAATAAATAAAATTGCCCACCCACCAGGATTCGAACCCGGGACTTTTTCAGGAGTCGCGAGCCCTACCACACCACTACACTACGATGGGATCAAAGTTAGCATAACCTCACGTATATTTAAACAACGAAGGAAATGCTTTACACTTTCGTGTCCAGAAGTGCTTTACGTGTTAACCCTCACGCACTCGAGGAGGTAATGTAGTATTCAATTCAGATCTCGTATTCCACTGGAGTCCAATAGATGGAACAACACGCATGAGCGCGATTTCTACTCAAGAGATGCTGGGTTCGAATCCAAGTGGGCGAAATTTTGCTTCAAATAAAAACCACGCGTGCTCTTGCGTATATATATATATAAATAAAATATTTCTATTTTATTGGTCTTTTTATAATTTGAGTGACATCTCCTGATATGGGGGCCCTTCACGTGACTCGACAGAGTATAATCATTACATCGAATCGAATTTCATACCCCTTGAGACATAAGACTTGATAATTAATCCTGAGGTGTAAGACTTGCTTATGGCATAGGAATTAACTTGCCACAAGTCTACGAAAAACTGCTGCTAATAAGACAGTATATATATATATATATATATATATATATATATATATATATATATATATATATAATCTGACTCAAATTTCTGAGAGGTAGGCACGTGACTGATCTGAGTGATACCTTTAGGATGTTACTTGACCACCAAAGAAAACCACAGTGACCACATTTTTTTTTCTGGTCACCACTGGAATACTACGTAAACCTAAATTAAATTACATGGCACTTGACCTTTATATAAGAGTGCATTCTCACTCTGACACTTATTTCATCCGCTATTTATCTTGTTAAAACGACCGAGTCATACAAGCCAAAGGCAGGTGCAACAATTTTGAGTCTTTATCCGACATAGGAAAATTGGAGGGAACTCCATTCAATTACTTCCCATTCAGCGTCATTCATGTTCACATTTCGAGTCCACAAGTGAGAAATCCACATTCGATAAACAAAGTCACTCACAATCACATTTGGAACACCCTGTATATTCCTTTTGTAGAGGTTAGTGGAGTGAGAGAGGCAAAATCTACTTAATTGCCAAAATAACTAAAGAAAATTATGTTGGTGTTCTAAAGACATTTTGTCCACTGCAAACGTATATGATAACCTAACCTAACCTAACCTAACCTAATTCAACCTAAAAACATTTTTAGATAAGTTGACGAAATGTAGTTATCCGAACACCTTCAAGAGGAAACCAGGCGCCTGCATGACTCAGGGGCAGATAAGACGGGTGTGGTCTGGCTATACGTGAGATGGAGAGAGCCCCGCTACCCCCAGTAAAAGTAAACTTCCCCTCACCGCAAGCTTCACCTCCGCGCGCGCGATAAGGGATCTAAACCTACAATATCTTGTTATAACCCTTTATAAATTCAATTTAATCTGAAGAAATCGTTCTTTCGTCCGTAAGATTGAAACTAAATACTGTATTATTTATAATAAACAGCAAAACTGTGTACAGTTGAGGAAAAAAGTTCGCCTAAAATTTCTTGAGCATAAATAATTGTATAAGTCACCCAAATGAATGAAATATTCAAAGAAAAACAATATTACCAATTGTTAATATTTTTAGGCTTTTTAGATATTTCATATTTCTAGGCAAACTTTTTTCCGATCCAACTGTAAATGAACAAACAAAAACAAGCTCACTCTGCAGTGTCCTTGGACGCATTTTTTTTTATTTTATTTTATTTTTTTAAGCGAGTCCTCTGATTAAATTTATGGGTCCACAATGTATTGTATAGTTAACAACTTAACGTTAAGGCTGGCGGTGGCTCGGTTGTAAAATATATTTCCATTGGTTGCATACTCTCTAGGTTAGCCAATCGGATTCGTCGTAATTAAATGCCGATGATTCCACCCTTCACATCTTCACCCGCTTCACCAAAACGTCCCTTTCAACAGTCACTCTATGTTTCGCGTGATACGACTATGGCACAGCTAACCTCTGATCTTTCTACTCTATCTGACTGGCGCAGAGAACACTTTGTGGCTTTCAATGCCTCAAAAACTCGGCTCCTTCAACTCGTGACAATCTTCCACACGACTATTCTCTTGCCTTCAACAATACGCAACTCAATCCTTCCGCTTCTCTTAACATTCTTGGGGTTTCCTTTTCTCATTATCTTTCTTGGAAAGATTGCATGTACGCTCTTTTTAAATCAGCCTCTAAGAGTTTAGGTATGCTGTACCGACTCCGCGGTTTCTATACCGCCCCATTCAGTTCCTGTCTCTGTACAGCGGTCTTCTCCGCCTTTATATGGAGTACGTTTCTCATGTGTGGAGTGGCACAACCCACACAGCTCTCTCTCTCTCTCTCTCTCTCTCTCTCTCTCTCTCTCTCTCTCTCTCTCTCTCTGTCTTATTAGGTTCCGTGTGCGCGTCCCTCGGGTGAAGCGTAGTAACTCGAGAGGCATTAAGCTCGATCTCCGGCGGGCGAACTTTGTTAGCCTCAGGGATAGCGTAGGAGAGATGGGGTTAGAGGTTGGCGGCGATGTTGAGGGAGTGTTTAGTGCATTCCGGGACGAGTTTATGGTGCTGCAGTCTGCTGCCATACCCTCAAAACCGGTCACCCCTGCTTCAACGCAGCCTAAGTGGTTCAATCGTGACATCGCTTCGGCTATCCGAAATAGGTAAGTAGCGTATAGGAGGGCGAAGGCCAATCGTTCCCACGAGAACACTGAAGCGTATGTCCGCCTGTGTAGGGAAGTGAAGGCGAAGGTTAGGCTAGCGAAACGTAACGAAGACCTACGGGTGGCAAGCCTCTGCAAGGGGAACCCTAAGGAGTTCTTCAGTTATGTTAATAGTAGAAAGCCCATTAGAAGCATGATAGGTCCGTTAAAGGACGGAAGCGGCGTTCTGCGGACCTCCGACGCGGCCATCGCTAATATGCTTAATGAGTACTTTGCGGGAGTGTTCACCAGGGAGGATACCCGCGTCATCCCCGAGCCAGGCGTGAGGCACGAAGGTGCTAGCCTGGATAGTGTTAGATGTACCGCGACAGTCGTTGCCGATAGAATAGGCAAACTGAGCGCGTTTAAGGCTCCTGGGCCAGACCAGTTTCTACCCAGAGTGTTGCGAGAAGTGCGCGACCAGGTGGTACAGTCTTCAACAAATCGTTGGAGATGGGCCAGGTGCCTGGTGACTGGAAGGAAGCCAACGTGACCCCTATCTTTAAGAAAGGGGATCACGAAAGTCCAGGGAACTATCGTCCCATTAGTCTCACTTCAGTTGTAGGTAAATTATTAGAAGGGATAATAGCTGATAGGATCGTTGACCATTTGGATTCCTACAAGCTGCTTGGGGACTCCCAACATGGGTTTAGACGGCATAGGTCGTGTCTCACCAACTTGCTCGAGTTTTTCCACGTCATGTTGAGTGAGTACGATAAGAGTAGGGCGATTGATATACTTTATCTCGACTTTCAGAAAGCCTTTGATAAGGTACCTCACCGCCGGCTAATGACGAAAGTGCGCGCGCTGGGTATCGGTGGGGAAATAGGTAGGTGGATTGAAAACTGGCCGAGGAATAGGCGGCAGAGGGTGGTAATTAAAGGTGCTAGTTCGGGCTGGGCCTCGGTCACTAGTGGGGTTCCTCAGGTTTCCGTTTTGGGGCCACTGTTGTTTATCATTTACATAAATGATATCGACGGTGGCATCGTCAGTCGGATCGCCAAATTCGCTGATGACACCAAGCTTGGGACCAATGTTGGGACGCCCGAAGCGATCGAGGAACTGCGTGCGGACCTAGGTAGGATAGGAGAGTGGTCCGAAAAATGGCAAATGCAGTTTAACTTGGGTAAATGCAAAGTGATGCACATTGGCTACGCCAATCCCAAGTCGGACTACTCGATGTTGGGTAGTAATATCGAGGTGACTGATTTAGAAAAGGACTTGGGTGTGCTAATTAGCAGCGACCTTAAGTTTATGAAACAGTGTGTAGAGGTGGAAATGAAAGCCCAGAAACTATCGGGTTATATCAGGAGGCAATTTCAGTTTCGGAACAAGGAGATTGTGCTCTCACTGTACAATTCCCTTGTTCGGCTGCACCTGGAGTATGCTGTGCAGTTCTGGTCGCCCGCCCTCAGGAAAGATATTGAGAGGCTGGAGCGAGTGCAGGCGAGGGCCACAAAGTTAATCCCTTCCGTTAGGCATATGGGCTACAATCGACGGTTACGCGCCCTGAACTTGTTTTCACTTGAAACTCGGAGGCTGCGCGGTCAACTGATCGAGGTTTTCAAGCTCTTACTTCTAAAATCGACATCGTTCAACCCGCGTATGTTTAGTTTAAATGATAACCCAACTCGCAACAATGGTTGGAAGTTGGATTTGAAACGGTTTAGGACTAGTGTGTGTGGGAATTACTTTACGTATAAGATCTGTGACACATGGAACAGGTTACCTTCGGAAGTTGTGAACAGTTCCTCTGTGGATCAGTTCAAGAAAAGGTTAGACCAAATCTTGCACATTATTTGAGTGTGTACAAAATTTTCCCTGGCATCCGTTGCCATTGGTACCTCCTCGGTGTGGGCCGCAAGGCCTTTTGAGGTACTTCTTTTCCTTGTAACTCCTTGTAACTCACTCTCTCTCTCTCTCTCAATAAGGTCACTGGCATTAACGAGAAGGTGCAAGACGTGCGTCCCACTGGGCGTTAGGTTTGTTGACCCCTTCGACGCGTTTTCGGGTAGGTGGGACCTTCATCAGAGGGATGGTGTCCACCTCAATATAAAGGGTAAAGGTGTGCTAGACGCGCTGCTTGACCGGCACCTATACCGTATGGTGAGGTCAAGCCCGGGAACTGATGACGGGCCCCCACCGGGGAGGGATGATCTTGAGACGCTGGCGAACGTAGCTTCAACTGAAGGGTGCGTCCATGTACAGGTGGGTGACCCTCCTTCCCCGTTGGAGGGGGCTCGGGCTCCTGCGGAAGTTGCCCTCTCGTTGGTGAGGGGCTCTTCAACTCCCGACAGCCCTGACTGTTCGGGAAACGAGTGGTGCTAAGGGGCGGTCAGAATAGGAAAGGCTCCCTCCGTGCAGTGCTTTTTAATGCTAGGTCGATTAGGAATAAGTTTTGCGAGCTACGGGCGCTCTTAGCATCAGAATACCAGGATATTGTTGCTATCACCGAGTCCTGGATTCACACTGATCGTAGGGACTACGTTGGGGAGTTCGAGATTCCCGGGTATAGAATGTTTCGCAAGGACTGCACCCGTTGGGAGGGGGGGAGGGGTACTAATATACGTCAGGGACACGTTGAGTCCGGTTGACTGCCAGTTCCGATCGGAAGGGGGAGCTGCTTGGCGTCGATCTGAACCTGGAAGGGACGAACTGTAGGTTAATCTTGGTGTACAGACCTCCGCATCTCCTCCTCGAGGATGATACAGCCCTGTACACCGAACTCCGTAGCCTGCTAGGTGACGGTGTGTGTGTGTGTGTGTATGTAGTTTTAAGAAACTTCAACTGTCGCGGCTTAAAGTGGGAAGACAGGACTGCTGATGCCGAAGGGAGGAGGCTAGTTGACTTTGCTGATGAGAGCTTCCTGACTCAGTGGGTCAATGGGCCTACACGAGGCGAAAGCGTTCTAGACTTAGTATTCACGACCGAAGACAACCTCGTCACTGGCCTCACCGTTGACAAATCGTTGGGCGGGAGTGATCACGGTCTGATTAGGCTCTGTGTCTGCGTCCCTCGGGTGAAGCGTATTAACTCGAGAGGCAGTAAGCTCGATCTACGGCGGGTGGACTTTGTTGGCCTCAAGGATAACGTAGGTGAGATGAGATTACAGGTGGGCAGCGATGTTGAGGGAGTGTGGAGTGCATTCCGGGACCAGTTTATGGTGCTACAGTCTGCTGCCATACCCTCAAAACCGGTCACCCCTGCTTCAACGCAACCTAAGTGGTTCAGTCGGGACATCGCTTCGACTATCCGAAATAGGAAAGCTGCGAAGGCCAATCATTCCCATGAGAACACTCAAGCGTATGTCCGCCTGTGCAGGGAAGTGAAGGCGAAGGTTAGGCTTGCCAAACGTAACGAAGAACTCCGGGTGGCAAACTTCTGCAAGGGGAACTCCAATTAGTTCTTCAGTTATGTTAATAGTAGAAAGCCCATTAGAAGCATGATAGGCCCGTTAAAGGACCCCAACGGCGCCCAGCGGACCTCCGACGCGGATGTCATTAATGTGCTGAATGAGTACTTTGCGGGAGTGTTCACCAGGGAGGACACCCGCGTCATCCCCGAGCCAGGCGTCAGGCACGAAGGTGCTGGCCTGGATAGTATTCGATGTACCGCGACAGTCGTTGCCGATAGAATAGACAAACTGAGCGCGTTTAAGGCTCCTGGGCCAGACCAGTTTCTCCCCAGAGTGTTGCGGGAGGTGCGCGACCAGGTGGCTCCCCACCTGGCTACAGTCTTCAACAAATCGTTGGGAGACGGGCCAGGTGTCTGGTGACTGGAGGGAAGCCAACGTGACCCCTATCTTTAAGAAAGGGGATCACGAAAGTCCAGGGAACTATCGTCCCATTAGTCTCACTTCAATTGTAGGTAAATTATTAGAGGGGACAATAGCGGATAGGATCGTTGACCATTTGGATTCCTACAAGATGCTTGGGGACTCTCAACATGGGTTTAGACGGCATAGTTCGTGTCTCACCAACTTGCTCGAGTTTTTCCACGTCATATTGGGTGAGTATGATAAGAATAGGGCGATTGATATACTTTATCTCGACTTTCAGAAAGCCTTTGATAAGGTACCTCACCGCCGGCTAATGGCCAAAGTCCGCGCGCTGGGTATCGGTGGGGAAGTAGGTAGGTGGATTGAAAACTGGCTGAAGAATAGACGGCAGAGGGTTGTAATTAAAGGGGCTACCTCAGTTTGGGCCTCGGTCACTAGTGGGGTTCCTCAGGGTTCGGTTTGGGGCCACTGTTGTTTATCATTTACATAAATGATATCGACGGTGGCATCGTCAGTCGGATCGCCAAATTCGCTGATGACACCAAGCTTGGGGCCAATGTTGGGACGCCCAAAGCGATCGAGCAACTGCGTGCAGACCTAGGTAGGATAGGAGAGTGGTCCGAAAAATGGCAAATGCCGTTTAACTTCGGTAAATGCAAGGTGATGCACATTGGCTACGCCAATCCCAAGTCGGACTGCTCGATGTTGGGGAGTAATATCGAGGCGACTGATTTGGAAAAGGACTTGGGTGTGCTAATTAGCAGCGACCTTAAGTTTACGAAACAGTGCGTAGAGGTGGAAAAGAAAGCCCGGAAGCTGTTGGGTTATATCATGAGGCAATTTTAGTTTCGGAACAAGGAGATTGTGCGCTCTCTGTACAATTCCCTGGTTCGGCCGCACCTGGAGTATGCTGTGCAGTTCTGGTCGCCCACCCTCAGGAAAGAAATTGAGAGGCTGGAGCGAGTGCAGGCGAGGACCACAAAGTTAATCCCTTCCGTTAGGCATATGGGCTACAATCGACGCTTACGCGCCCTGGACTTGTTTTCGCTGGAAACTCGGAGGCCGCTCGGTCAACTCATCGAGGTTTTCAAGCTTTTACGCGGGTTCAACGATGTCGATTTTAGAAGCATGTTTAGTTTAAATGATAACCCAACTCGCAACACTGGTTGGAAGTTGGATTTGAAACGGTTTAGGACTAGTGTGTGTGGGAATTACTTTACGTATAAGATCTGTGCCACGTGGAACAGTTTACCTTCAGAAGTTGTGAACAGTTCCTCTGTGGATCATTTCAAGAAAAGGTTAGACCAAATCTTGCACACTATTTGAGGGTGTAGAAAATTTTCCCTGGCACCCGTTGCCATTGGTACCACCTCGGTATGGGCCGCAAGGCCTTTTGAGTTACTTCTTTTCCTTGTAACTCATTGAAACTCTCTCTCTTCGCCGAAGTGTACCTCACTCTTTCTTTACTATGGCTATTATAACGACACTATTCTTCTGAACTGTCTAACTTCATGCCTCCTCCTTTAAGGAGAACTTGCAGTACCAGACTTTCGACCCATTCTCAGTCTTTCAACTACTCAACCGGTAAACTCTGAAACAACTTTCCTCAGTCCACCCTTCCCCTCTCTATGACAGGCATCTCGAAATCTCTGGACCTTGATTTTGGCTATCTCCTTCTCTTTCTATTGGAGGGAGGTCTTTTTTTGAGGGCATTCGGCCTTGGCTCCTGCATAAAAAAAAAGATTGTTTAACAAATCTAAAAAAAATCTACAAAAAAGGTCAGCTGTAAAGGCCTAACTAATCGCCTGATATTCGTCATTTGATAAAATACAACGTGTCCCAGACCCCCCCCCCCCCCCCAAAAAGTTAAAAAACTCAAAAACGGGCCGTAAATGCGACACTGAAACTGTATAAAACCAATCTTAAACAGTCTTATCAGTGTTAACAGTTTATAAAACTAGGTTCACTTTGGGCAGAAGTTCGACTAAACCTCGTATGGTAGTGATTATAATTGTTCTTCTATTCCATCCTCGTTTTGCATTTTGGTTTATTTACGTATGAAATCGTAGCCGAAGCGAAGCAGAGTCGAGAATTGATAGTTTCTTCCCCATTTTGAGAGGACGAGGTTTTGCTTTTGATTCAATTTTCATAATGATAATGGATAAAAGACAGATGTTGTCGCTTCATTTTAAATGAACAACCTTTTCTTTCACTCGCTTTTCAACACAATGTACTCATAGTTTGAAGAGGAGATTTATAACTCTCTCTCTCTCTAAGGCACGAACAGCTAACAGTATCATTGGCAAGTACATGGAGGGTTAATTAAAGTACTGACGTGGTTCATCACCAGTGTAAGCAAAAATGCTCTTTGTTTTTAAAATCAATATATTGTGAAGTTCGTAATCATTTACGTGCCTGTGCCGTCAGTTTGCATTGCAGACACACCATGCTGTATTGGTCCTGGTGCATGATTCATCAGGAGAAAGATACACCACAGGTTTGTTTCCTTCCCAAGGCGATACAAATGTACCCACATCAAACACAAGTACACCACACATTTATATCACCTCAGGCCTGTCCTTACACACACACACACACACACACACTACTGACGTTGTATTTAGACTCCTCATCACTGAACTTGACTAAACGTGTTGTTGCAAGTTTGCCCCGAAACTCCTTAACACAAACTCTCCTTTATGCAATGTTTATCCATTGATATCAAAGAAAATGTCGGCTCTTGAATACATCCTCCGGAGATGTACTGCGAACCAGCTGAAGTTGGGTTAAGTTTGGGGAGGGGAGGTTAAATTAATTTACTGAAGTTTGGTTAAGTTAAAAAAAAAATGTTGACACTGTGTTGTCGAATGTATATATTTTGCTTTCGCCATCAAACCACTTCATACTACCATAACTACCATAAAAAACTATACGAGTATATTAAAATAACCTAAATATTAATTTTATGAGGTGACGCGTAAAGTGGTTGCCATGGAAACGTATATATGTTTACGATTCTTCCTTTCCTGCCGTAACATCACGGAATAATCTTCGCAGACTGCATTTATTTATTACTTATTATTAATTAGGACAAAAAGGCATTGATTTTACATTTTCATTATTCATAAAATTCTAAATACCGAGAATCTGCGTAACATTTTTAAAATTAACTTCGTTTAAAAATAAATATATTTTTAGATTAAAGTTAAAGAAAATAACTTTTGTTGTTTACGAATTTGAGTAAATTAAAAATTTAAAATTTCTTGAGCAAAATATTTTTTAAAAAGAATTTCAAATTGTATAAAATTTTGGTGTAACTTTTTTATTTTTTTTCAAAGCGCGAAAATTCTGCGTAACTCTGCGTAACTCTATTTTGTGAAGATTTCTATAGTCTATGTAATGTTTTTCAACTATGTCTGTTTGGTATTTCGATGGTTAATCACTATCCTTTGCTTTCAGATGATATAGTGACCCTTAGATAGTTCGAATTCTACATAAAGCTGTAGGTTTCCTCCGTTACGTGACCTTTGCCGTTTCGAAAGGGAGTGAGTGAGGGAGGGGGGCTTAAATAATAACAAAAATTATAATTTTCAGTTGTGTTGTGGGTTCCCCACTTGAATTTCAACCGGTCTGCAAGCTTCATAGCTTCATAACTTCGCGCTTCATGCTGTTTCAATTCGTCATCGAAGAGATTTTTAATTTTAACCTAATCTTAACCTAACCTCAACTTACCTTCACCAGTGAGCAGTGATGCATGACTCAACTGGTAAATCTTCTATTTAAAATGAATGCGAATGCCATAAAATGCCATAAAGTGCCATGATAAAAAAAAATTCTTTAAGGAAACGTTTAACCATATCATCGCCAAGCCATTAGGTTAAGTCAGGTCATGTGAGATTAGGTCAATAACAATCATTCGGAAGGGGTCAGAAACTGGCACAGAAGTCAGGCCAACTAATGCAGCCCAATGCGATCATTCCCCTGATTATTAATTATTAAGCTACACCATCGGGATTCAAACCCCTGACCTCATTATCTTCACTTTGCTTATAAAAGGAAAACGGTGTTATCCGCTGACCTACAGGCGCTGTCCGTATTAGGTTAGGTTAGGTTAAGATAGTAAATATGATAAGCGTGTCCTGTAGGCGACTAGGAATAAATTATAAGGTTTTCAAACCAAACTGATCCTCAAACTGTGAAAATCTTTAATAAAAACAATCTCATTATTGAATTATGGCGCCAGAGTAAACAAAATACAAATTGTGTTTAATACCAAGACTCAACAGTCAATGAATCAGTGTAACAAGTGCGCATTGAAAAAAATCTGGAGGGGAAACCGTTGTTGTAGAATAAAGAAAAGGGTACAAATGGGGTGCAGCATACCCTCACTCCCCCTTAACCTACCCCTTCCCCACCGGACAGGCATCATGAGTGCGGTCGATTGTTTCTTCCCGCCTCCAGAGAATTTAGGCATGCGCAGAAGATTCAAAAGATCGTACGTGCGTGCGTGCGTTAACGAGATGAGGGTAACGAGTGCCGGTTCCCTGCTATTAAAAGGATGCCGTAACGGTCCTTGCGTTTTGTTATACAGTTTTCAACGTTTTTATTCATTATTCTTTGGTTTTCATTCGTTATTCTTTGGTTTTCATTCATTATTCTTTGGTTTTCATTCATTATTCTTTGGTTTTTGTTTTTATTCATTATTCTTTCGTTTTCATTCATTGTTCTTTCGCTTTCATTCATTATTCTTTGTTTTTTATTCATTATTCTTTGGTTTTCATTTGTTTGAGAACTTTTTTGTTTCTAATTTCGCTTTCAAATGGGAGTGAAAATGTCGTTCTGAATTTCTGTCATGGTATGAACCATTTTATTAACTAACAATGTACACCAATCGCGCGACATATAAAATAAGGCAATACCCATCCTTATATAATACCCTACTGCTATTTCTCGCATGCCACATTTTATTAGTGGCCATCAAATTTGATCTTAATTCTTGAAAGCTAAAAACTGCAACTAATTTTATTTCTAATTCAAGTCCTACTCAATGTGTTGAAGGCTTTAATTTTATGAGAATATTAAACCTCTCATATTGCGTCTCCACAAAATCTGAATCATAGATAAAGGTCATTTGGTCTAACACACACACACACATACATACACACACACACACACACAGTGACGACTTTTTTAAATCTATATCTCTAAAAATTAATTAACCTAACCTAATTTAACTAAAACCAGAAGGGCGTGTTAACTTAAGTTAAAGGCTTGAAGGTCGTTTTCTGTTGTCATTGGATAGTGAGGCACTCGCTAATCTAACCTAACCTTAACTAACGTAACGTAACCTAATATTATGCAGGAAGGAGGGGGGCAAGGGCGAGCACCCGCATAAACGCCCCGCCCACCCAATTAAGGAGGGGAGAGAGAGACAAAATCAAGGTCTCTGAGGACCACAACGCCATATTATTCATTTTTTTAAATATATTGACGATGATGATAATTTAAGATTAATACATACTTTAATTATTAATAATACTTAGTCATGACTTATTTATTATTAATAATATGTTTTATTTTTAATAAGAGCCCAGTAAAGCTTAAGGGTCAAATTAAATTAAATAAATAGTCCAGTTTCAAGATTATTCATGTCACTGTAAATTGTAAGAAATATGTATTTATTTTATAGTATTAATAAAGGTTATTCAATTTTGAAAAGATTGTGTAGTGTGTAAAATGCATATGTGTGTGTGTGTGGTGTGTAAAATGTGTGTGTGTGAAATGCATGTGTGTGTGTAGTGTGTAAAATGCATGTGTGTGTGTAGTGTGTAAAATGCATGTGTATGTGTGGGGTGTGTAAAATGCATGTGTGTGTGTAGTGAAGAACAGGGGAAGAAGCGTGTGTTTGAGAACATGCTGGACTGCTCACAGGGTAAATGAGATACCAAAATGATCGGCTAAAGAGGGCAGTGAAGGGAGAAACGGAAGTTCCAACAGTCTCTGTCTCCCGCCTAATGTCTCCTCCCTCGGAGTACTTTTCCCTGGTCGATTGGTATCTCCAATCCTCCTCCTTAGTACCAATATACTTTCTTCCTGTGAAGTATCACACACAACCTCATTATGCCCAGTTGCCTGTATTCGCGTCCGGCCGCACACACAGTTTGGCTCCCCTACATAACCGCGACCATTTTCACACTTTCTTACATACATTTCTGTATCGCGACATTTACCCAATCCAAAAAACCTATTAACTTTAACTTAATTTAACCATTACCTAACCCAACCTTAATTATAACCTTTTTAATAGACACGAGAGACAGACAGACAGACAGACAGACAGACTTGCTAACATAAGATAAAACTAGCGTATAGTTCAGGTCTAAAACTCGTGGATAAAAGGCAGTATGCAGATGCCAATGACAGAAAACCTCTATGTGGCTAGGAATGGAGGGTATACTCGTTCAACTGGACAGTGATTACACGAAACATCCATACCCATACCCACCTACCCACACCCATATAAATAATCGGAAAAACAAATTTTACGTGCAAATTTTGCATCGAAGCAATTCATGGATTGTAAAAGATGCTTCTTACAGTTGGTGCTCATGATTTATAGCCATTAGGCTGTGTTAACGTCATTGAGATAGTACACAAGATTATCGCAATTTTTGGTCAAGTAAATGAGAAACTAGTAATGAAGC
Source organism: Bathynomus jamesi (assembly GCA_023014485.1). Lineage (NCBI taxonomy): Eukaryota > Metazoa > Arthropoda > Malacostraca > Isopoda > Cirolanidae > Bathynomus > Bathynomus jamesi. The sequence goes on along the minus strand of JAJOZX010002016.1, from coordinate 623,545 downwards.
AGGAAGACCATCATTGGTCTTGAGAACCACCACCCACTTTTCATTGTTCCAACAGGGGGTTCTCCAGTGCCACACGTTACACATCCAAACAAAACCCATTCATTACTCAGTGCCAAGTGAAAGAGGCAGAAGAAAGCGTAGGTTCTTCCCTGCAAACTCGTTGACCCTGACTGCGCTAACATGAACCTTACTGAGCATGTTTGGCGCACCTTCAACACCGTCAGCTACGAAAACTAAGACCTCCTCCCACATCTGTGAAACCGTTAAACTAAAATTTAACTGAGCTCTTACAAACACTCTTTATCTGTACATTGAGAGGGGTCCTGTGTCACCTACATCTTATTTCGTCCTTTATCCGTTATCTAGTTTCAGAAAAAAAGTTCGCCTAAAGATTTTTAAAATCATAGAAAGTTACAAATTGGTAATTACTGAGTTTTGTGTTTTAAATTTTTTATCTGTAACCAAAAAGACTGAAAATATCCAGAGAAAAAAACAATTTTACCAATTACTAATTTTTTATGCTTTTTAGATTTTTTCTAGTCGAATTTCTTCCTAAACTGTACCAAAACAACTATAAGGACTGACTTCTCTCTCCGAGTCAAACTACATATAATTCATATATAGAAACACCAAAGCAACTCCTCTAATTTCAACCACTTAAGTATAAACTTAACTTTAGTGCTATTTTTTTTTAACATTTCTTAGTATACCCCGAAATAAAATTGAAAACTGAACACAGAAAACGCAGCTTTTAACGATAACTCGCCTAAAGTTAAAATTCTCTCCGTCTCTCGTCAATATTTCAATTGAAATTTCTCTATTTAAACATAGTACTTTCATTTTCAAATTCAAAAGTAAATATAATAAAAGAAAATAAAACAAATGACAAAAATAAAACAAATGACAAACGCGAGAAAACATACGATAGCTATTTTTGTTAAAGTAATATGAACCAAAATTAATAAAATAAATAGCCCAATTTCACGGTTATTTATTTTGTTAAAATTTATTGTAACAACAAAAATTTTAAATTGTATTTAGTTTTGTACTGAAGGAAAATATTTATTTTGTTTTATTTATTTGTTGGAAATGATTACCACCAATCTCAAAACATGTTTGTAAATGAAAAAGTAGGTTTTTTTGAATGTTCCTCAACATACTTGGCCTGATGGAGACATAAATAGACATTGCTTATGTTCCTATGATGCATAACTTTATGGACACACACACACACACACACACAATGTTTTAATAGTCACCCGTGATGACGCCACTATTTCTAGGCCATTTTAAAGGAGTTTTATTTTTAGTTAATTATTTTGGTTGGCATTTACTGTACAAAATAAATGTATAAGAAAAAAGGGGGGATCAGTGATGAACCCGGTGTCAGTAATGTTTGGCGTCAGCAAGGATAACCAAATACTGACCGTCAGGGTAGAAGGGATATATTACACCAGTACACATTTGAAAACTTGTCGATCGATTTTTACAAACTAGTTGGTGATTCTATATAATTTGAGTGCGCTGATCTCAAAAATATAGTTAGTTTTTCCCTATCACGTATGGTTTTCTTACTACAGGGTGTGTCATAAATCCCCCATTTATCCCAAATGTGAACCATCTTATCGAGACCAACATTGGATTGCACATGCTAAACCATAAATTTTGTTGTTATAGACTACAGTAACGCTTACATAATAATGTAGGGTAAATATATATAACAACCAGTCCCGTTCCCAGCAAAATACTCTCCCCCCTCCCATCAATGGGTGGTTAACATTTGGGGACAGATGAGGTATTACAACACCCCTTGTAGCACGAAATCTTTAGGTGATAGAGTAAAACCTAATTAAAGCAGAATTAAATAGCTCCTAGCTCTTGGACAAGCATATTGCTTGTTTATGAAAGAATAAAAAAATAACTGAAAGAAACAAAATATATTTACCTTCTTTACTTGCAAACATTTCAGGACTTATTCCAAAGACTTAAGACTACGAAGGTAGATCTGACTAATGACGACTAAACCGGTGCTTCTTTGATGTTTTCTTATGCTGTGCGGTAGGCTGATCTCGTTGCAGACACCAGCAGTAATCCGCCATCATATTTGTATGCCATCTTTCTTGATATCTTCTTTCCATGGTTTTGATGTCCTGGTGAAATCGTTCTCCTTGCTCCTTACTGACATCTCCGAGATTTTCGGGAAAACGGTCAAGATGCGAAAATAAGAAGTGAACTTTCAGGCTCATGTTGCAGCCTAAGGCGCAAAACTTTTTAAGCATATTTTCCACCAGTCTTTCATAATTTTGGCTTTTGTAGTTTCCCAAGAAGTTTTCAACAACATCTTTGAAACCAAGCCATGCTTCTTTTTCTTTATTGGTCATTGTGTTCAGGAAATGATCGTCTGTCAATAACTTTCTAATCTGAGGACCTATAAAAACACCTTCCTTTATTTTCTCGTAGCTAATCTTTGGATATTTTGAACAAATGTACTTGAAACACTCACCTTCTCTATTCAATGCTTTGACATACTGCTTCATCAAGCCTAACTTAATGTGCAAGGGTGGTAGGAGGATTTTATTTGGTTCAACTAGATGTTCATGTAAAATGTTCTTTGATCCTGGGGTAAGATTCTCTCTAGGAGGCCAAGTTTTCCTCTTCCAGTGCTGGTCACGTGCTCGACTATCCCATTCGCAGATGAAACATGGCATCTTAGTGTATCCTGATTGCTGCTCAAGTAACATGCAAAGGACTTTGAGATCCCCACACAATATCCATCTGTGATTTTGATACTGAATTTTTTCCAGAAGCAGTTTCATGTTATCATAGGTCTCTTTTAAATGAGTAGAATGGGCCACTGGAATTAATGCATATTTGTTACCGTTGTGTAGTAACACTCCTTTTAGACTGGTTTTAGAGGAATCTATAAACAACCTCCAGTCACTGGTTTGGTATTCGATGCCTAGCTTGCACACTAATCCTGTGATGTCCTTGCAAAATACCAAGGGACCATCTTCTTTGAAAAAAGGCACGAAGTCTTTCTCACGATTTCTGTACCAAGCGAAGTATGTGTCGGATGCCAATAAATTGTTCTCCTGCAATCTAGACCCCAAAAGTTCTGCAGAGTCCTTAGGCAGATTCAAATCCCTGACTAAGTCTTTTAGTTCGGCTCGGGTTAATGGTTTAGGAGGATCTCGGTCAGCTGTTGGCTGTTCATAAACATCATCATTGTCTGGATTTGGAGCTGAATCAGAATCTGAATTGTATTGATCCAGACTCTCGGGTGGGCGGGGAATAGGAACTTCTGGACCATGGGGTACCGGCCTTATTGCAGATGGAAGACTCGGGTATTGAAGGCTCTCTTTATTCTTTGCATTATAACCTTTAACATTGCAAGAACAGAAGTAGCAGTCGTCGGTATGGTTTCTAGGCTCGCGCCATACTATAGGGATCCCAAATGGCAAACTTTTCTTTTTATCTTTGCTCCAATTCCTTAGTGCCGCAACACACGTAAGACAAACCTTATGTGGAGCCCAACTTTTGTCTTGATCTCCTAATTTAATTCCAAAATAATCATGATAAGCTCTCTTAATGAAGGTCGTTACATTTGTCCTTTGTTTTACAACATACCGACCACAAATATAACAAAATATGTCTGGACTATGGGTACATCCTCTAGAAGCCATTATTAAAATTTTAAAGACGTAATGTTAGAATTATCTATCTGAAAAATATGAAAAAACGAAATTAATTAAAGATAAAAAAGGTAAAAAATTACAAAACGCCCCAAAATTGTTTTGCTAATAACTTTAAAACTGTGGGTGATAGAAAAAAAACTGGTAGCATTTTTGAATTCAGCGCAGCGAACTGCCTCAGAATCACAACTCAAAATAAAGAAATCGATTTTCATGCAGACCGGTGTTATTTTAAGGTCAAGATTTGCGATAACCGTTATCTCCATTGTCCTAAAATAATTTTATGCAATTTCTGACTGGTCTTCACAGAGACATGGCGTTAAATTGGCTCAACTCCTACTTGCACATCTGTAGTTCGCCACATTCAATACGTACATCCTACGTAATGACAATATAACCCTTGAAATAAAAATCGCATATGGAGTACCCCAAGGAACTGTATTGGGTCCTCCGCTATTCCCAATTTATATAAATGTATATTATAACTCCCGCAATGGGTAACATTGTTAGCGGCACCTTCAAAAGGCAATAAATTACATACAATAAAAAATAAAATTATTTATGTCAATAATGATAAAAAAAGCAATACCGAACATATAATGTTTATCAATTTTCAACATTGTCTCGTCAAGGAAGAAAAGATATTATCTGTGCGACGTGGCAAATTAAGTTTTCAGTCAGAAGTCTGCAAATATCTAAGCCACATTTTCCAAATTTTCTTTCGCCCCTAAGAGCGAAAGTTTCCACCACAGCTGTATATATAGCCTGGAAACTCATTTTCCCACTGTGTGGGGGATAAAAGTGCCTCGGGGGCTGCCTGAACCCGAGCATTAATAGGCTGAGTAGCCGGTCCAACCCAACCCAGGCACCAGCAGCCGGGAACGAACCCATAGCCTCATCGCCCAAAGTCCGACATAGAGAGCACATGACGTGGAGGCCTTGCAGAGGGACACGAACAAAATATACAAATGGTCAGAAGACAACATGTCATTCAACGCCGAGAAATTTCAGCTCTTGAGATATGGTAGAAAAGAAGAACTTAAACAGACTACATATTATGCTCCAGATAGACAGGAAATTCAGAGAAGCATGAAAGCGATTTATCTCGGGATAATAATGACAGATGATGCGAAATTCGAAACACAAAATCAGATAGCGATAAATAAAGCAAAAAGAGTCGCCGGACAGGTTCTAAGAACGTTCAAGAGAAGGGACAGGACAGTAATGATTCCCCTGCTGAAAACAGATTCTACCAAAACTTGAATACTGCTCAGTTTTGACGTCCCCATATAAAAAGGAAGAAACTAATAAACTAGAAGAAACGCAAAGGCATTTCACAGCCAAGATTGATGGCTGCAAAGAACTCAACTACTGGGAAAGACTACGTAAACTAAATCTGTACTCACTGGAAAGAAGAAGAGAGATGTACATCATAATCTACATATGGAAAATGATCGAAAAACTGGTACCAAACCTAAAACTAAACCCAATTACCATTCAAACAACACTGGAAAATAGGAAAGGCAGAATGTGTAGTGTTCCCAAATTAAAGGCCCGACAAGGGACCTCCTCAACCCTGAAGGAAAATAGCTTGGTTGTCAGGGGGCCAAGACACTTCAACCAGCTTCCTAAGGACCTCAGAAATTTCGGGGGTCAAAGTTGAAGTCTTCAAGAAAAGACTGGATGCCTGGCTCAGGACAGTACCAGATGAGCCGGGCGTGCCTGGCTATGTACGGTGGAGAGCGCAAGAAAGCAACTCGCTCCTCCACCAGGCCAGACCTAGAGGCGGGGCCACCAGCTTGACCTCCGTGTGAAGAGAGAGCAACGCACGAAACAACATAAGGTAAGGTGTGTATATATATATATACACACGAGGTGTGTTAAAAAAGTTCCCGAACTGGTTATGTTGCGCGCGCATCACATGATATAATGCATGTTGTAGTGTGACTCAGTTTGTGTCCAAAGACGGTTACCGCTTGTTGATATCGTATTTTGTCCTCTCGATATTTGAGGGGTCCCGCGTCTTAAGGTACCTACGCGCCAAAATTAAAATTCGTCAGAAATCGCCTCCAAAGTTCAGCAATATTTTGGCAATAGTATCTGTTATTAATTGAGCTAGAACGTTCATTTTTGGCTAAATTAGAGTTCTAAGTATGCTAATGAAGCTGTTGATGAATTTTGGAATAGATTTTCATATTTTATATATATATTTTTTTTTTTTTTTATTTTCTTATTATACCGAACTTTGGGTGAACTTTTGGCTGGCGATAGAGGTGAAAAAAGTAGTTCGCTTCATAAGGTTTTCAACCATACTTCTAGTGTCGTAAGGTCATTATAACCCAAACACGTTTTCGCCTGTGGTGGCGCTTAGGTACCTTAAGACGCACGACCCCTCATTTACTGTTTTGTGAAATCAGTGTGTGTTTTGTCGCATTTTGACATTTGAATAATGGCTACTGTCGCGCACTTCCATTGCGATGACTGCTGTTTTGTTTCAACATCATACCCGTACACCCACGTCTCGTCACCCGTAACGATGTTTCTGAGAAAATTTTTCATCAAGATTGGCACGTTGAAGGTCTTGAGACACAACAACACGTTGCTCTTTCTGCTCGGCAGTCAAGAGTCGTGGCACAAATTTGGCTGACACACGACGCATCCCCAAATTCTCTCTGAGTAACCTGTGGCATGACTCTATCGAAATGTCCATTTCGTCCGCGACTTCTCTGACTGTCAGTCTACGGTTCCCTCGAATCATTTCACGAACCCAAGCAACAGTGTCATCAGTTCTTGAAGTGGAAGGTCACCCCACCCTTGCATCGTCCTCCGTCAACGTTCAGCCTTCCTTAAAGCGTTTGTGCCACTCAAAAGTGGTTATCCGACTTAAAGCGTCATTGCCAAATGGTGTGTTCAGCATAGCATCGGTTTCAGAAGTAGTCTTGCCCACCTTAACGAAAAAGTTTATGCACACACGTTGTTCTTCAACAGCAGCCATTATTCAAATGCACAAAATGCGACAAAACTCACAAAATGACTTCACAAAACAGTAAATATCGAGAGGACAAAATACGATATCAACAAGCGGTAACCATCTTTGGACACAAACTGAGTCACACTAGAACATGCATCACATGACGCGCATGCGCGTCATGTGATGCACGTGCAGCATAACCAGTTCGGGAACTTTTTGAACACGCCTTTTATATATATACTATATATTTTTGTCTTGTACAACGTACATCCACATCCTACACGCAACATAATGGCTTATATCATTAATTAATTCCCAATTTCTCACTTAACATCAAACTCGTACGAGAAACAAAGTGTAAAAAGTCGAATGTAAATGAAGATGGATCGATTTCAGAATTAACCCCCCCCACCCCACCCTCACAATATGCGACTTCTTTTGGCTTCTAGATTCCTGAACGAAGAGCGAAACAAGAAACTTAAAGAAATTTGTGTTTACAAAATTATCCTTTTAATTATAAACCAAATGAGAATCATAAAAGATATACGCTCAGGTAACCTGATTATCACAGATTTTCAAGCAACAGGATAAAAATACAAACATATGTTCTAAACACGGATATACTTTCTCATGAGAACAGTAGTTGTAAATCGTTTGGTAATGATCCACATATCCTACTATTCTCTCATTTGGAGATGTTCCTCAACTTTACTGAAGGAAGTGCAAAATTTTGCGACCAAAGTGGTGTGTGTGTGTGTGTGTGTGTGTGTGTGTGTGTGTGTGTGTGTGTGTGATAAAGAAAAACAACAATTTTTAGAGAAAAATTAGATTGGTTAACCGTAAACTTGAAACTGCAATTTGATGATATCTGCGTATTTGCATACAAAATTTTGGACAACTATTTTCCTCAATGGATATTACATTTTCCTTCAACCAATCAACGTCATCCTGACAAGAATTTCACGAATAATGACGACTCGTAAACGAGCGTGAGACGATCTCATGTTGGTACGATAGAATGATAGTGTAATAATCTTTCTACTCTAATAAAACGAACACCATTTCACTCCATTTCTAAATCTCGCTTACAACCCGCTTCCATATTAGCCATTGTGTGTTATTCTACCTGCAACAACAACAAAAAAAAGGTCCCAAAACGAGAGGATCAATTTCAACATTTGTTTTCGTCCTAATGTATTATTTTTGTAAATTTAATCTAAAATAAATTTTCCTATGAGACCGGACTTGTGGGACACCCTGTATATATACTTCCATTAGTAGTATACATTGAAATATACGTACGAATTAATATTAATTATAAAAAATTATTTCCATTGCAAATAATCTTTAAAACATAAAAATAATGGGTGTTACTGTAGCGTGCGGTCTACAAAGATATCTTTAGTCTACAAAAGAGTTTGCGCTGAAGTGAACTGACCTGAAGTGAACTGACCTGACTTGAACTGACCTGACTTGAACTGACCTGACTTGAACTGACCTGACTTGAACTGACCTGACCTGACTTGAACTGACCTGACTTGACTTGAATTGAATTTGTGCTGACCTGACCTAAAATGACTTAACTTTATCTTTGGGGACGTAGGTTAGGTTAGGTTAGGTTAGGGTGTACACATTCTAAACTATTGGAAAAACTGTAGACCACAGTATATAGTGTAAATATGTTGTAGACCGCACGCTATAGTCTAAATATCTTTGTAGACTGCACACTATAGTAGCACCAAATAATGTCTACAATACTTGATTTCTTTATTTTCTATATGCATGAAAACCAGACGCTGATAATGGGTATTATCACCTCGTAGAGGACCAATCACGTGATTAACAAAATCCTGTAAACAATTGTTGTTTTTTATTTTGAATTTTTCATTATTAATGAAATTGAGGGTTTCTCCATCTTATTTTTTACTTTCAAGGCCAACTTTTTCTTTGTCACTCCAAACTGATTCGTGTGTATGCGTACCCGTCTACAGCTTCGTCCTACCCGGGTATAGACTGTTAGGTTAGGTTGAAAAAGTTTTAGGTTATTGCGGTAGTGTTACGTTTCAAAACGTAAATACACTGTTTACTTCCGGAAAAAAATTCACCTATAAACAATTTCTAAAAACCGAAAAAAATTAGTAATTGGCAATAGTTTCTCTCTTGGTGACAGTAATAATAAGATATCAAAGACAAAACCCACTAATTACTAATTTTTTATGCTTTTCAGAGATTTCATGTTTCTTGGCGAACTTTTTTCACAAACTGTATAACCGTTTTCTTTGCACTCCGAATGGGAGACTCATTTATATAGAAGTCATTTTTAGATTACTCCCAAATGGTTAAACTTAACACTTACCCCCAAGTGAGGTTCTTTTTTTTCCAAGTGCTTCCTTGTTTCACGAATCGCTTACTCCGTCGACGGATCTCGTTGTGACTCGCTGGAGGGTAGTCTTGGGGCATGACGTCGGGTAGAGAACACCTCGGGCGACGCATTAGCCTCAGTGTGGCCGCGTCAAGTCGACCCGTCTGAGGAATGTGTCCAAACCTCTGGGGGAAGACATTGTGCCAATTACTGACCGGATGATTTTTGCGTTCCTTCAGTTTTGGACACGCGACAATTGAATTGGTAAGAATTTTAATCAGTACGTAAGGGGTGGTATTTGGGTTGGTATTTACCCCCACTTCACCGACTGAAACAAAAAGCAATTTGAAGTGAAGTTGGTCAATTTAAACCGGTGTTTGCGAATACCCACCTGTATATGATTACTATTATTTGAAACAGTGCTCCATTCTTCAATGTCGCAGTTACAGACAGTTATACTAGGGCTTCATAATTTGAAGAAAAACCACACGCACACACATTTATATATATATACACAAGCGTTATATTTTCCTTATTTATAGGCAAGGAAAAACATTACAAAATTCGATCTGCGAAGCTCCAAATCCCAAAAAGTCACAAGTTGTACAATTTTATTTTAAATAGCGGGACAGGTTTAAAAGTAGGCTAAGTTGCGAATTTTGCTACATTTATTGAGCTGCAGACTACAATTTCATACATAATTTTTTGTTTTATAACTTGGAAAAGGTCGTAATTTTACGTATTTTCATACGGGGTCCCAGCTGAATCTCGGAACACCTTGACAGAAGCCCCCCCAAAAAGGAATAGTCCTGGGAGAAATAGGACGTATGGGGATCCCAAGTTATAAAGTTTGTTTGTCCACGGTTGAGGCTGAGGTTAAGAATAGCGGACAATATTTTTTTTATTTAAAAAAATAAATTGCTTATTTTAAACTCAACAGAGCATACAACCACATGCGAGTGTTTTTTTTGTAGAGTTGGTTAGAGTAATTACCTCAGAATGTTTGCTTTTCGTATAGTTATTAGATATTTAGATACAGGATGTCCCAGAAGTCTTGGGAGGAGTTTTATTTGGCTATAACTTTCTTTTTTGATTAATTTATTTATTTTTTCTTTTCAATTAAAGTACCCTTGCTGCCATTAATGAAAATGGAATCCTGGACAGTGCAACAAAGAGTGGCTATTGTGGAACTTTATTTGACAAACAACTCTTCCATTGTTGCCACTCAAAGAACTTTTCGATTAAAATTCCACACACGTTCTGCTCCTTCTGATCGAGCTATTCGACGGTACGTCGCTAAATTTCGTATGAGAAAGAGTCAGGGAGACGAACCACGGACAAGCCGAAGTCCAACTCGGGTTGAGATGGTTCGTGGTTGAGAAAAATCCACATCAGTCCGACGATGCAGCCTAGAATTAAACATTTTAAGAAGTTCCTTACATCGAATTTTAAGAGAGGATATCAGTCTTTACCCGTACAAAATTCAAATTGCTCAAGAAATTAAACCACAAGATCATCAGAGTCGGATAATGTACGCTAATGCGATTTTAGATTTACGCAATGAAAATGAAGATTTTCACCAGGTATTAAATTTGTAATTAAAATCGCAATAAATATATTTTCAAGTGTTACAAACTTTTTTTTAGTTGATCCCCAAACAAAAAAGTTATAGCCAAATAAAGCCCCTCCAACACTTCTGGGACACCCTTTACTTGGGCAATTAATTATAGTAGCCGAAATCCATACTGAACTCAAATAAATAGCCCAAAATAGCATACAACCACACGTGTTTTTCTGTAGGTTAGGTTAGGTTAGGTTTATTTGGAGCCCAATACGAATTTCGGCTAATATAATTAATAGCCCAAATGGCTATATATATAATTTTGTAGGTAAGGTTAGGTTCATTTGGAGCCCAATTTGGATTTCGGCTAATATAATTAATCGCCCAACTGTTTATGTATACAGTATAATGATGAGTCTATACGATACATGAACTAGTCCCATTTTTAACTATTATTTCTATTTATGTACAATTTTTATTTACCAAAACCACTTATTCATGGCATTTATTGACCATTTTATCTTTTTAAAATAAACAAAAAAAATTGTCCATTATTATTAACTTCTATCCATGGTTTCTCTAACAAAGTGATTTTGAAGGTGGGAAAAAGCTAAAATGTAAGTTAGTGGGATCAGTGAGTAACGCACGCAGATAACCTCGTTGCAAAGAGTATAAAAGCTGAATCTAATTAAACATTTATCAATTAAGTTGAATCCTGAAGATGTTTACGAGTAGGAACAATTAAAATAGCGTCCAACTGATCAATGGGTGATTTAGCTTTTTCCCATATCCACAAATTCATCTAAAAAAAAAATTCGGAGGGAAGAAACGTAAAATCGCTTCCAATATATCGTTTCGGGAAAAAAGTTCGCCAAGAAACTTTCTAAAAAGTTTTAAAAAATTGCTAATCGATAATTGTTAAGTTTCCTTCTTGAAATTTCATTAAAAAGAAAAAATATTAAAAAAAAATTTTTTAACGCAGTTACCAATTAGTAATTTTTAAGCCTTTTAGAAATTTTTTTTCTCTTGGCGAATTTTTTTCTGAAATTATTTGTGCAAATTATCACAAAATAACGATGTTTCACGGATAAACTAACATCTTACCTAAAATTTTACAAATTACGAAAGGAACGTACAGTATTTGTTAAATTTTAAAGATTGTACAAAATGGCCGATTGAACGAGAGTATTCAAATGAAATACAAGTGAAATAATTATACGATATGCAATATATGCTGAGAAACTGTCCGCCAATCAGGAACACATTATAATTAAAGATGTCTGTCTGCTCATACATTCTGTTTACTATGCATCAAATTAATGATTTTTAGTTCCTGTACATCACATGATCACTCCCATTACTGGAACTGATTCCAGTTCCGATGAACACTCAAGCCTAAATTCGGATTCAAATCTAAATCCACGTACATCTAACCTTCGTAACCTTCTTTGGTTTAGTTGTTGTTTATTTAAAAACTCATTAATTCAGTGAGTTGGAAAATATATTTTTTAAATTATAGGTGTTACCCTTATAAAAGTTTTCTTTAATGACTAATGAATTGTATGAAACTGTCCTACGCACTCCTACCATAACTTAAATATAGGCCTTAAAACGTTTACTATATAATAAAAAGTTAATTGGTATAGTGGGTATTTAGTTCAAAATACCAAATAAATTTATACCTTTAATGGTGCTCTTCCAATATGTGATCTACCATATTCCAATACGTGCTCTACCGTGAAACTAGCCTTATAAGGCTAACTAACGAAAATATCATGACTTAACCTAACCAATCGTTAGGTCAACTATACGCCCTTGACGATTGGTTAGGTTAAGTCGTGATATTTTCGTTAGTTAGCCTTATAAGGCTAACTAACGTACCTGCTGCTAATCCGAATAATCTAAGGTAGATCACGTATTGGAATGTAAATTTTAAGGTAGAGCACATATTGGAAGAGCACCCCTTTAATGACCCATATGTCAATTCCAATCGATTTCAACTGTACATCCACCATTCTGGAATCGAAGTCGTGGTATATTGGTAAATTCAATATGATGAGTCTATTATCATAGTTACTCTCCTATTTTAACTCCGTTTTCTATTAACACGCGGTTTCAAATATATATAAAAAACGATATTTGAGGGTATACTAGTATATTTTTTATGAGTACGATTGATCTCCATATTATTAATATTATTATTATTATTAACTACGCAATATAGGCCTGTAGTTGTTTACATTTCCAAACTCTTCAAATTTACAACACTTCCATATGATAAGTCATAACCGTTAATTGTCGGTACAGTGAGTATTCGACATTTGAACGCTGTTAGAGCGTTTGCAAGTTGCTCTTGTCGAATGAATCCAGTAACCTCTGTCACAACTGACAACACACGTGTTTTAACATACCCCCAAAAATAAAAATCCAAGGGGGTTAAGTTGGGTGATCGAAGAAGCCATATGCTGTCGATCCACAACGGCCAATCCAACGTTTAAAAGAGGGGTATTTCTTTACTATTACACCGGTCTCCGGTAGAAAGTTTTAAAAGCTGGTTTTCAATGTTTTTCAATGTGCTGAATTAAAAAATGATACTCATTTCCGTCGCAAGTGATTTGTTAAAGAGTTATTGAAGCTTAAACTCTCTAACGGGAAAAGGGTAAAAAAATGGCGCCTCCACTGATTTTAATTTTAATCAGTTAGTTTTAGGTTAGGTTAGGTTTGCTTGGGTTGTTTTAGGTTCGGCCAATTTTGAAAGTGAAATTTATGTTTTTCAGCACAGTGAAAACCAGCTTTTCGAACTTTCTACCGGAGACCGGTGTAATAGTAAATATTTACCAGAAGAGGTTGCATCTAAAGTTGCAAACAACAAAAATTACACTCCTCATGTCAACTCTAATAACCCTTAGTTCGGATAGAAAAAATGTCTGTAGCACGTTAAGATCGTTCACTCCAGCCTCCAGTCAAGGTATGATAATCAAAAGAAAAATGGACTGAATAATTATCTGGTCTCATGAGTGACACCACACCGAACATTAAATTTTGGTTAAATCCGTTAGGCCGACCGCGCACAGGTTCGTCTTGCGACTCACGACTTGGGTCGTGATGACTCGAGTCGCGTGTGATTTCACATTGACAGGATGGAAGCCCCGCAGCGACCGCGACCCGATTCTGGGGAATCGCTTCGCGGTCGCTGCAGTGTGCGGGACTCCCATTCTGTCATTGTAAAATCACGCGCGACTCGAGTCGTCACGACCCACGTCATTAGTCGTGAGTCGCGAGACGATCGTGTGCGCGGCCGACCTTAATGTTGGTGTGTTTGAGTACTGGATAAGCCGTGGTGGACCAGTGGCATAGCCACTTCGGTCGCCCGACTTAACCCCCTTGGATTTTTATCTACGGGAGTATATTAAAACGTTTTTCTACCGTGCAACAAATGGCAGATTCGAAGGGGGGCCGGGGGAGCCCGAGGCTTTTCCCAAGAGGAAAATTATATATATATATATTATATATATATATGTTAAACCAGACCGTGCATGGAACAAGGAACTCTTCTGGAAAATTAAATCCACTATAGTCCGAATAAGTAATGGTAAATGACAAATACCATAGTTTTTTTCCTTTTTCATGATTTTAGCCCGACGTGGGCAACGGGTCTCTCGCAAAGAGATCCCATAAATATAGCTTCCCTCACCAGCTATCTGCAAAGCAGACAGGGAAGCTATATTTATGGGATCTCTTTGCGAGAGACCCGTTGCCCACGTCGGGCTAAAATCATGAAAAAGGAAAAAACTATGGTATTTGTCATTTACCATTACTTATTCGGACTATAGTGGATTTAATTTTCCCAGAAGAGTTCCTTGTTCCATGCACGGTCTGTGTTTAACATATAATGTTCTCAGGGAACCATTCTGAGTTTGTGTATATATATATATATATATATAAATTATATATTTCTACATGTACAATTTGCTAAATTCAATAAGTGTTTTTCTCTCAAGTTAAACTGAAAAATCATATGGTTTGTTTCAAAATAGCCCATTTTGACAACTGAAGTCTTCCTCAAAAAGTTTAAACCCTCTTAAAATTCAAATTTGCCAAATTATAATTTGATAGGTAAACCCTCGACTCTAATGCTTTAATGGAGTTTGAGTGTCGAATACACATTACAGCGACGAACGATGGTCGACATGCGAAAGTATTCTAAATTTGGGCAGTTTGGAAATGTAAACAACCAAATACTACTGTATAAACATTGATTACCGAGAAAAATAACCAATTACTTTTCCCATCATTATTTCTTGGACACCCTGTTTATAGTAAAATTTCACATTTACAGTGATATAATAATAATAATAATAACGGTAGTTGAGTGCTCGGCCAGTAATTGCTGATTGGCAAGCCATTACAGAATCCGAACTGGATAAGAATTGGAGCTCCATCAATAATGAAGGAAGCGTGTTGCAAAGAAGATCATGAATTAATGAATTCTTTCTCACCTGCATAACTTTAATCGCATCTCTGATATGTTCCTCCGTTCTCAAGTTGCCCGTCTCCACGTCGGACATGGGCAGATACCCATACCTCATTAAGTACCGTTGCTGAAACGAAAGAAGAAGAAGAATTATTGTTAAGCCAAAATGTTTGCGTTAAGGTCTAACTTAATGTCTATTAGTGTCTGTAAGGAAACAACTGTTTAAGGAAAAGGCCAACAATTCTGACCATTATATACACAAGTCTCTCTCTCTCTCTCTCTCTCTCTCTCTCTCTCTCTCTCTCTCTCTCTCTCTCTCTCTCTCTCTCTCTCTCTCTCTCTCTCTCTCTCTCTCTCTCTCTCTCTCTCTCTCTCTCTCTCTCTCTCTCTCTCTGTAATAGGGTAATAGGGGAAGATTACAATAGCATATTTACATATGACTAAATACATATCACCTCAAATGCATCACACTCAACTTGAGCACAAAATCATCATCATAATAATAATAAGTTAAATTTCCGCTTTGTTATTCTTTCCTGAATAAATAACTGTTCTCATTTGTTGTGGAGTTAAACGAGAATAAAATATAATAATTGTTTATAATTTCCTGTGGAAGGAAAGAGAATTCTTTTTTTTCTCTCTCTCAAGCGCATGAATCATCATTCAGAGTTCGAGGACCAGCGGAACGGTAGGGGGTAAGGGAGGAGTATATATATATATATATTTTTTTTTTTTGATACACAACCGGAAATGCTCCATTATTCCGGTACACTGAATGCATTGTCCCGCGAAACCACTAATCAGATTCATTTTTATTATCTATCCAACAGATAAAAAAGCTATTTTATGAGGTCCATCCATGACTAAATATTATAGCGCAGTAATTATTATTTTATATATATATATATATATGATGAATAAAACCACGAAGGAAAGGAAACACAAAATGGTGCTCAAGCGCTTTCGTCTAATGACATCCTCAGGAACACTGAAGTACATAGAAGGTTACAGCCTATATATAGGTTACAAAAAATATATATATAATATGGGTATACATAAACTTTACGGTTAAATTCCTGTGGAGTGCGTGAGGCACATACCAAATATACCTTAAAAAGGAAAATACAACGTAATATTTGAAGATGATGTAATCTTTCTGGCTTCCGATAGGTCATCATGATGATAAGCTTTATTGGGCAGGATATACCCGAACGAAATTATTTTTAAAAATGTTTGTCTATCCGTCTATCTATCACTTTGTCTATCTACTCTTATTTTGTTCGTATGGTGTCCATTTTACGATTACAGATAGGCATTCGTATAATATTTTTTTTTTCGGGGTATGATACCAATGTTTGCGTGCCAGATGTCCATGAAATATCACGATATTATAATTACTTTAGTTTTTTCATTAAATAACCTGTAAGGTATCCATATATAATATATTTTTTTAGTCAGTACTGTACCGATCTAGTTTGATCTACATACTACCCTGTACCGATCTAGTTTACTCCACATACTACCCAGTACCGATCTAATTTGATCCACTTTTTTTTTATGCATGAAGGAGGGGCCAAGGGCGAATGCCCGCAAAAGCGCCCCTCCCCACCTCCCCACACCTAATAGAAAAGAGCCAAAATCAAGGTCCAGGATTTTCGAGATACCTGGACACACTGCGTTTGAAAGGTTGGACGTCATAGACAGAGGGAAAGATGGATTGAGGAAGAGCGCTCCAGAGTTCACCGGTTGAGTAGATGAAAGATTAAAAATACCAATTAACCCTAACGTTAGAGAGTTGGACAGAAAAAGAATGAGAATGTGTCGAAAGTCTGGTGCTGCGTAGCCCTTTAAAGGGGGTGGCATACAGTTAGAGTGTTCAGAAGAGCAGTGTGTTATAATAGCGACAGTAAAGAGAGATTGAGACAACATTGCGCCGAAGAGAGAGGGATTGAAGACAGTCAGTAAGAGGCGGGGAATTGATGAGACGAAAAGCCTTTGATTCCACCCGGTCAAGTAGGGCTGCGTGGGTTGAGTCACTCCACACGTGAGAAGCGTACTCCATACAGGGGCGGACAAGACCCCTGTACAGAGAGAGTAATTGAGTTCGAATGAAGAAACTGCGGAGCCAGTACGACACACCTAACCTCTTAGAAGCTGTTTTGGAGAGAGTGTATATGATCTTTCCAGGAAAGATCACGAGAAAAGGAAACTCCAAAGAATGTTAAGAGAAGAGAAGGATTGAGTTGTGTGTTGTTGAAGGTGAGAGGTAAGGGGATGGTCGTGTGAAGACTGTGACGTAAAAACAGATGAAGGAACCGAGTTTTTGATCAAGGCATTGAAAGTCACGAGGTTTTCTCTGTCCCAATCAGAGATGGCAGAAAGATCAGCAGAGGTCAGGTGCATCATAGCCGAGTAAATATTCCGCACAACACACCACCCGAAATTACATGCCAGATAATTTTCTGATGTGTTGTAATGTGTTTTAACAGCATCTGCTATCCGTTTTTTGTGCAATTGAGCAGATTTTGAGATAAATAATTTGTTTTTTGGAGAAATGCACCTCGAAAGCTGCTCAATTTCACAAAAAAAAAAGCCTCAAATACATCAAATAAATATTTTCGGATTATGTAATTTCGTTTTCTTTATTGTAACCTAACCTAACCTAACGTATAAAATTACACTTTTTACACGCTTACTCCTACGGTCAGTATATTGCCTATTACAAAAGAAAATATTTCGGTATTTTCTATAATTACACTCTTTTCCACAGTTCGGACATAAACTAGTTTTTAATATCACACCGTGATTTGCAAGAAAAAAACAAAGCTTCATCTTCGTCCGAGGCAACAAGACGAATTAAGTGTTCAAAGTTTACTTCACAACCGACGCAGTTCATGGTCACAGAAACACAGAAACAAAGAAACAATTATTTGCTGCCAATACTTTCAGCTGCCAATTTTGATTAGATAATATGTTAAATATTAATTTTTTTTATCTTATTAATATTTATTTGTACAGCATATGAAACGGTTTTACAAGGATTCTGAATATATCGTTTTTTTTCCTAATGTTTAGGTGATGTGTTTTGTGGAATATTAACCCATAGCCGTCCTACGCGAACCATGGAGTGATTGTTGAAAGGGACGCTTTTCGAAGCGGGTGAAGAAGTCAAGAGTGGAATCATCGGCATGGGGACAGGAAGTAACTTAATAAATCATTGATAAATAAAAGGAAAAGAGCGGGTGACAGGACAGAACCTTAAGGAACACCACTATTAATAGCTTCAGGAGAACAGCGGCCATCTACAATCGCAGCTATAGG
Organism: Bathynomus jamesi; assembly: GCA_023014485.1. Lineage (NCBI taxonomy): Eukaryota > Metazoa > Arthropoda > Malacostraca > Isopoda > Cirolanidae > Bathynomus > Bathynomus jamesi. The sequence goes on along the minus strand of JAJOZX010002016.1, from coordinate 605,164 downwards.
TCGGCCAGAAAAGAAATCGGAGATGAAGGCACAGAGAGAAGGATAGAATCCGAAGGAGGGCAGTTTGAAAATTAAAGATTTGTGCCAGACTCTAAAAGCTTTCGATATGTCTAGCGCAATGGCAAAAGTTTCACCGAAATCCACGTACTACTCAATACCAATCTGATTTGATCCACATGCTACCCAATACCGATCTGATTTGATCCACATGCTACCCAATACCGATCTAATTTAATCCATATACTACTCAATACCCACCTAATTTAATCCATATACTACTCAATACCCACCTAATTTAATCCATATACTACTCAATACCCACCTAATTTAATCCATATACTACTCAATACCCACCTAATTTAATCCATATACTACTCTAAACCCACCTAATTTAATCCATATACTACTCTAAACCCACCTAATTTAATCCATATACTACTCTAAACCCACCTAATTTAATCCATATACTACTCTAAACCCACCTAATTTAATCCATATACTACTCTAAACCCACCTAATTTAATCCATATACTACTCTAAACCCACCTAATTTAATCCATATACTACTCAATACCCACCTAATTTAATCCATATACTACTCAATACCCACCTAATTTAATCTACATAATACCCATCTAAGTCAATCCGCATACCCAATACACATCTAAATTATTATCAGTCTACATTATCATCACTACTCAAACGCAAATAATGAAAACAATTTTTTTGGAGGATGAACACTTGAAACCATTAAATTAGGAACTTGATATAGTGTGATAAATGGGTATAAAGGGGTATAAAATAACCTCTGTATGGTTTTCGATGCTGCCCTGCCGCACAAGTGAGAGCTTATGTTACACTAAATAAGTGGGCATGATTGTACTGCAAGAAAATTGAGCATAATATACATACATGCAGATAGGGAAAAATAGATACTATTCAAGTAGTTATGGTACCCAAGTTCATACTTGGGCATGAGGTGGGATCTTTCTTGAATTTTTATCTTAGTCGTTTACCCTTAGGCCTATTGCTTATCTATAGGCTAAATCTAATTTAACCATTATTTCGTTATAGGGATTAAATACCATATACATCTCACCATACAAAACTAACCTAAGGAACATAACCTAAAGTACCATATGGCATCGCGGTTATACCATATGCCATTATTAATTCTGTGCATATATATATATATATATATTTCACTATGTAAGATCCACAAATACATTATGACACACGCCAACATGTATACGGTATCTATAACACCCTATATACGGTTGATATACATAGCGTATACACCACCATACAAGGTCAACTTACACGAAAGTATACAGCAGGTATACACAAAATGTACACAGTAGCTTAACGGTGCACAGGAACCCACAATAGCCACATACAATTTGAGAACCGTGTGATGTTTGTAAACAAAGCAAAAGTTCTCTGTCTACCCTCCGCTGGCTTTCGGGTACGTTGAACTAATGACTCAAAACTTTATTTACACTAAAAGTAAACTCAAGATACAAAAATTAATAAATAGAAATCATATATAAATAAAATAAAATAAATAAAAAATATATAAACGTATATAACATATATATATATATAATTACAGGCCTATAGGTTATATCATATATATGAACATATAACCTTCATAGGCTACTGCCATTTTTAATCTCAACATTTTCTTGTGAGTAGACTTCAGTCGGAACAGTGGAACTAGTATAATAGTACAGTAGGCTTCTCCCTGAATCTGAGGTTTGCAGCCAGAACTTGGTTGGGACTGAGTCAGACTATAATTCATAAAGTCTCAAGGTCAGAAACAAGATTCATAAAAAATTCTGCTAACTTAGTACGCTTCGAGAATAGCACGACTCCACAATGCAAACACCAAACTCCCGTAATTTGATTAGTAAATTTAAACAACATCCATTCCACAAGATGTTTCAAGACTGGGGACGAATTTTCGTAGCGATATTTTAACATTTTTGTCAGACGAATAAATATAATCCATCCTTTGAACACGATGTCTACCAGCGACTTCAGAGAGACTGCAAAGTGTGTTTTACTTACTCGGTAATGTCTAATCCTCGTGTCTGAAGACATAGTAAATAACGACAAAGCGAGTTACAATGGATGTGTACTTCGGTTGGGTATGCGCTTAATGCTTCCAACGTGAAGCAAATACAGACATGGGACAAGAAAAATGTTTATGTAGTTCTATGGCATTTTGGAGATCTGTTCTGCTATTGGATGAGTCATTTTAATAATTTCATAGCAAATGGACGTACATGGGTATGGAGAATGGCGAATCAAGTATTTTAAGAATGATGTTTGCAGCCAACATCTTAACAAGGTGCTCACAGTATAGTGAAGCGATTGTGAATGTTGAAAAGACTTGCCTTCTGCTCATCGAAGGATTCCTCACCACTTCATTTGAGTAACGTCCACATTCCTTTCTTTGGATTCATTTCCTCAGACTGTTCCAGCAAGTTTTTTGTACTTAATACATTTATTTTTGCCAGGGACATGGAGGGATTTCGGGAGCCCGGGGCATAAGATGGTGTAGGGAGGGAGGGGGCGCTTCGAATGATACCTAATAACAATAATTCTTAGAGTGGAACCAGGGTAGGCGAGACCCACTCTGCGTGGGGAGCCGGGCCAGAATGCCCCCTTTTACCCCTCCCTCTCGGGGGCCCTGGATGCAGCAAAAAAGATTTTGCAAAGTTGAAAAGAGAAATGGGGTTAAAGACTCTTCTTTGAACACCACGTCTAGAAGTACCTTCTTTATTAAATGCAAAAACAATGACCTCCTCCCACATTTGTAGCATGCAGCTCTAAATTAAGGAAAATTTTGATTAAACGGGCAAATCATGGCCATGAAAAAAAGAAAAAACCATCGCTACCTCTTTACAAAACTTTCACGAGATCAATGGAGAAACTACTCAATATTATTATCTAATTATTTTCCATCTGAAGTCCAGGTGTTGTACGCTTTGTGCTATATTACTGTACAATGTACTTATAACTGTAATATTAAGGTGCTTATTTTATTCTGGCAGGACACTAAAAATAAGATTAATAAGACATAATAGTCTGAACGAGTAATTTAGATTATTTACACATAATATATAATATATATACAGTATGTGTCTTTATTACGTATATATGAAACCTGACTTCATTCATAAACATTTTGGAAGTATTGAAATACTGTCGTCATAATAAAGTCTTGCTCATAATATCTACAGTATGTCCCAAATAATAAATAATATTATTATTATTATTATGATTATTATTATTAACGAATTTCCACAGGCTAACACATACATATAATCTCTAAGAACCCATTTCTCATTCACAATATAGGATGGGCTTGAGCCCAAGAAAAAAAACACACACACACACACACACACACACAGCAGCTTCAAAGGGAAAATCTGCTATAAATTTGTTAAAACTGAAACTCAAGGAGGTAATGGGGGCCAAACGCGGTATACGGAGTGAATGCCGAAGATAGGATGAGAGCAGCCCTTAAAACCCCGCTTTGTAAGGCAACGGCGCATGCGTGAGTGAGATTATGCAAACACTCGTAGTAACGAAACTCGGATACCAAACAATAAAGCCAAACGAATAATGAATACATTACTTTACGAGTGTTTATAAGCGTGATTAACGAAGGATGACAATGCAGCCCCTATTTAATAAGGGAGTTTGGCGTACATAATTTATCGCGTTGTTTATAAAAGATCACCATGAAGAAGGAGGGCACAGTAAACTTCTCAAAACACACAAAGATTCAGTGATTTGTTTCTTTGAATAACAACCATATATAGTTCATACATGCATGATTGAAAAGTTACAAAATATATCGTCTATATTACTCGATCAATGATATATATATACAGGGCGTCCCAAAAAAATGTATACACACTTTAAATACTTATAAAGGCAGTGTTTATTAAAATACATTTCATTTTCAAAATGTAATAGAATCTACAGACATTATTTAATTGTTTTGTCAACGCCTGTTTTCAAACTGACGTCCGTTCTGGTCCAGGCACTGCTGATAACGCGAAGCAATGGAATCGCAAACATCACGAAACATTTCGTTTGGTATTTGTGTGCATTCTCGTTCAATGGCTGCTCTCAATTCAGCGACTGTTGCAGGTTTTATAGCGTAGACTTTGTCTTTTAAGTATCCCCATAAAAAAGTCTAGTGGTGTGAGGTCTGGTGAACGCGGAGGGTATTCTACGAAACCCCTTCGTCCAATCCACATCCACATCGTGCCAAGTACCACTCGCAATACTCCACTCTTAGGTCCGGATCATCTTCATTATAGCATGGACTAATCTTGGAATGTAACTTTTCCATTGACAGCGCTTCAAAATGCGTTGGACAGACGATTCTGAAATTTCTACCTCACGACTCGCTTGCCGCACAGATTTTCTTGGACTTTGGTGATACGTTTCCAGTACTCTTTCTTGCTTTGTGGGGCTTGTCGATGTCCGTGGTCTTCCGGAACGCTTCTTGTGGACATTCTGAACAGTTCCATCGGCTTCAAACTTATCTCTAATTCGAGTGATGGTAAGTCGCGTTGGTGGATCTGTTTGAAACTCCCTCCTAAACTGTCTTTGCACTTCAACTGCGTTTTCACACTTCCAGTAGCATTTTAGAATGAATTTCCTTTGTTCAAAGCTTAGTCTGACTGCCATTATTAATTCTAATGGGTTTAACTCGGAAAGAAAGAAACATCAATTGAGCTATCAGCTGTTAAAGTGTGTATACATTTTTTTGGGACGCCCTGTATATATATACAGGGTGGGCCGAAAGTCTGGATCCATACGAAAATATTTATTTTAATACATAAATTACAACAAATGGTAAATACTTAAAATGAATATCAACTTTAACTCGTAAATGCGTATCCGTGATACTGTACAGTAGTTCGTACTCCAGTATAAATACTCAAATACTTTTTTTATTTCAGCCCAGAAATGGCTTCGAATCTAACAACAGAAGACCGGGTAGAACTTGGCGCATGTACGCAAGACAGGCGCTACACACAGAGAAGTTGCTACCGAATTCAATAGAAATCATCCTGATAAGCTCCAGTAACACGCGCGACTGTTGGCAAGTTGTTTAAACGTTCAAAGAAACAGGAAGTGTACATGATCGACGGCGTTCTGGTCGTCCAAAAACTGCAACTGATGAAATACCTCTGCAATGGTATGTGAAACTTTAACGAATAGTCCAGTAAAGTCAACAAGAAGATTATCAAATGAAACACGCATCTCGAGAACGTCAATTCGAAGAATTATTAAAAATCATAAATTCCATCCCTAAGTGTCTCGATGTCAGAGGCCGCCAATTTGAGCATTTGTTATAATTGTTGTTATACTGGAGTACGAACCACTGTACAGTATCACGGATACGCATTTACGAGTTAAAGTTGATATTCATTTTAAGTATTTACCATTTGTTGTAATTTATGTATTAAAATAAATATTTTCCTATGGATCCAGACTTTCGGCCCACCCTGTGTATATATATATTATATATTATATATATATTTATATATATATATATATATATATATATATATAATATATATGAGAGATTAAGTTCGTCTGACGAAAGGTTGTACTGTTTTTACGTAAGACATTGTTCCACACAAACATCCATTCCCCATTCAGAGTACAGACAGCTCGCAGCATTATTGCCAAGCACATACAGGGTCAATGTACTGACAAGACCTCCGTAAGTGGTTGGTTCATTATGAGTGGAAGCAATAATCTTCTTTTATTATCACAATAAATTCACAATCAACAACACGTGGTCAAATTCGTAATCATCATCGCGTCTGCGTTGTTTTATATATACAGGGTGTCCTAAAATTACCTAGTAAACTTTTGTATGTCTATCGACATTGTTGCTTTTTTATTGTTGTTGTATTTGAAATAAAATTGTTAAATTTTAAGATATTGCGTTCGTATTAAAGTTTACTAGGTAATTTTAGAACACCCTGTTTTAACGTGGAATCCGAACCACGCCCCATCAGCAACCCAGCGTCTTAACCACTAGGCCACCTAGGGTACCCATTCATCTACCAACCACTTTGTTTACTGTGTGGAAGGATGAACAGCTGAGTTTTGCTGCGCGCCGGCTGCCGTCGGGTCTCGAACCCGGGGGCCGATGGATTCGTAGTCAGCGACGCTAACCACTACACCACCGAGGCGCATTATATATATATGTGTGTATATATATATATATATAATTTTTTCTGGTCTGCTTATTGTCCTCGATTACCGGTTTCCGTGACATTATAAAACCAAAGAAAAACGAATAATGGAGCGTCTGCATTTTGGGTCTCGGCGTCACATTTACATATTTGTGGTTTCAATTTTTTGCAGTTTCTCTCTTGTTTTTAGATATTTTTTTAAAAGTCGCCATTTATATTTTTATTTATTCCCCAAACGCTTCGTTCACTTCACAAATGGTTAAAAACACACACACACACACACACACACACACACACACACACACACACACACACTAAATTTGGTTCTTTTTTATTATTTTTTTTTGTTAGTGTACCCTTGGCATATGAAGTACATTTTGTGAAAAAAAGTTGGTTCTTTTGCATTATCCTCCCAACACTAATTTTTGTATATAATGTTGGTTTGGTTTTGGTTATGGTACTTTATTTTCCTTCCATTATAAAAAAAATTAGTGTTGGTATTAGGTTAGGTTAGGTTACGGTAAAAAGGCCGCCGCAGGCGTTAGCCGGCTTCAAGTTAGGTTAGGTTAGGTCAGGTCATGCCTTTTCACGATTAAAAATTAAGTGTTTTGCTAACGTACTTTATTTTCCTTCCATTATAAAAAAAAAAATTAGTGTTGGGAGGGTAATGCAAAAGTACCAAAAAGTTTGCTGAGAAACCAAAAATTGTTTGAAAGCATGAAAAGTTACTAATTGGTAATGCTGTACTGTATTTTTTGTTTGGATACGTTATTATCTTTGGTGACAATAATAATTTCAAGAATAAGATATATTACTAATTTTTTTTTCAGAAAGTACAGGTTTCTAGGCGAACTTTTTTCCAGTTATGTACATTGTAGAGGCCTGTGTGTGTGTTGCTGCGAGATTATCTTTTCAAGTTTTCTATGCAACTGTCACCACGGAACCAAGCACTGTGCTTCATTCAACCTTTCCAAACCAGCCACTATTACTTTGGGAGGCTTATTATCTCCTCCCCAATTTCTAGATAGGGGGGGGGGCGGATAAACGAACAAACGAATCAGTCTCTCATGATTAGTCAAGCAAGAATTTACGCGACCCTTCCAAAAAAATAAAGTACCCATCTGTTTAATGGCTGTGTATTTCAGTGGCTAATTTGATACCCTATACCCCATTTAACCTTGATTATACAGTTGCAAGCGAGGATCACTTACCGTTGAGACATGCCCAAATAAGTTTTAAGAGCCTAAAGGGGTATAAGCTGCAGTATTTGGGGCATAATTTTGTAAGAAATATGTTCTGTATCGAATAAAAGTGTGCTAAACATCGGGAAACTTGCGTCTTATTGAATACAGTTTATGTATTCGAAGATATCTCTCTCTCTCTCTCTCTCTCTCTCTCTCTCTCTCTCTCTCTCTCTCTCTCTCTCTCTCTCTCTCTCTCTCTCTCTCTCTCTCTCTGTTATATATTATATAAGTTACGAATACGAACCAACCTCCCGGCTCGTTAGACAGTTTTAACTTTTCCTCTTTTTATTTTGCATATAAACCACACACACACACACACACACACACAACAGATAAGGTTAATTTTGATCCTACGTATAATTTTACTGGTCGCCATTTTTTTTTTTTTTTTTTGTATTTCCTTTTTTTTTGTAAACAACGAACCAACTAAACAGAGAGAAAAGAGGGCCTAAATGAAGGCTAATAATATTTAAAAGAGGACTCTCGGAGGCAGCTGGATCGACCAAATACGGAGAGCCATCTTGGCGCCAACAATGATTGATTCTACTCTCCGCTCCCTGCAACCATCCCTGCGACAAATATATAGAATTTCATTCTGCAACATTAACTACTGCAAACATTGTGTGACATTTAAGTAGAGACGTTGGCAAACTTTTTTCCCATACTGACTATTTTATGAGGTTACTCGCGTGAAATTTGGTGAATTACAGATCGCGTTAAAAAACTACACAGTAAACACTCGAATGGAGTGTATCAACGTCTTTACTGGAAGTTAGGGGGCGAACAAAAACCCAAACGTCCACTGTAGGTTAGCTCAAGAAGGCGGAGAGAAAAAAGGAGAAACAAATGAAAACAAATAATATCGAAAACTCTCCTACGACACGCTTATAAACGCGAGAACAGCAGTAGGAGTAATAAGTACAGACTAGATAAGGTGGTTCTTCCTCCGCCAAGCCACTGTTGACAGCAAACGGTTTTTGAAAGAAAAGATGGTGTGGGAAGTTAAGACGAATAATAACAAAAAAGAATCGCTTTCAGAGTTCATTCACACTGATCTCGTGGTGTACCCAATTACGCATTAGCGGGCAGTGGAAATAAAAGATAGCATGAACCACTCAACTAACTATTTAATCTAATCTACATGATGCATGTTTTTTTTTTGTTTTTTTAATTATTCATTCTTAACAAGAAGTCATCATTTAATTGTGGCATAATTTCTGAGACAGACGAATGACTCAAAGGCGTTACGTTCCGCGATGTTTGCGGAAGTTTATGCGAAAGAAGTATCATGCGTAAAAGGACTGGCAACATCTGTAGCTCGTTGGGTAACACCGTTCCGTTGTAAGCGAAGTGAGGTCGTGAGTTCGACTCCTGATTATGCTGGTGAAGATAATTTAGGAGTTTGAGTCCAGTGGTGGGCAACCTGCGACCCAACAAACATTTTACCAACCATTGTCCACGTGAATGAAAATTTTGGAATTTATATTAATATTTCCAAAATCTACTGATAATTTTGTTTGATTTAACAAAATTTCTTTATTAAAGTTGATCATAATTCAATTAATATATAAATAATACTTTTCTCTAACTCCTTATGAAATTTTGGGGCTGTTTTAAATGTATTTAAGCATATTCGTGGGGGCCATGTTTAGCGCACATGCACATTTTTAATCTTGCGGCCCACTAAGATGAAGGAAGGCCTCTCATGCGGCCTACTGAGATGAAGGAAGGCCACTCACGCGGCCCACTCACTAACCTAGGTTGCCCATCACTTAGACCGATGGGCCGCATTAGTTGGCCTAAGCGCTATGCCAGTTCCTGGCCCTACTCATTCATTACCATTACACAAAAGATTTCACGAGCGGCAATCTTAACATTTACCGAGATTGCATAAGTACCCCACATGGGGGCCGTACTTTTGGTTCATCCTGTATATATATATATATATATACACCGTGTATATATACACACACACGCATACACAATTGTATACAATCTCCTATACATGAAAGACATACAAACAGGTCTTTATACACAATTCAGGATAAATCCTTATTGTTTTCGATATACGAGTGACCTGTTCAGGTCACTTTGACAGAGCAATCAATAAGGACACTTGTTTTAGATGACATGTGCTGTTCTCATTGTTTTATTTCGGTTAAAACAAACGCTTTTTGTTCTTTGTTTCAACAAAATCAAAGTCTTTCAACAGTAATATATATTATATATATATATATATATATATATATATATATTAATAATAATTGAATAAAATTGATCAGTCATAACACAGAAAAAGTACCCCTAAAATGTAAACACACACACACACACACACGGAAAAAAATACCCGCATGATTAAGTCATTTGCTAACCAATACCATACCGAATTGTTAAACCAATCATCCTATTTTACATTTTTTTGGTAACCAATTTTATTAGTTGATTTAATCCTATCAGGATTGGTTCTCAAATAATTTGGATTTTTCAACCAAGTATTTACCATTTAACTACTTTGTATCTATCCAATCTTCATATTTAAAAATACCCTCAAAATGACTGATACCCATTGTATACCCACGTTGATAATAACTCCAAAGAACCAAATGTACAAACAAAAGAAAATTAATAAGGTTAAGAAAAGTCTGGGAAAATTTTTTACTCCGGAAACTGGGGTAGATAGCGTTAGTGTTAGGGTATCACGGTATCAAAATTGGGTACTTTGGTTTGCGTCACAAGGTTGCAAGAAGTTTAAGTGGATCTGGACACCGAACACAGATAACTAATGGACCAAAAATTCTCTCTCTCTCTCTCTCTCTCTAGTTGAGAGAGAGAGGGCAAATGACCCCCGACAAAAACATCTCAAAACAGACCGATAAACAGATTTTTCGGGACGGAAAAAGGTCTTTTTTTTTTTTCTTTTTTTTTAATTTTGGTGAATGTTCTTTCAAATAAAAAACAGACAATCTCTGTTCTTACTTGTTTTTTTATGTTCTTGTCCGTGTGCCTTCGTTTTCTTTCATTATAGTTTTTTTAAGGGAGTTCTTATTTAAATAATAATTACAATAACATCATTATATATATAGCCTTATTATGTTTTAAACGTTCGCTAAAATACGGAATTATATATTTTTATAACCTTCAACAGACGTCTGAGTATCTTACAAAGTAACACAACACAAGCGCGTGCGCATATATATATATATATATATATATATATATATATATGCGCCTCGGTGGTGGTTAGCGTCGCTGACTACGAATCTATCGGCCGCGGTTCGAGACCCACCCGTCGCGACGGCAGCCGGCGCGCAGCAAAACCCAGCTGTTCATCCTTCCACACAAAGAAAGTGGTTGGTAGATAAATGGGTACCCTAGGTGGCCTAGTGGTTAAGACGCTGGGCCCCCTGATAGGGCGTGGTTCAGATTCAACGTTAAACTGTAGGTCTAAGGTGGAGTGAAAAGCTTGACCTTCGTCAGAAAGAACAATTCGGGCGGAAACTAACCAAACCAAAGGTTGTATCTTGGTTATATCCTTTGTTAAAAATTGTGTGTGGTTGTGACTGGTTATAAGTGTGTGTGTGTGAGAGAGACACGACTCTGAAATAGTGTCTATAGAGAAGAGAGCCTATAAAGATAACCGAGGCACACCTTTACCCATTTCTTTAATTAAGTTTTAAAGGACGAGAAGTGAGTGCCGCTTTTAACCTAATTGTTTGTGCGAACAGGTGAAGCACTCACGACAGTGTGTGTGTATATATACATGTGTGTATGCGTTTTTTTTTTCCGTTTTTTTTTTTTTGTTTTTTTTTGGGGCAAAAGAAAAACCCTCGACCGACGTTTTTTTAAAAGTTGTTTAAAAATAATTTTATTTAAAATATAAAAAACCTAAAAGTGATTAAATGTAAAAACCTTATTTTGAGAAACCTTAAAATGCTATTATTTTTTTCTGTTGAATATACAGGGTGTCCAAGAAATAATGGTACAAAAATAACCGGTCATTTTTTTTTTCTTATTACTCAATGTGTACAATATTTACGGTTCTTCACGTTTCCAAACTATTCCAAGTTTAGAACACTTTCACAAGATGACCATCACTCGTCGATCCAATGGTATTCGACGCCCTAACTCCATTACAATACAGCATACCGCCACAGATGAAATCCAGAGGTGGCTATGTTGTCGGTCCACCACGGCCTAACCGGCGCTGGGTACTCCATTTTGCTTTGCAAAAAGTCAGCCTACATGGAAAATCGACGTTTATTCTTCTAACGAAAATTACAAAATATGTGGAATCAGACGTATTATTTTATTATTATTTTTTAACTTAAAAATAAACGTCAATTTTCCATGTAGGCCGATTTTTTGCAAAGCAAAATGGAGTATCCAGCGCTAGTTAAGCCATGGTGGACCGACAGCATAGCCACCTCTCTGGCTTTACTCTTGTAATGTTACAATTTATAGATAATTTATTTTCTGTTAGTTGTAATCATCTAAACTGCTAATCTATGTATTTCAATAATATACCTATGCCTGCCTCGCAATTGTTGATCTCCTTATAATCGGTTGAAAAGACTAAAGACAAGGTAACATATAGACAGTCAATCTCGGTGCTTTAAAACAATTATTATTGATGAGAAGCCCAATTCGCATGAGGCTGAATATGGAATTAAAATTTCCAATGCTTCAAACACCCTTTTTCATATTATCCAAAATGTAAACAAGATTTCTGACGACAATGACAACTGTTGGGTGTTGTTAGAAGAACGCTCAATCAATTTATCGTATGGGTTTCCCGCAAGTTCTGCAGACTCTACCACCCTTCCATTGAACGGGTTAAGTGTCCACCTCTAACCAAGACTTCCATCATCTCGTGGGAAATAGTTCAGGAGCCGTTTCTGCAGCGGAAATGTGTATTGCATCATCACTTAGAGAAAGGAGGCTGGCAAATTTTTTTTACATCAAAATGGGGTCACCAGTACAAAAAAGGTTGAGAAACACCGCTGCTTGTATGGTTTAGCCCTAACATTAATTAATATAAAATCTTACACGCAAACCACAAATTTTTCTTTATTCTTTAAACAATTATTTTATTTTTTAAATAATTATCTATATTTTTTGCTTGAAATATAAAAGCTCAAAAATGAATTAATGCTGTACCTCTAAGTTTAATTAAGGGTTTATTTCATGTATTTTATGTAATATTTGTTTTTACAATATATATATATATATATATATATATATATATATATGGGATTGAACTCGGAATGGTCCCCTGAGGTTTTTTCATGATACAAACAGACCGTGCATGGAACAAGGAACTCTTCTGGGAAAATTAAATCCACTATAGTCCGAATAAATAATGGTAAATGACAAACACTATAGTTTTTTCTTTTTCATGATGTTAGCTCGACGTGGGCAACGGGTCACTCGCAAAGAGGCCCCAAAACCCCTAGATCTTGTCCCAAAGCTGGATCCTATCTGCTTTGCAGATAGCTGGTGAGGGAAGCTATATTTTTGGGGCCTCTTTGCGAATGACCCGTTGCCCACGTCGGGCTAACATCATGAAAAAGAAAAACTATAGTGTTTGTCATTTACCATTATTTATTCGGACTATAGTGGATTTAATTTTCCCAGAAGAGTTCCTTGTTCCATGCACGGTCTGTGGATTAGATTTCTATTTTAATTATTTTTAAATTTTTAATTAATTTTTTTAGCATTGGTGATGGATGTGCATGAACGCGTTATGATAGTAACATGTCGCGTCAAAGGAATGAAATGTGAAATTAGAGACCGATTCTCAAGAAGGTTTCATAAGCCTGGACCGACAGATAAAGCAATTCGTGAATTGGTGAACAAATTCAAAAGGACTGGATCTGTGCATGATGAAGGAAGAAGTGGACGCCCAAGAACAGTACAACAAAACATTGAATCTGTTCGCATAATGTTCGAAGATGATCAAAGAATGTCAGTTCGCCAAGCATCCCACAGATTGACCATACCCAAAACAACTGTTCACAGAATCTTGCGTTCGACGCTGAAGAAGTGTTATCACATTCAGCTGTTACACAGCTTACACGAGGAAGATTTTCCAAAAAGAGCAGCAATGTGTGCGGAACTGGTCGAACAAATCCAAAATAACAGTTTAATGGACCACATTTTGTTTAGCGATGAGGCGACTTTTCACACCTGTGGTAAAATCAATAGACATAATTGTCGCATCTGGGCTAATGAAAAGCCAACTGAGTTCACTGAATGGGAAAGAAATTCGCCTAAAGTCAGTGTGGCTTGGAATGACGAAGTCTAAGATTTACGGGCCCTTTTTCTTTGCAGAGGCTACAGTGACAGGGCCTGTTTACTTTGATATGCTTCAAAATTTTCTAGAACCTCAACTTCTTGAAGATGGCATTCTCGACAATGTAGTCTTTCAGCAGGATGGGGCACCATGTCATTATGCCAGAATTGTTCAGACATACCTAAACGAGCGTTTTCCAAATCGTTGGATTGGACGTGGGGGAAATAGGCCCTGGGCAGCGCGATCTCCGGATTTGACCCCATTGGATTTCTTTGCTTGGGGTTTCATTAAATCGGAGGTCTATCGCAGAAATATTCGAGATTTACCAGATCTGCGAGATCGCATTAAGCAAGCAGTTGAGAAAATAACCCCTGAAATGCTCGGAAATGTGTTCCGCAATGCAGCTGACCGCTTTGAGATTTGCAGAGATACAGATGGAGCACATGTGGAAACTACTAATTAAAGATTTTAATGGTGTAATACTTGTAATTTGTATAGAAATACATCTGTATTTAGGTCAGTGTGACATTTATTTGAAATTCAGCCTATTTCAACAAAATAGACAAGGACTTTTGGGACACCCTGTATATATAGGCGTAAGTTTAAGGTGGAGTGATAAGCTTGACCTTCGTCAGAATGAACAATTCGGGCGGAAGCAAAATTCAAGGTTAAATCTTGGTTAACCGTGGTTTTGTTTCCGCCCGAATTGTTCATTCTGACGAAGGTCAAGCTTGTCAGTCCACAGTTTAATGTGGAATCCGAACCACGATCCACCACGGGCGGTCAGAAATTACAGTCCTCGCCCGTATTCGATCTCGCAACCTCCTGATCAGCAGCCGTCTTAACCACTAGACTACTCAGGGTACGCATTTATCTACCAACCAAATTTATTGTATGGAAGGATGAACAGCTGGGTTTGCTGCGCGCCGCCTGCCGTAACCGGGTTTCGAACCTGGGGCCGGTGGATTCATAGACAGCGATGCTAACCACTACACCACCGAGGCACTATATATATATATATATATCAATAAAATCACAGAACACACGTGATGTTTTTAATAACCAAAGAACCACAGGGGAAAGGAAAAGGGAACACGAAATCCGAGCGCTTTCGTGATATATTCACGCTCGGATTTCGTGTTTCCTTTTCCTTTTCCTGTGGTTCTTTGCTTATATATACTGTATATATATACACTACTGTGCAAAAGTCTTCGGCAGGTCTGAAAAAAATCTTGTATTGATGAATTTTCTCAATTTGAAAGGTTAAAATACGGGTGTTAGCTTCAAGATTTATCATTTATGAGAGAACCATCGCCATAAGTACTGAAAAAAGTTACATACAATTGTTGAAAGTCAACATTTTGTATGACCGCCCTTTTCCTGCGAAACTGCTGCGATTCGATTTGGAATACTATTTTGGAAGTTTTTGTAAGAAATCCGCTGGAATGTTGTTCCATGATCTAAAATCTAAAAGGACCTGCCATAGCTCTTCTCTCGATTTTGGCTGCTTTTTTTTTTGCTTCTTTCTGTCTAAAAGGACCTGCCATAGCTCTTCTCTCGATTTTGGCTGCTTTTTTTTTTTTTGCTTCTTTCTGTCTAAATAATCCCAAACAGCCTCAATAATATTTAAATCGGGGCTCTAGGGAGGCCACTCCATCAGTTGCGAGTTTCCACGTTCTTTTTTATTCTCCAAATGGGTTTTGACTACATTGGCAGTACGCTTACGGTCATTGTCTTGCTGAAAAATAAAGTTTTGCTCAATTAATCTCCAACCTGATGGCGCAGCATGATGAATTAGGATCTGTCTGTATCTTTCTGCATTCAGTATTCCATCAATTTTGATAAGATCCCCAACACCATTTGCTGAAATGCAGCCCCAAACTTGGATAGATCCTCCACCATGCTTAGTTGTTGGCTGCAAACACATTTCCTCGAGTTGTTCTCCGTTTCTTCTTCTCACATACTCTCTTCTCTTTGTGCCAAAAATTTCAAATTTTGACTCGTCACTCGAGAGGACCCTTTTCCACTGGTCAGCATTCCAATTCTTGCGCTTTTGAGCATATTTGAGCCTCTTTGACTCTTTTCCTTTCCTGAGAAATGGCTTTTTGATTGCCACTCGACCATTAAGACCATTTCTGATGAGTGATCTTCTCACGGTGGATGAGTGGACTCGTAATCGTGAGGTCTGGGCAAGTTCTGCCGAAAGTTCTGCACTGGATTTTCGTCTATTTCTGAGAGAGGTTAGCTTAAGGTGTCTTTCATCGTTTTTAGAAAGTTTGCTTGGCCTTCCACTGCGTTTTCGATCTTCAACTTTGCCTGTTTCGCGCTGTTTCTTCAAAATTGCTCGAATACCACATCTCGATACCCCAGTTTGTGGCGATATTTCTGATGGAGATTGACCCTGCTGGTGCAATAATACCCGGTGTCTAGTTACAATGGATATTTTAGCCATTGCTTAACCAATGTAAATTTTTATGCCTTTATCTGGAAAAAGAGAAAATTAACAATTAAGAAACTTTATTAAAAAAAATCAAATTAAATTTAGTTAGGAGCATTGGAGCTATTGAAGAATAGGGCCCCCAGCCTTCTTTAGTTAGCTTTATAAGGCTAACTAACGAAAATATCATGACCTAACCTAACCAATCGTCAAGGGCGTACAGTTAACCTAACGATTGGTTAGGTTAGATCGTGATATTTTCGTTAGTTAGCCTTATAAGCCTAACTAAAGAAGGCTGGGGTCCCTCTTCTTCAATAGCTCCGGAGCATTAAACAATTACAAAAACATACAACAGAACTTCTGTTTACAAATTGTTACTGAATGAGCTTAGAATATCTTGTAAAATAGTAACTAGAAGCTTTGTGTTAAATTCCGTTCTATCTCCAGCAGTAACACGTTTTGATGAAACATCCGTTTTCTTCGTTAAACTGCCTAATAACTGAGATTATTGACAATGACTATATATTATAATTTATATTTATAATAAAACAACAACAACATGCTGAAATATTCAACATAATTATTAAAAAAAAAGAAAAAACGCAACTGTACAAGAGTGCCTAAGACTTTTGCACAGTAGAGTGTGTGTGTGTGTGTGTGTGTAAACAGTATATATGTAGGAGGAGATTCTAGACACCGATCAACCACGGAGGTACTCCGGGGGGGGGGGGGGATGTTAGGCAGGAGAAAGAGAGTGCTGGAACTCCCGTTTCTCCTGTCATTGTCCTCCTTAGCTGATCTTTTTCTCTCTCATCTATTCTGTGAGCAGTTCAACACGCTCTCAAATACACGTTTCTCCTTCATTCTTCATTGTGCAAATGTGTAAAATGAATGCATATGGAACCTTTCTAAAATTTCTTACCAAAAAAAAATATCGTGAGCTTTGGACACCTTGATTTAGGCTCTCTTATAAAAGGGGAGCATTTTTGCGGGCACCCGCCCTTGGCTCCTCCTAACGGAAGATAAATAATTGTTTTAACATTAAAAATAATATTTACATCTGCATTATATTAGGAATTGGCAACGATAAAATTAAAAGAAAAAAGGCGCCATCTTTTATTCTATCTTTTTAATTTGTAATTAAAAACAGATTTTTCTGGTTTGAATTTAAATTCTCTCTCTCTCTCTCTCTCTCTCTCTCTCTCTCTCTCTCTCTCTCTCTCTCTCTCTCTCTCTCTCTCTCTCTCTCTCTCTCTCTGCCGATGCTGAAGGGAGGAGGCTAGTTGACTTTGCTGATGAGAACTTCCTCACTCAGTGGGTCAACGAGCCTACACGAGGCGAAAGCGTTCTAGACTTAGTGTTCACGACCGAAGACAACCTCGTCACTGGCCTCACCGTTGACGAATCGTTGGGCGGGAGTGATCACAGTCTTATTAGGTTCCGTGTGTGCGTCCCTCGGGTGAAGCGTAGTAACTCGAGAGGCAGTAAGCTCGATCTCCAGCGGGCGAACTTTGTTAGCCTCAGGGATAGCGTAGGAGATATGGGGTTAGAGGTCGGCGGCGATGTTGAGGGAG
Source organism: Bathynomus jamesi (assembly GCA_023014485.1). NCBI lineage: Eukaryota > Metazoa > Arthropoda > Malacostraca > Isopoda > Cirolanidae > Bathynomus > Bathynomus jamesi. The sequence goes on along the minus strand of JAJOZX010002016.1, from coordinate 587,378 downwards.
TGTGGAGTTCATTCAGGGACGAGTTTATGGTGCTGCAGTCTGCTGCCATACCCTCAAAACCGGTCACCCCTGCTTCAACGCAGCCTAAGTGGTTCAATCGTGACATCGCTTCGGCTATCCGAAATAGGAAAGTAGCGTATAGGAGGGCGAAGGCCAATCGTTCCCATGAGAACACTTTAGCGTATGTCCGCCTGTGTAGGGAAGTGAAGGCGAAGGTTAGGCTAGCGAAACGTAACGAAGAACTACGGGTGGCAAGCCTCTGCAAGGGGAACCCTAAGGAGTTCTTCAGTTATGCGGACCTCCGACGCGGACATCGCTAATGTGCTTAATGAGTACTTTGCGGGAGTGTTCACCAGGGAGGATACCCGCGTCATCCCCGAGCCAGGCGTGAGGCACGAAGGTGCTGGCCTGGATAGTGTTAGATGTACCACGACAGTCGTTGCCGATAGAATAGACAAACTGAGCGCGTTTAAGGCTCCTGGGCCAGACCAGTTTCTCCCCAGAGTGTTGCGAGAAGTGCGCGACCAGGTGGCTCCCCACCTGGCTACAGTCTTCAACAAATCGTTGGAGATGGGCCAGGTGCCTGGTGACTGGAGGGAAGCCAACGTGACCCCTATCTTTAAGAAAGGGGATCACGAAAGTCCAGGGAACTATCGTCCCATTAGTCTCACTTCAGTTGTAGGTAAATTATTAGAAGGGATAATAGCTGATAGGATCGTTGACCATCTGGATTCCTACAAGCTGCTTGGGGACTCCCAACATGGGTTTAGACGGCATAGGTCGTGTCTCACCAACTTGCTCGAGTTTTTCCACGTCATGTTGAGTGAGTACGATAAGAGTAGGGCTATTGATATACTTTATCTCGACTTTCAGAAAGCCTTTGATAAGGTACCTCACCGCCGGCTAACGGCGAAAGTGCGCGCGCTGGGTATCGGTGGGGAAATCGGTAGGTGGATTGAAAACTGGCTGAGGAATAGGCGGCAGAGGGTGGTAATTAAAGGGGCTAGATCGGGTTGGGCCTCGGTCACTAGTGGGGTTCCTCAGGGTTCCGTCTTGGGGCCGCTGTTGTTTATCATTTACATAAATGATATCGACGGTGGCATCGTCAGTCGGATCGCCAAATTCGCTGATGACACCAAGCTTGGGGCCAATGTTGGGACGCCCGAAGCGATCGAGGAACTGCGTGCGGACCTAGGTAGGATAGGAGAGTGGTCCGAAAAATGGCAAATGCCGTTTAACTTGGGTAAATGCAAAGTGATGCACATTGGCTATGCCAATCCCAAGTCGGACTACTCGATGTTGGGTAGTAATCGAGGTGACTGATTTAGAAAAGGACTTGGGTGTGCTAATTAGCAGCGACCTTAAGTTTACGAAACAGTGTGTAGAGGTGGAAAAGAAAGCCCAGAAAATATTGGGTTATATCAGGAGGCAATTTGAGTTTCGGAATAAGGAGATTGTGCTCTCACTGTACAATTCCCTTGTTCGGCCGCACCTGGAGTATGCTGTGCAGTTCTGGTCGCCCACCCTCAGGAAAGATATTGAGAGGCTGGAGCGAGTGCAGGCGAGGGCCACAAAGTTAATCCCTTCCGTTAGGCATATGGGCTACAATCGACGGTTACGCGCCCTGAACTTGTTTTCGCTTGAAACTCGGAGGCTGCGCGGTCAACTGATCGAGGTTTTCAAGCTCTTACGAGGGTTCAAATGTCGATTTTAGAAGTATGTTTAGTTTAAATGATAACCCAACTCGCAACAATGGTTGGAAGTTGGATTTGAAACGGTTTAGGACTAGTGTGTGTGGGAATTACGTTACGTATAAGATCTGTGACACATGGAACAGGTTACCTTCGGAAGTTGTGAACAGTTCCTCTGTGGATCAGTTCAAGAAAAGGTTAGACCAAATTTTGCACACTATTTGAGTGTGTAGAAAATTTTCCGTGGCACCCGTTGCCATTGGTACCTCCTCGGTATGGGCCGCAAGGCCTTTTGAGGTACTTCTTTTCCTTGTAACTCTCTCTCTCTCTCTCTCTCTCTCTCTCTCTCTCTCTCTCTCTCTCTCTCTCTCTCTCTCTCTCTCTCTCTCTATAATATATTCGACTAAAAAATGTTTGTTAACTCAGTTTAGGATTTGATCTCTTAGTTTTGCTTGAGCCCAAAGTGGATGATAAGTCGTTAGTTTGGACATCTTTCGCGCATTTCATTCATACCTAACCTCACTTTAACTAGCTTAACCTTTAACCTACCTAAATCTAACCCTTTCCCTAAACTTGTCGATATACCTCGTAATCGACATAGCGTCATGCGTGTCAATTTTAACAATTATGTCAGCGACATATTTCGCGCGACTGCCAATAAAATTGATGACGATGAGAAAAAATATAGTCATAAATCATTTTTAACTTGGCAACCCTGACCCCCCCCCTCCCCCAAAATATCTTTCGACTGTCGCCAAATTAGAAATACTGTAATTCAATGTTATATTTTAATACGAACCTTCTATAACTCATTCTCGCGTTTTACTGTGTTAAGAGTAAGAATATCCAAATAAAGAAAAATAGACAAAAACTATCACGTGACTTTGGCATACGCGAGTGTATTTGGGGAAAAAAGTGTCACGAAAAAGGGGGTGAATTTTAAAGGAGTTTATCTTCTCTCTCTTCAAGTCACGCGTAAACTCTTCGGTAAATGTGTTTTAGTAATAGTGGCGTTTGATTCGTGAGCATAGAAAGCCTATTCTCTATTTTGGTCATTCGCATTTCATCAGTCTTCGTCCGAGGAGGAGGAATTCCAAAAGGGGGTTTTCAAATGAGGCAATTCTCAAATTGGTCCATTCCCAATCTCACTGGGTCCGCAATTGGGTCGTAGCCCTCTATTTTACGTACCGTATCCCAAATTAGGAAAACTTTTTCCCTCGGAGCATTCCCACTTCCGGAGTGAGACGACAGTTGGGAAGTAATCACTACGACTTATCTGTTACTGTACGACCCTCTAACTTATTTAATCACAAGACAAAAATCATCATAAAATTCGTCCCTTTTTCTTTCCAGTCTCGTCATCTTCACTTCCTCATCGTCATTGCAAGACTGCAGAAGAATTTCGGTCGAGTCTGATTGGTTCACAGATTCCAGACTCTGCCATTATCTTCCCTTTCGTGTGCCTCTTAGGGTTGTCGCGAAATTTTATGACAGACAAGAATAAATAGGGCCTAATTGAAAACTGGACAGTTACTAAAGCTATGCAAATTTGATATGAAATTAAACATCCTCGGTTTATTACGTCCATAAGGAAACTCGTAGGCTCCGTTTGAAGTTACGGAGTGTTTGGAGTGGGAGAAGGGGTACAACTGGATGTTGAACAGTGGGAGACTAAACTCCTCCGGGGTGCCGCAAAAGAAGATCGGATGACACTGGGGTGCCTTGAGCCAGAAAAGATTGGGAACCCACTGCCTTTAACTATAGAATGCAATATCAGTGCCAAATTAAGACAAGTAAATCACACACACACACACACACCGGTCAAAAGTTTAAGTACACCCTGAAATATTCATAAATTTCAAATTTTGCTTTAAGTTTTTTATTTATTAACTAAGTTATCATGACACAAATTCATAAGTACAAACATGGGACCTTAAATAACAACAAATTAGGACAATTTACCAAAAGCAAAGTAAATTTTAGATTCATCAAAATAGCCTCCTCTAGCAGCAATTACAGCAGAACAAATTCGAGGCATTCGCTCAACAAGAGAAAGAAGATAGTCTGGTGAAAGCTGCTGCCAGCACTCTTGTAAGAGTTACCAGAGCTTCTGAGCACTGGATGGCTGCTTGGCTTTCACTCGTCGATCCAGTTCATCCCACACTAGCTCGATAGATTTCAGATCCGGGGACTGTGCTGGCCATTCCATAACTGTGAGCTGACGTTGCCGTTCTTTCTGCTTCAGGTAATTTTGGCACAGCTTGGAAGTGTGTTTAGGATCGTTGTCTTGCTGCATTATGAACTGTTGGCCAACTAGTCGCAGTCCAGATGGGATGGCATGGCGCTGTAAAATGCTGTGATAGCCACGTTCATTCAGTATCCCAGTGACTTTGTGGAGATCTCCAACTTGCTCCCCTGCAAAACATCCCCAGACCATCACACTTCCTCCACCGTGTTTCTCTGTTGGCACAACACACTGCTGTGTCATTCTTTCACCCGCTCTGCGTCGCACAAATACTCTGCGTTTGGATCCAAAAACTTCAACTTTGATTCGTCAGTCCAAAGGACAAATTTTCACTGTTCAACATTTCATCTTTGGTGTTTTTTAGCCCAGGCTAGCCTTTTCTTTTTGTTCTGGAGTCTCAGCATTGTTTTCGTTGCTGCAGTTCGTCCTTTTAATCCTACCTCTCTTAGTCTTCTCTGAACAGTTGATGTTGAAACTGTTGTACTTCTGGAGTTGTTCAGCTGGGCTTTGATTTCAGGTGCTGTGAGGCGTCTGTTGCGCAGACTGGTGACTCGGATATACTTGTCTTCTGAGTCTGTTGTGGTTCTTGGTCGCCCTGACCTTTTTTTGTCCTTATTTTGACCAGTTTCTTCGTACCGTTTAATGGCACAAGCAACCGCATTCGCAGAAACTTTTAATTTTTTTGCAATTTGCCTCAGTGATTGGCCCTCATTTCTCAAAGTTACAATCGACTGTCTTTTTTTCTGTTAACTGAGCTTCGGCACCCATTTTTGCTTTTTGAAACAGAAATATACCTTAAACTACACAGTTAGCTCTTCTGAAAGGATTTTATATGTAAAGACCCGCAGCGCATGTTAATAACTGAACACATGTATTAACATACTCCTGAAGAAACACATTACCCCAGTAAAGACTTTTAAACTGTTTTTGGACCTTTGTGCAGAGCTAATGGCATTAATTTTAGGTTGCATGCTGGACGTCAATGAACACATTTTGAAGGCTATTTTGAAGAAGCTTCTGTGTTACAACACACTGCATCCTATAGGGCAGATACACTGAAGCATACAATATGAAAGCCAGATAACCAAATTCGTCTCTAGAACCTGTTAAGTTTACATTTGAAGTTTGTCATAAGCTAAGCAGCAAACCATTGGAAATTAGTAGGTGTACTTAAACTTTTGACCGGTAGTGTATATAGAAAACAATTTTTTCAACATCTCGTACACAATACGGCTGCTAAGTCTTATACAGGCACATGCAGCTAATACAGCTGGGAACCCTCGAACCGGACCGCTTTGTGGCAAGAAGCTACCAGAACAGGTAGGCGGGAACGGATCCATCTCGGAGGACCACAAGGCTACAAAACACGCGATACCAAAGGACAACGAACTTAAAATGCACAAGGGGCAATGCAAAACAAAAAACATAAACATTGTCCTGGCAAATATTCAAGAAATAAAACCGAACAATTCACTAAACAAAGTTTCATACCTGAAAGGATTTATGGGACGAAACAAGGACGGACATCTCATGCCTCGCAGAAACACATCTTAAAGATTGCCAAGAAACTGCGATAACTACGAACACTGTATCGATAAGAAAGAATTGTATATCAATAGATTCAACTTACTAAGAGTGGATAGAACAGCGAGACGTAAAGGTGGCTGTGTTATTTATATACATGAAAGGCATATGACAGAGACGGACGGTAATAAGTAAATCTAACAGCTTCGTGGAAACCTTTGCAGTGAAAATAGAGAAACTGAACGTGGTACGATACAACAAATACCAGAAAAAATAACTGCCTAGATCTGGTATTCACGAATAACGCGAACTTGATTGCTGATATAAAAATAACCCCCAACTATTATCTCAGACAACAACATAATTGAGTCATCAATAAATATGGAGATAACATTAAAAGACAATACACATACGGAAGGAAGAAGTAAATTTGGGGCTTTTAACTTAAACTCCAAGACCATAAATTGGGAAGAAATCAGATCACACAGCCCAAATAGTGGAGAACAGTTTTAGAGAATAAAACAACGGGGGAAATGCTAACAACCTTGAAAGAAAAGACTGAAAATTTTATAAAAGAAAGAGAGTAGCGGCGAAGTTAGCTAATTGCGGAGACAACAATGCCAGGAAAGTAATACAAGAAAAACTGGAGAGTATCGATAGGGAAATACAAACCCTAATTAAAGGCCATACAGAGAGGGAAGAGGAAAAGGCGGTAGAAACAATAAAGGAAAATCCAGAATACTTCTATACTCGTAGCTATGCGAAAAGGAAAACAAAAACGTACGCTACCATCGGGCCCTTGAGGAAAGGAAATAATGAACTAACAGACGATCTAAAAGAAATATCTGAAACATTGAGAGCCCATTATGAATCGGTCTTCAGTACCCCAAGAAAGTGACAAAGCGATACCTGACATAGATGCATTCTTCGAAGAGAAATTGCAAGGAGAATGTATAACAGACTGATTTTACCCCAGAAGACGTAGCGACAGCTATAGGAAAATGAAATCACATTAACTGCAGGTCCGGACAAATGGACCGCACTACTGATTAAAAACTGAAAAAATGAAATAGCTACACCCTTGTACTGGATATGGAGAAGATCCCTAGACACTGGGGAAATACCGAGCATCTTGAAAAGAGCGAACATTGTCCCTATATATAAAGGAGGGGATAGATCTCAAGCAAAGAACTATAGACCAGTGTCAATGACGTTCCACCTCACCAAAATATTTGAAAGAATAGTCAGAGAGAAAATCTATGACTTCTTGGAGATACTGGAAAGATTCAACGGAAAATCAGCACGGATTCCGATCAGGAAGATCATGCCTATCACAACTTATAGAGCACTATAACAATATCCTAGATGCACTTGAAGGCAATGAAAACTATGTCATATACACGGATTTTGCTAAAGCTTTCGACAAATGCGATCATGGTATAATAGCACATAAAATGAAACATATGGGAATAACAGGCAAAGTGGGAAAATGGATCTACTACTTCCTCGAAGAATGTCTACAGGTCGTCAAAATTCAAGGTATATCATCATCAGAATCGGAAGTACGCAGCTCAGGACCACAAGGTACAGTACTGGCTCCACTCCTGTTCATTATCATGCTAACAGACATCAGAGGCGTACCGAAGGGGAGGGCGACAGGGGCGATCGCCCACCCCCGCTTGAGCTAATAAATTATTATTTTGATTATTTTTACGTATTTAATTTACGTATTCAATTAAATATTTTACATATTTAATTTTATGCGCCAATCGAAAAATGTTAGTTAGCTTTCTAGCGATTTTGTGTTTCATGAGTATTGCGTCATTTTTCACGGCACCTGGCAACCGCAGTTTATCGATTTTTGTTCATTCAATTAAATATTTAGTTTGTGAACTTTCTAAATTTTGATAATTTTAAGTATTGATTAAACTTTGTGTGTATGAATGTGTGTGTGTGTGTGTGATCATGTGTGAAGGCCGCTTGGTCTCAAACACGTAACTAATAAATGAAATGAAACATTAAATGTTATTTTTAAAATTTGGTATTCAGTTTTTTTACACATTTTAAAATTTAGTTTCAAAGTTTTCATTTAATTTACAATTTTTCACATTGTATTGCACACACACAATTTTGTGTTGGTTTTGTTTGGATTTTTTATTTCATTATAATGGACTTTAATGTTATGGTTAGTAATAATTCCTATTCTATTTGTAACTTTGTAGAGTACTATTTGCGGGTGTCACAGGACTAAACATAATGGACCTTTATAAATTTTTCAAAAGAAAAAATGTCCAAACTGACAGTGGTTCTACAGAGCATGATGATCAATGTAATGTTAATCCCAGTAAAATTGCTAGGTTACAACAGGATGAGAATGAAAGTGAAAAAATTTAGGCGCCTTTGGCGCTAGCTCTTCCCTCCCCTACTACTAAAAATCTAAAATGGCTTAGGATCCCGAAAACTCTTAATCCGGCCCTGAGAATAATTTTTTTTTATGAAGGTAACAGTCCAAGGAAATGCTTAATCTCGAAATTAGCACTTTTTTATTCTTATGTTAACGCAAATCTGAGCATCCAAATTGCGGTTTGCATTGAATATTATGTTACTAATCAGATTTTTATCATAATTTTCATATTTTTTTTAATATAATTTTTATATTTTTATTCATAATGTGTCTTAGCAGTAGCTAGTTAATCATCTCTAACTGAACGATAAGCTCATCACGAACGTACATAAAAAATATTTATCTCTATTTCAATTATACTTCTACGATTAGTTCCAAGTTCGCCCCTCCCCCCTCCCCCCTCCCCTTGGCAAATTTCTGGGTACGCCCCTGCTGAGAACACTGATCATACCTAAACTTGAATACTACTCAGTTTTGATGTCCCCATATAAAAAGGAAGAAATTAATAAACTAGAAGAAACATAGACACATTTCACAGCCAAGATTAATGGTTGCAAAGAACTCAACTATTGGGAAAGACTACGCAAACTAAATCTGTACTCCCTGGAAAGAAGAAGAAGAGAGGTACCCCATAATCTACATATGAAAAATGATCGAAAAACTGGTACCAAACCTCAAACTAAACCCAATTACCATTCAAACAACACTGAAAAATAGGAAAGGCAGAATGTGTAGTGTTCCCAAATTAAAGGCCCGACAAGGGACCTCCTCAACACTAAAGGAAAATAGCTTGGTTGTCAGGGGCCCAAGACTTTTTAACCCGCTTCCAAAGGACCTCAGAAAAGTTACAGGGGTAAAAGTTGAAGTCTTCAAAAGAAGACTAGATGCCTGGCTCAGGACCGTACCAGATGAGCCGGGTGTACCTGGCTATATGGGGTGGAGAGCGCAAGAGAGCAACTCGCTTCTCCACCAATCCAGGCCTAGAGGCGGGGCCACCAGCTTGACCTTCGTGTGAAGAGAGACCAACACACGCAACCTGAACGAGGTGTTTAAATATAAATATACACACACACACTGTATAAGGATCCAACATAATCACCTTATAAGTGTATAAGGATCCGACATAATCACTGCGCATGCCCGGGTGCGTCTAATTGCTCGTACTTGCATATAAAAGACACGTTAAATATATCATAATTAATGATAATTATTATCAAAATAATATATAAATTATCTCCAAGACGGGGTTATTCTCTACTCGATGTCATGACGTCCTCATAATGAAAGAATCCTGTTCCAAACATGTTTTGCATTTGTAGAAGCAGAAAAAAAAACATGAATTTGACCAAAAGCTATTAAATTTCAGGAAATAGAAAGCGGGTTAAGTAGAATTTATATGATTTATGACGCATTTTCTTAAGCCGTAATAACTATTGTTAATCCGCTTCAACTATTAAGCGAATTAGTGAGTGTAACATTAGTTATGTCGCTAACATTATAATTTCGCACATCGTTGCACCCCCTAAAAAAAAATATATATATATATATATTATTATATATATATAATATCCGGTATGTTTTGTAATCAGTACTGAGAGAATACAGATTGCGAATCTAATCAGGAAAGTAAAAGCTTCATTGGTTTTTTTTTACGAAGCAACGCACCACCCAGTCAGGGTACGAGTAGCTCGCAGCATCATTGCCAAATAAATAGAGGGTCAATGTTCTAACAAGGCTTCTCTGTACGTGACTCATCGCCACTAGAAGTACCAATGTTGCGTTATCATAATTATTCAATGACCGGTCAATTTCATAATTACTTCCATACATAATTCATCAGGAACAAAATGCATCGCGAGTTTGTGTTTCCTCTCCATGGTAACGCGAACGTACGTACCCGTTTCAATTACGAACACATTCGTCTCACCTCGGGCTTGCTCTACACAAACTGACCACGAATTGAGAATAGCGGCACCTTTTTTTTTTTTACTTCCAACCTATATATATTGTTTGCATGACTGAATATCGCGTTCCCATCCCCCCCTAATACTAAAATCAAGAAATAAAAACACAGCATATAATGTAAGAGGTCTTCCCTTATGATTATATAGTAATTAATAGTCCCTTATGGTTATATATAGTAATTTTATACTATTTATAGTAATTAGAAATAGTAATTCATAGTCATTTTTTCATATTGTCTAGCTACCGGAAGTAATTTTATGAAGTCATTAATAATATTTGGTTTTATTTCCTTTTGGGGGGGGGGGGGTCCGTACCGCCCCTCCAAAAAAGAAACCCAGAAAATGTACAGTACCACTATCCTCATTACCCTTATTTTTATAAACTGTAAATTTTCTGTTTTTATTTACAGTTCAGTGAGGTATAATTTTCAACGTATTTACAGATTACTTTAGCCATAGCTCATTTTGGGAATTGAGGATTTGGGAATTGCAGGATTTGGGAATTGCAGGATTTGGGAATTGCAGGATTTGGGAATTGCAGGATTTGGGAATTACTGTTCAAAATCAGTTTGCCTTCAGTAAATAATAATGTAAATTTGGTTTATATTCGTAATACAAAGTTACGGTGAAAATAGTAACCTCAATAGTTTATATTAATAGAGGAATTATTATAAAGGGGGTTGCAAGAGTAAATAGACACCTTCGGGGGGGGGGGGGGGGGCCATAATTATTTTTTATTTGATAAGTTAGTAAATAAAATAACAAATTTATTGAATCATTTTATTTAGATTAGTGTTGCTTCTCCCTTTGCATTATTATGTAAAGGTCACACACACACACACACACACACACGTTCTGGCATTCCATTGATGAGTTTGCCATTTGTTCTTGAGAACAATCATTGTGGTGTCTATTTACTTTGTCAACCCTCTATATAGGTGTGTGTGTGTGTATCTTCAACGCTCATGAGACACTGAAGACTTATTTTTCAAATGGAGTTAACCTTATATGGACAAGTGTTACAAATTTCTAAACGTTCATATACACACATTTATAACTTAACCCTATTGAAAAATTTGTCCATATAGGGTTAAAAACTATTCATGACAAAGAGAGAGAACCAAAAAAACCATACTATCTAACCTAACCAAACTAAATTTTAACCAACAACCTAACCCATCTAAATGGTATTCACATGGACCTATGGTCTACCAAATAAACTTTTCATTTCAACCAAACAAATTTTATCCAACTTAATCCAACTGAGTGCAACTTAAACATACTCAATTTAGCTTAATATGCTCGTACAATTGAATTGAGCACAACTCAACCTAATCCAATCATGTGTAACTTTTTTTCTCTCTTTTGCAAAACGTATAAAATTCGGTTGTAAGCGTCTCTTTATGAAAAATTTAAGATAAACAACCATCATTTATTTATATATAAAACCATTATTTCGTGTAAATGTAGCTCTCTGCAATGTTTTTGCAATATCTCATCTCTTGGTTTCTTTTACGGCAATGGATTTCCGCTCGAAAACGAGGAACGCGGGTAAACTTCCTTTCTGTGTTTAGTGGAGAGACACGTGACCAGATACCCATGCAGGTGCTTGCCCAGGTGTTCGTCGTAATTAAGGTAGCCTTTGAAGGGTTCACCGAATCCCTATATTGACTTAGATGGGGTTGGGGGGTGGGGTTATGACATCATCGATGACTCAATCGGTTTAGAGCGATTGTGGGCACGTCTGTACGGCTTTGTGATATTTGGTGCCACGCTCATATACAAGAGTGGGTATATTATACGACTGTCTGGGCCGATTTTATCGATGAAGAGAGTGCCATACATGATGAGTGCCAATTTGTAGGAGGATTGTGCGGTATTTATTTTTTTAAAAACCTTTAACGCCAAGCGACACTTGACTGGTTTTCTTCTGAGTTACGCCAGACGATTTTATTTAGTCAGAAATGGTATCCACGGGCATTCAGATGTTAAGATTGACCCCTGTTCATGTTTATTCGTCTATACAACTAATGTATAGACCTATATACTGTATATCGTTCATTCCGAGGAAGGTCAAACTTGTTGCCCCACTTTAGACCTACAGCTTAACGTGGAATCCGAACCACAACTCACCACGCGTGGTCAAAATTACAAAGTCCTCGGCCGGACTCGATCTCACGCCCTCCCGATCAGCAGCCCAGCGTCTTAACCACTAGGTTACCCAGGGTACCTACTTATTTACAAATTAAATTATACCTTATTCATATATGTAGGGGATAATGATGTCTGTCTGTCTGTCTCTGTTCTATGTTCATTTAGACACGCCTATACGACGGGGGTAATCTTTACCTTATTTAGTACAAACATTATGGAGAGAATTAGGGAAGGTTTTAGTAACACAACTGCCCCTCCCAGGTCCTCCTTAAGTTGCGTTTCGAGGGTCTTTTGCTGCGTTAAATCCCGGAAGTGTTGTTGTGGGGAACCGATCTTGGTATGAAAACAAAGTAGTTTTAAGTATTACATTTGTCTAAACAAAAACAAACCCGAATTTCATTTTCAGTCGATAAAAATCGTGCGTGGTGGCGGGGGTTGGTTACTTTAAATTTTTTCTTCACTTTTCAACCTTAATTAACACAATGCAATTATCTCAAAATCACCCCCCACCCAACCCCCGTGATTGCAAAACTAAATTTCAAAGTTCCCACACCAATTTGGTTTCATTTATACCAAAAGAGTCGGGGTGGGGGGTTTCTGTTTTAATTAAGGGTTTATAATTAATAATTAAAAACAAAAATAGTTGACAATTTTTGCTTTTTCTTCTATTTGCGAGTCGTGATCTTCGGAATTAAATTAAAATAAACCTTTTAATATTATATTAATATTAATTTATATTTAAAAATAATATTTTTAATGGGAATTTGTCACTTATATCATTCATACAAAGTTAAATATGATTAAAATTATCAAACAAATTCTGAAAATAATCCAGTAGTGGAAACTTTACGACAAAAACTGCGCATGCGCAAAGAAAGTGTTTTTAACTAAATCTGTTGTGATGGGGTTAAAAAGAGGAATTATTAAAATTATTAACATTTTTTTCATAAATTCTATTTGAAAGTCTGTAGCATAGTAAACATTCTCAGGAATTTGAGTACAATTAAGCATTTACACAAAATGATACGATATATATATATATATATATATATATATATATATAAAAATAAAAAATCCGTTAGTAGAGGCGGGGCCACCAGCTTGACCTTCGCGTGAAGAGAGACCAACGCATGGAATTGCTACGAGGTTACGAAGTGTATAACTGTATATATTTGCATTGAAAATGCATATTCCTATGGTGCCTGACTTTTGGACCACCCTATATATCGTATGCATTTAGTTCCACAGGTTTAGAACCTGGGACCTCTTTTGTAGAAGTTGCGGAAGCTGACAACTGCGCTACGACAAGAAAACGTTGTTCTTCTTAAGAGGATTCAGGTTCGATTCCTGGTGGGATTAGTTCTGTATTATACATAATTATGCATGTTTAGGCGTGATATATATATATATATGTGTGTGTGTGTGTGTGTGTGTGTTGTCGTTCCTTTGCAGTTAATTTTGTAAAGAAAGTGTATATTGCATCGAAAAAGCGTTTTGTCACATTATCCGATACTGCGGAAGGAGAATGTCCTCATTTTAAGGAACTAATAACGTCCACACGTGTACATTTTCCTGAACAAGGTGTACATTGCGTGTACATACACCAAAAAAAGAGTAAGTGGCGTACATACGCAAGGAAAAGTTATACATAGCCTCTATAGATGTCAGGAAAGTTATACATAGCCTGTAGAGGTGCCGAGGACTTTGTACACGACGTGTAACCACGAAAAAGACGTACATGGCGTGTGTTCGTGTCAAAAGATGGTGTACATCGTCTATATAAACTACAAAGTATACTGTATAAAAAGACCCGTATATGGGTTCACATATACATTCTTTTCCAGAACGTACACGCGTATCTTCTGAGAATGTGTAATCACGTAGTTACTTAAAATGTATACATCCCTACACAATAATGAGGAAACTTGTACATATACGCACATACTCTTTCATGAAAGGCTTATATACTGTATATATATGTGTGTGTGTGTGTGTGTTGTGTAACATGTACTTGGTTGGTGAAATATGATAAGATAAAGTAGCGTTAAAAATTGTCTCGTTCAATTTAAGTTTTAGTTAAAGGCATTGTTGGAATTTCATCGTTAATTTAACACTACACCGTTAATGGATGGAATGCAGTGCCATCGAAATAGTGCCAGTTTGGAGAAAAAAATGCTGGAGGGACAGTACACCACTAGTACTACTATCAAAAGGGGAACATTACTCCTCTTACATCGCCTTATACAAGGAAATGTTTTTCTCGTGTAGTGAGTGCCATTCAGTGCAGGCACTTTCACTAGTATGAAAATTATCCTCCTCCCTCCCTCCCCCGTGTTTGGCCTGTATACGTCAATGTAAAAATGTTCTATAGTACTAGTTTGATGTACAGTCTACAGAGTTCTTGTATATATATAGTATATATATATATATATATATATATATATATATATATATATATATATTATCTGAATGTATGGACTTTTATAATAAACAAAAATTTCAACCATTTGTGTGTCACTTTGGGTTTGGCACTCCATGTACCGTATCTATTTATACGAGTGCCTAACTCGCCTCCCTTTTTTTTTTTTTTTTTTGTCCAATTCAACTACATTCAGGAATGAATGGATTTGAATTAAATCTACTTTTCTCTTGCGAGGATTCGGAATTGAGAAGGATGATATTTTTATATGCAAATTTGTGTTGGTTACATTTCCTCGTGTGTGTATATATATATATATATATATATACACACACACACACACAGGGTGTGCCATAAGTCCGGTTTGATTGGAAATTTGATTTTAAATTAAATATACAAAAGTTAATACATTAGAACGAAAACAAATGTTCAAATTGATGTCTTCTTTGGAAGGAGGCGGGGATGCCTTTCCCTCAGTGGTGTAATGGTGTAACTCACTTCCATATTAGCCAAATGTTGCCTGTTATTCTACCTGCGACAAAAAAAAAAAAAAAAAAAAAAAAGTCACAAAATAAAACATCAATTTGAACATCTGTTTTAGTGTTAATGTATTACTTTCGTAAAAATTCTCAGGAATTTGAGTACAATTAAGTATTTACACAAAATGATACGATATATAATATAAAAAATCCGTTAGTAGAGGCGGGGCCACCAGCTTGACCTTCGCGTGAAGAGAGACCAACGCACACCCTATATATATATATATATATATATTATATATATATAATATATATATATATAATATATATATATATATATATATATTATAATATAGGGCGTCCCAAAAAAATGTATACACACTTTAACAGCTGATAGCTCAATTGATGTTTCTTTCTTTCCAAGTTAAACCCATTAGAATTAATAATGGCAGTCAGACTAAGCTTTGAACAAAGGAAATCATTCTAAAATGCTACTGGAAGTGTGAAAACGCAGTTGAAGTGCAAAGACAGTTTAGGAGGGAGTTTCAAACAGATCCACCAACGCGACTTACCATCACTCGAATTAGAGATAAGTTTGAAGCCGATGGAACTGTTCAGAATGTCCACAAGAAGCGTTCCGGAAGACCACGGACATCGACAAGCCCCACAAAGCAAGAAAGAGTACTGGAAACGTATCACCAAAGTCCAAGAAATCTGTGCGGCAAGCGAGTCGTGAGGTAGGAATTTCAGAATCGTCTGTCCAACGCATTTTGAAGCGCTGTCAATGGAAAAGTTACATTCCAAGATTAGTCCATGCTATTAATGAAGATGATGATGATCCGGACCGAAGAGTGGAGTATTGCGAGTGGTACTTGGCACGATGTGGATGTGGATTGGACGAAGGGTTTCGTAAGAATACCCTCCGCGTCACCAGACCTCACACCACTAGACTTTTTTTTATGGGGATACTTAAAAGACAAAGTCTACGCTATAAAAACCTGCAACAGTCGCTGAATTGAGAGCAGCCATTGAACGAGAATGCACACAAATACCAAACGAAATGTTTCGTGATGTTTGCGATTCCATTGCTTCGCGTTATCAGCAGTGCCTGGACCAGAACGGACGTCGGTTTGAAAACAGGCGTTGACAAAACAATTAAATAATGTCTCTAGATTCTATTACATTTTGAAAATGAAATGTATTTTAATAAACACTGCCTTTATAATTATTTAAAGTGTGTATACATTTTTTTGGGACGCCCTGTATATATATATATATATATTAGTTCCGTGTCGCATGTCGAAAGTATGATGCAATTTTTCAGACTAATATATTCCCTAAAATTTTAATATCCTAAAACCTAACTCTAAATAAAGAGACATCGAAACGAAAAGGATTTTATATTGAATAGTACAATTACCGTATTTAATAATTAATAATTAACAAAAGCTTTAATTTATGACCAACTAAAGTAAAAATGATCTCTTTTTAGCGAGGTATAAAAAAAAAAAAAAAAGATTTTGGTTAAAATCTTTACAAGAATTTCAAGTTCAGCTGGGTATGTTTGTCTGTCAGTATCTGTACCCACGCGTCTCTGACCTTTAATTTATTTAAATGCCCGAATACCCGAAGTATACCAGAATGTAAAACTATGGAACCCACCTTTATTCTCCCTCAACATTATTTAGAGAACTAGATTTAGCACTTTTTTTTACACTATATATATATATATATATATATATATATATATATATATATATATATATATATATATATATATATATATATATGGTGTCCCATAAATCCGCATCATAGGAGAAATTCATATTTTTCTATTACTACAAAACCAATAATTCATATTTTTCTCTTCTACAGGCCTAATGTCTGTGAGCAAGGAAGAACGAATCCAGATAATTCTACTCATAGGAAATCTGAGTCAAAGAGAGGCCGCTGCTGAATTTAACAGACTGCATCCAGACCGCGAGCCAATAACACAGAGTTCTGTTAGCAGACTTGTTGCAAAGTTTAGGAAACAGGATCCATAGAAGATAAACCACACGCAGTGGACCTTCAAGGAGGTCCACTGACGATGATACAGCGACTGCTATCCGGCTCATTTTAACAGAAGTCCCAACAAGTCTCTTCGGCGATTGTCCGCCGAGACAGGAGTGTCGAAAAGTAGCATCCATCGCATTCTTCAGGCTCAACAAATGGCATCCATATAAACTTCAGATCCTACAGAAATTAAGCGAAGATGATGATCCCGACCGGCGGATGGAATTTTGTGAATGGGCTACGGAACAATATGCTCGGGATGCCAATTTCCCGTCCACCATTCTGTTCAGTGACGAGGCTGTTTTTTATGGAAATGGTGAGGTAAATCGACAGAACACCCGCTACTGGTCTCAAAACAACCCTCACTGGTATCCTCTTCAAAGGAACAAGGTGCATCTTGGGTGATGGTATGGTGTGGCATTTGGAAGGATCCCATCATAGGCCCCCTCTTTTTCGATGAACATGTCACTGGAGGCACCTACCTACGTATGCTCAAGGAAGAAGCATTCCCCAGTGTCTTGAACGAGAAGGAAATTTCCCAACATGGTTCCAGCAAGACGGCGCTCCTACACATTACAGCACCCAAGTAACGGAATACCTGTACCAACAATTCCCTGGTCAGTGGATAGGACGTCGAGGGCCTGTGGAATGGCCAGCTAGAAGCCCGGATTTCACGCCACTAGATTTTTATCTCTGGGGCCACTTGAAAGCGCTGGTATACGCAGAGAAAATTAGGAGTGTTGAACATTTGCGGCAGCGATATTGGGGCATGTAACACCATTACTCCTGACATCATTCACCGTATGCTTGCTGACTGGGTATCATGTCTGAATTTGTGTATTGAAAACAATGGTGGACATATTGAGCACGTCCTGTAAATAAAAGCTTTTGTTTTGCCTTTTTTTTATTATTTTTCCTATGATGCCGGACTTATGGGACACCCTATAGATATATATATATATATATATATATAGTCATAAATGCCGAAGTTGGTCGAACATTTGTGCAAATTTTCGTCCGTGACCATTTTTTACTCAGTACGTCGAACAGGTTATATATTTTAAAATTTGTAATCACTTTCGCGTGTGTGTAAAGGTGGTGGTTGGGTGGGGTGGGGGCGTTGAGAAAGTTTAGAGAAAGCTTTTTTTTTTTACTGTATACAATTATTGTTTTTTTTTTTAGAATTTCAACCGCATTACGATTTTAATTAGAAAGTGCGACGTCAAGTAAATTGTCATTTACGCTTCCTCAGCCTTTACACACCATGTGATTTGTTTTAGGTTAGGTTAGTTTACCCGAGTTAACCTAATCCAACGTAGCATAACCTAACCTCAAAAAAGTAGGTCGCACGACAAAAACCTAACTTATTTACAAAAACCGACCTAATTGGTAAAAATGGTGGCTTACTATTGGCGCTACTTTGGGAGTTAAGCATATAGATATAAAACCTTGTAGATATTCCGTGCGTAGGTCTCCCAGCCTCACATAGCCATGCATACCCGGGCTCATCCGAACCGTCCTAAGCCAAGCGTAGTCTCATTTTGAATACTTCACCTTTGACATCGGTGGTGTTTCTGATGTCTTTGGGCAGCTGATTAAATATTGTTGGCTCTGTGACAACAAAGCACTTTCCTTCAGAGTTGAAGATGTCCCTTCTCTGGCCTTTAATTTGGGAACACGACATTCTGCCTTTCCTTTTTTCTAGTGTTTGGATGGTTACCGGGTTCAGTTTGAGGTCAGATATTACTTTCTCTATTAATTTACATACGTATTTTATTCTGTGGTTCCCTTGTTGCTCTTCTTCTCTCCTCTCTTCTTCTTCTCTTCTTCTTCTTCTTTCCAACGAATATAGCTTTTATGTACGTACAGTAGTCTTTGCAGATCACATGAAAAAAGTCGAATTTCATAATGTCGGTGTTCGACCTCGTGCACAAGTCGGCTTTATTCCAGATCGACCTTTTGCGAATACAAGGATTTCAAACGAAAATTAAAAATTTGTTCATTACAGTGTTCGAAAAGTTCCTATCGATTTAGTATCATTATTTCTGCAAAATAGATAGGGATTTCTCGTACACCCTGTATTTTAAGAGAATAACTGATCCAAGCGTACATTTTAGGTTTTCGCTGAAAATGGCTAATCTAACGTAACCTAATCTAGTGTAACCTAACCGGGTATATTGTAACCCAACTTAACCGAAGTGAATCGACCCCCTTACTTAATTCCAACTAATTTAATTTAACAAACTTAACTGATATACGTAAGGTCGAGATTTTGGACATTACGCGAGTTCATAAACCTCACTGTTGACATTATACGTAGCAACATTACGCAGATCGACCTTATTATGCTTGTCAACATTGTGCAGATCGACAACTCTTTTCCGCTACAGTGTCTTCCCTCCAATAATGGAGTTCTTTGCAATCACTGATCTTGACTGTGAAATTTCTTTGGATTTCTTTTAGCTTATTAATTTTTCTTTTTGGTGTGTGTAGTGGGGGGGGGGGGGGGGGGGGGACGTCAAAACTGAGCAGAATTCCAGTTTTGGTATGATCAGTGTTTTCAGTAAAGGAATCTTTACTACCTCATCCCTTCTTTTAAATGTTATCACTATTCCGTAGTTCTTTTTGCCTTGTTTATAGCTATCAGATTTTGTGCCTCAAAATTTTCATCATTGGTCGTATAATTCCTTAATCTTTTGCTTGCTTTTGCGTTTCGTTGGGTTTTCTGCCTATTTGGGGCATCATGATATATATGTTTGTTTTAGCTTCTCATTTTTATATACGTTAAAAGATATGAAAATTTTCGGTATTAAATTTCATGTTATTTTCTTCTGACCATCTGTATATTGTTTGTGTCAGTTTGAAGGACTTACATCATCTGCAATTTTTAATTTTTCTGCTGATTTTGTATCATAATAAGCAAAGGATGTTATTGTACCATTATTGGTTACTTCCTTGTCTGTATCTGTTATAATGAACGTGATAATGAATTGAAGTGGAGCAAATACTGTTTCTCGTGGTACTTTTGGTTCACTTAATGATATTCTTTGGATTTTAACAACTTGTTGACATTTTCTGAAGAGATTATACGTAGATCCATTTTCCACTTTGCCCGTTACTCCCATACGTTCATTTTGTATGCTCTTATACCATGATCACACTTGTTCAGGTGCTACAGCAAAATATGTCTATATTACATCCTAGTTCTCATTGTTTTAAAGTGCATCAATACAGTATATTGTTATAATGCTCTATTAGTTGTGATTGGCACGATCTTCCCGATCGAAAATCGTGCTGATTCTCACTGGATCTTTCCTGTGTCCAAAATGGCATAAATTTTCTCTGACTATTTTTTAAAATATTTTGGTGAGATGAGACGTCAGTGACACTGGTCTATAGTTTTTTGCTTGATCTGTCTCCTCTTTTATATATATATATATATATATATATATATATATATATATATATATATATATATATATATTAGGGGTGCACCGATTAATCGGTATCGGCACCTGGCATGCCGATATTAGGAAAATACCTGGCATGGCCGATTAATCGGCATGCCAGGTGCCGATACCGATTAATCGGTGCACCCCTAATATATATATATATATATATAGGGACAATGTTCTCCCTCTTTAATGTGCCCGGTATTTTTCCTGTATGCAGTGATCTTCTCCATATCCAATACAGGGGTGTAGCTATTTCATTCTTAGTTTTTTATCTTCGAGGCGTCCATTTTGCCGGGACCTGCAGCTGAACGTGATTTCATTTGCCCTATAACGCGCTATATCTTCTGGGGGGAAAAGTCAAAATCAGTTGTATCCTCTCTTTGTAGCCTCTCTTCAAAGAAGGTATTGTGATCAGAGGCCACTTTGTCACTTTTTGGGGCACTGAAAAATGATTCATACTGGGCTCTCAATATTTCAGATATTTCCTTTAGATCGTCGGTTAGTTCATTGTTTTCACTCCTTAAGGGCCCGATAGTGGCGCGAGTTCCTGTTTTTCTTTTCGCAAAGTTATAGAAGTATTTTTGGTTTTCCTTTATTACTTCTACCACATCTTCCTCTTCCCTCTCTGAATGACCCTTAAGGAGAGATTTCCTCATTGATTCTCTTCAGCTTTTCTTGTATCATTTTTCTGATATTGTTGTCTGTGCAGTTTATTAATTTTCGAGCTACTCTCTTTCTTTTGCGGAATACTATTCGCTTTTGTCTCTCATAGTAGTTTCTCTCTCCTTTTTTCCTACTTATTTGGAATATATTTTCCTAAAATTACCAGTGTCATTCCTTTTAAATTATTAACATCTCTTCAGTTGTTTTGTCCTTGAGTACTGTTTTCCATGAGCCACATTTGATCGGATTTCTTCCCACTTTATAGTCTCAGAGTTTAAGTTAAAAACCTCAGATTTGCTTCTTTCTCTGGTGTCTCCTTTCTTTTAAAGCTGTTGTCATATTAGTTGATATTTGTGGTCAGATATAAATGTTGGGGTTATTTTTATGTCATCAATTAGCGGGAGGTTGTTGTTCGTGAATACCAGATCCAAACAATTATTATTTTTTTCTGGTATTCTGTTATTAAAAATAAATTCATTTGTTAAAGCTATCAGCATATCTGCTTCTTCTTGGTCTTCTCTCGTGCCCCCTTTGTCTCGCGTTATATGTATATTTCTTCTTATCCTTTTGTACTTTATAAAATGGGAAATTAAAGTCTCCGCAGAGTATTATGTTGAAGGTTGGGAAGTTTAAAGACTTTATTAGAGTTATGATTTCAGCAATGGCATCAGAGAATTTTGCAGCTGGAGTGTCACTGTAAATCACTATTAGTATTGCTAAAAGTCCATGCAGCTGCTTCATTAAAATTATTATTGTTTCTGCTATATGACCACGTATGCGTATAGCACAACCACCTTTTTGTCTCTGTTCCTTGGCTTATAGGATATTGTAGCCATCGATTTTTATATCTTAATGATCTCTGCAGTACTAGAGTTTTCAGTCTCCTTGGTTGTCATCGAAATGTGTTTCTGTAAGGCACGCGATGTCAGCCCTTGTTTCATCCATAAATCCTTTCAGATATGAAACTTTGTTTAGGGAGTGGTCCGGTTTTAGTACTTGAATATTTGCCAGTTTTCAGTTTTGCGTTATCACTTTTGCATTCCAAAATAGTTCAGTTTTGAGTGTTTCATAGCCCGGTGGTCCCCGGGAAAGATCAGTTTCCATTTACCTGTTCCGGTAGCCTCTTGTTTAATAATGGTTCGGTTCGAAGTTTTCAGCTGTGCTAGTTTAAAAAAAAAAAAAAAGTAACACAGCTCACATCTTCTTTTTAATGTCTCGTCCGTTGTTAAATTGATGCAAAGTTCTCTAAATCGGTTTTCTATTTCCATGCTCTTAAATATAGGACCATTTCCTCATTCGGAGTGTTTGGATGGGAGGGGATGCCTCCGTTACTCTGAGGGGTGGATGTAGCGTGTTGATCCCGTAGGGAATAGCTCTGTAAAGTTAGGGGAACCCTTTGTTTCAACCTAGTCACTTCCGAGAAATTTCTTTCAGATAAAAAATCTCATCCCTCGATTCACTAACGTTTATTATAGCAAATTTCGTGATTTCATGGTTTAATATAACCTTATAACACTTTACATGCACTAGGTTTTAACACAAATACTGGCAATTTTTTCAATTTCTTTACGAGGTTTTCACTGTATTTTGACTTTATTCGCACTACGACGGGAACGCGTGTTACCGCTTCACTGGACAAGTAAACATTTTTTATATATATACAGTGGTGGCCATAAGTAAGTCACGCATCACCCCATCAATTTAAAAAAAAATTGTTTTAATGTAAAAGTAAAATACCAAAATTACTGTAAATGGTAGAAAAATTGTATTTAGAAACTACTCAAACATACAAAACATACTAATGAATTGCGGCAGTATTTCGTACGTTTACCCTTTTTTTCAGCACTTCGACAATACGTCGTGGCATGGAATTTACCAGTAGTATTTAGCAATACTCCGGCGTAATTTCCTGCGCCCACACCTTCTTGGGGCATGGAATTTACCATTATTTAGCAATACTCCGGCGTAATTTCCTGCGCCCACACCTTCTTTATGGCTTCGAGCAAATCATTCAATGATGTAGGATTGTGACGGGTAACTTTTTCTTTGACGGTTCGCCAGCAGTTCTCTATCGGGTTTAAATCGGGCGAGTTTCCCTGCCAAGGTTCGATCAGCTGAAAACCTTAATTTCGGAGCCAATTAGACACGGCTTTGGTGCGGTGACATCACGCTCCGTCTTGTTGGAAAAACCTAAATATCCTGCGGGAGAAGTTGCCGCTGTTTATGGAGATGCGCCACACAACATTTTTCCAACAAGACAGAGTTCTATGTCACCGCACCAAAGCCGTGTCCGATTGGCTCCGAAATTCGGGTTTTCAGCCGGGAAACTCGCCCGATTTAAACCCGACAGAGAACTGCTGGCGAACCGTCAAAGAAAAAGCTACCCGTCACAATCCTACATCATTGAATGATTTGCTTGAAGCCATAAAGAAGATGTGGGGGCAGGAAATTACGCCGGAGTATTGCGAAATACTGGTAAAGTCCATGCCACGACGTATCGCCGAAGTGCTGAAAAAGAAAGGGTAAATGTACGAAATACTGACCGCAATTCATTAGTATGTTTTGCATGCTTGAGTAGTTTCAAAATACATCTTTTCTACCATTTACAGTAACTTTGGTATTTTACTTTTACGTTAAAACAAATATATATATATATATATATATATATATATATTATATATATATATATATATATATATACGGTATATGAAAATAATCACGAAGGAAAATTAAAACACGAAATAAGAGTCAATCGATTTTGTCTAATGACATCCTCAGGAACACAGGATGTCATTAGACGAAAACGCTTGAGCACTATTTCGTGTTTTAGTGTTTTTTCCTTCATGGTTATTTTCATTATAAAAATTATTCATGTGTTACTTTCGTGAAATAATTTTCATTCATTTATTTCTATATATATATATATACAGGGCGTCCCAAAAAAATGTATACACACTTTAAATACTTATAAAGGCAGTGTTTATTAAAATACATTTCATTTTCAAAATGTAATAGAATCTACAGACATTATTTAATTGTTTTGTCAACGCCTGTTTTCAAACTGACGTCCGTTCTGGTCCAGGCACTGCTGATAACGCGAAGCAATGGAATCGCAAACATCACGAAACATTTCGTTTGGTATTTGTGTGCATTCTCGTTCAATGGCTGCTCTCAATTCAGCGACTGTTGCAGGTTTTATAGCGTAGACTTTGTCTTTTAAGTATCCCCATAAAAAAAAGTCTAGTGGTGTGAGGTCTGGTGAACGCGGAGGGTATTCTACGAAACCCCTTCGTCCAATCCACATCCACATCGTGCCAAGTACCACTCGCAATACTCCACTCTTCGGTCCGGATCATCATCATCTTCATTAATAGCATGGACTAATCTTGGAATGTAACTTTTCCATTGACAGCGCTTCAAAATGCGTTGGACAGACGATTCTGAAATTCCTACCTCACGACTCGCTTGCCGCACATATTTTCTTGGACTTTGGTGATACGTTTCCAGTACTCTTTCTTGCTTTGTGGGGCTTGTCGATGTCCGTGGTCTTCCGGAACGCTTCTTGTGGACATTCTGAACAGTTCCATCGGCTTCAAACTTATCTCTAATTCGAGTGATGGTAAGTCGCGTTGGTGGATCTGTTTGAAACTCCCTCCTAAACTGTCTTTGCACTTCAACTGCGTTTTCACACTTCCAGTAGCATTTTAGAATGAATTTCCTTTGTTCAAAGCTTAGTCTGACTGCCATTATTAATTCTAATGGGTTTAACTTGGAAAGAAAGAAACATCAATTGAGCTATCAGCTGTTAAAGTGTGTATACATTTTTTTGGGACGCCCTGTATATATGGGATTGAACTTATAATGGTCCCCTGAGATCAGATCTTTTGTTACACACAGACCATGCATGGAACAAGGAACTCTTCTGGGAAAATTAAATCCACTATAGTTCGAATAAGTAATGGTATATGACAAATACTGTAGTTTTTCTTTTTCATGATGTTACCTTGTAATATATATATATATATATATATATATACAGGGTGGGCGGAAAGTAGCTCCCTATTTTGGATTGGTAAAAAAATATGTATATTATTCATTTATTTCAGAAAAAATAATATGAAAAGGTAGGCATACATGGTAGGTTTTCTCTAAAATTCAATGTGGGCTCCAACTCTTTCCACCAGCTTCTGGAGCCGCCCAGGAATGGCGTCCACTGACTTTAGCAGGAACTCCGGCGGGATGGAGGACATGACTTCCCGAATTCGGTCCTCCAGTTCTTCCAATGTCCTCGGTTTGGTGCGGTAGACTTCTTCCTTTACCCACCCCCAAAGAAAGAAGTCGCACGGTTACCGCTGAAAAACGGCAGAATCGGTTCACTGTAACGGTGTGGTGTGGTATGACCTCAGATCAGGTTGTGGGCCCGTTCCTTCTGCGCAACACCATGAATGCTGAGCGGTACCTTGCTATGTTGCGAAACGAGGTCTGGCCGGTTGTCAGCACATGGGAGAACATCGACGATCTGATATTTATGCAAGATGGCGCCCCTCCGCACTTCGCTCTTGTTGTCCGTGAGTGGCTGGATGCCCACTTCCCTGGGCGTTGGATGGGTCGTCGTGGTCCACATCAATGGCCAGCCAGGAGCCCCGACTTGACACCGTGCGACTTCTTTCTTTGGGGGTGGGTAAAGGAAGAAGTCTACCGCACCAAACCGAGGACATTGGAAGAACTGGAGGACCGAATTCGGGAAGTCATGTCCTCCATCCCGCCGGAGTTCCTGCTAAAGTCAGTGGACGCCATTCCTGGGCGGCTCCAGAAGCTGGTGGAAAGAGTTGGAGCCCACATTGAATTTTAGAGAAAACCTACCATGTATGCCTACCTTTTCATATTATTTCTTCTGAAATAAATGGATAATATACGTATTTTTTTACCAATCCAAAATAGGGAGCTACTTTCCGCCCACCCTGTACAGTATATACGGTATATATACTACTGTGCAAAAGTCTTAAGTAATCTTATACAGTTGCGTTTTTTCTTTTTTTAATTATGTTGAATATTTCAGCATGTTGGTGTTGTTTCATTATAAATATAAATTATAATGTATAGTCATTGTGAATAATCTCAGTTATTAGGCAGTTTAACGAAGAAAACGGATGTTTCATCAAAACGTGCTACTCCTGGAGATAGAACGGAATTTAACACAAAGGTTCTAGGTACTATTTTACAAGATATTCTAAGCTCATTCAGTAACAGTTTGTAGACAGAACTTCTATTATATGTTTTTGTAATTGTTTAATGCACCTAAATAGATAAAAAAAAAAATTTTTAATAAAATTTCTTAAATGTTAATGTTCTCTCTTTTTCCAGATAAAGGCATAAAATTTTACATTGGTTAAGCAACGGCTAAAATATCCATTGCAACTAGACACCGGGTGGTATTATTGCACCAGCAGGGTCAATCTCCATCAGAAATATCGCGACCAACTAGGGTATCAAGATGTGGTATTCGAGCAATTTTGAAGAAACAGCGCGAAACAGGCAAAGTTGAAGATCGAAAACGCAGTGGAAGGCCTAGCAAACTTTCTAAAAACGATGAAAGACACCTTAAGCTAACATCTCTCAGAAATAGACGAAAATCCAGTGCAGAACTTTCGGCAGAACTTGCCCAGACCTCACGATTACGAGTCCACTCATCCACCGTGAGGAGATCACTCATCAGAGATGGTCTTAATGTTCGAGTGGCAATCAAAAAGCCATTTCTCAGGAAAGGAAAAGAGTCAAAGAGGCTCAAATATGCTCAAAAGCGCAAGAATTGGAATGCTGACCAGTGGAAAAGGGTCCTCTCGAGTGACGAGTCAAAGTTTGAAATTTTTGGCACAAAGAGAAGAGAGTATGTGAGAAGAAGAAACGGAGAACAACTCGAGGAAATGTGTTTGCAGCCAACAACTAAACATGGTGGAAGATCTATCCAAGTTTGGGGCTGCATTTCAGCAAATGGTGTTGGGGATCTTATCAAAATTGATGGAATACTGAATGCAGAAAGACACAGACAGATTCTAATTCATGCTGTACCATCAGGTCGGAGATTAATTGGGCAAAATTTTATTTTTCAGCAAGACAATGACCCTAATCATACTGCCAATACAGTCAAAATCCATTTGAAGAATAAAAAAGAACGTGGAGACTCGCAACTGATGAAGTGGCCTCCCCAGAGCCCTGATTTAAATATTATTGAGGCTGTTTGGGATTATTTAGACAGAAAGAAGAAAAGCAGCCAAAATCGAGAGAAGAGCTATGGCAGGTCCTTTGAGATGCATGAATCAACATTCCAGCGGACTTCTTACAAAAACTCCAAGATAGTAGGTTGGTATCCCAAAGTAACTTTATTATTTTTTACACTTTTAATTTTTGGTATTTCATCTTGAATAAATTACGTAAATTCCTTGACAATGTCTTAGTGTTCAGGCGAAACGTTGTACGACACTTTAATTCATGTATTCTATTATTTTTTCGAATAATTTTAATTAAAATTTCATTAACATCCAGAAAAGCTTTTTGTGGACAAGAAAAGTTTTTAAAACCCCGTAAATGAGATTATTATTATTATTATTATTATTATTATTATTATTATTATTATTATTAGTCTTACTTTAATTAAAAGCCCACAACTTGCTGCCATTTTCAACTTCACAGAATTTCAGCCCAGATGAGTTTTTGAATGTGAAATTCAAAATTTTAACCGACTGTGTTCCATTTTTCTTCTTTTTCAAATGTTAGGTCTCTCTCATTTGGAAAAGGACTTGGGTGCGCTAATTAGCATCGACCTTAAGTTTACCAAACACTGCGTAGAGGTGAAAAAGAAAGGCCAGAAGCTGTTGGGTTATATGAGGAGGCAAATTCGATTTCGGAACAAGGAGATTGTGTTCTCTCTTTACAATTCCCTGGTTCGACCGCACCTGAAGTGTATGCTGTGCAGTTCTGGTCGCCCACCCTCAGGAAAGATATTGACAGGCTGGAGCGAGTCCAGGCGAGGGCCACAAAGTTAGTCCCTTCCGTTGGCATATGGGGTACAATCGACGCTTACACGCCCTGAATTTGTTTTCGCTGGAAACTCGGAGGCTGCGCGGTCGAGGTTTTCGAGCTCTTACACGGGTTCAACGATGTCGATTTTTGAAGCATGTTTAGTTTAAATGATAACTCAACTCGCAACAATGGTTGGAAGTTGGATTTGAAACGGTTTACCACTAGTGTGTGTGGGAATTACTTTACCTGTAAGATCTGTGACACGTGGAACAGGTTACCTTCAGAAGTTGTGAACAGTTCCTCTGTGGATCAGTTCAAGAAAAGGTTAGACCGAATCTTGCACACTATTTGAGGGTGTAGAAATTTTTCCCTGGCACCCGTTGCCATTGGTACCTCCTCGGTATGGGCCGCAAAGCTTTTTGAGGTACTTCTTGTCCTTGTAACTCCTTGTAACTCCTTGCAACTTTCTCTCCAAGAAACAGATGTTTGAATTTGATTATTAACCTATCAACGCAAAACAAATATTTTAATATAATCATGCCCAGGGGGTACTGCCCCTTAGGCCCTATGACATCATTGTCACCCCTTTCTCCCTAAAAGAAAGTTAATAACGTTAAACCGATCTCAAATAACAATTTATATATGTTAAAATGAGATGTAGGTCCGTACGTAAGGTTGATTTAACATCCAAACTTCCATTATCTAATACTCACTCCCCATTACGCTTGAAACTCTGGAACTGAAGTGAATTAATACATTTAAATACTTGAATCTATTATAAAGATTAGTAATTTTATCATAAAATCATAATTAATTTGTTTTAGATACCGTTAACAATAAGTACATACAGAAAACGAGAGTTGGTGCCTCGCTTCAGAGAATCCATCTATTATTATCGATAGAACACCTTTTAACATTTAAAATTTAGACGTCATGAAGCCATGTGTTAACTTTCTTTTTACATTATAATGTATAGACTTACGGGCGAAAGTCTACATTGCATATTGAATACTATACAGGGTGGCCACAAAGTCCCTTTGCATGAAAAACAAGGGCAACATACAGATATGCTGTAATTTCACTACAAAGGAACTTTGTGACCACTCTGTACAGTGTCTGTAGACAATATACAGTCTATATTATTTGCCTGGTTGGAGATTATAATAATACCAGAAGAGCGCCTTTGTATAATAGAGATATGTAGCCTAGACCAATTAACTGACAAATTTAACCCAAGAAAATTTTTTTAAAACTATGCCCGACTGCTTTTGTGTTTATTTGTATATCAGCAACTCGACTTGCAACGCTGAACTCGGTATAGTAGTATGCTGGATCTTCATTCATAAGTGTTAATAAATACGAAACCGTTCAGTTTATATATTTATAGAGTATATATAAACCCTGGTGGTGTAGTGGTTAGCGTCGCTGACTAAGAATCCATCGACCCCGGGATCGAGACCCGGTAACGGCAGGCGGCGCGCAGCAAAACCTAGCTGTTCATCCTAGTGGTTAAGACGCTGGGCTGCTGGTGGGGCGTGGTTCGTGGTTCGGATTCCACGTTAAACTGTAGGTCTAAGGTGGCGTGACACACTTGACCTTCGTCAGAATGAACACTTCGGGCGGAAGCTAAACCAAGGTTAAACAAGGTGTGTATATACACACGAGGTCTGTTCAGAAAGTATCCGGACAGGGTGTTTATTTTTAAAACAAGGTCAGGTTTGGAGTTGTGACTGTGCTAAACATGTCACTGCATATTGAGACAAGTTGACTGATAGGGTTACACTTCATTGTGTAGCGTCAGTCCACTGTGGTGAGCCGATAAAGTTAAACTTTTTTTGTTTCGCGGCGATTTTTTTTTTTTTTTTAACTGAAGGTGTGCACCATAAATATGTTCCACAGGGACAAACAACCAACAAAGAATTTTACACTGAAGTTTTGGGACGTCTCTGTGAAGCAGTTCGGAGAAAACGGCCGCAAAAGTGGGAGTCCGGAGACTGGATGCTTCATCACGATAACGCGCCATCTCACTCGTCGCAACTTGTCCAGCAATTTTTGGCAAAAAAAACACTAGCCCCCCCCCCCCCCCCCCCCCTCTCCCAAGTACAGCAGCCTCCATATTCAACGGATTTGGCTCCATGCGACTTTTTTTTTTGTTTCCGAAGCTCAAACAAACCCTGAAAGGACACCGATTCGATGATGTTGAAACCATTAAAAGAAATTCGACAGAGCAGCTTTTGGCCATTCCGAAAAGTGCTTTCAAAAAATGGATTAAGCCCCAAACCCTGTAAGTACCACATTCTGTCTATAATCACATCAGTCCAGATACGTTTTGAACAAACCTTTTATATATTACGTATACAGATACGTAACTACATCATCTTCACATAAATACAACTTGTCACGGTCTCTTAGATCCAAATAGCGTTCATTGATACTTAACCGTATATGGACGACTGTTACTAATTTGTAACCTTTCATATACACGCATTTACAACAACCTTACAGAAAATTCTGTCCATATTGGGTTAATTAACATCCATCTATTTTCACTATCTGTTTAGGTCTTACTTGGCCGGATATTTAGATAAGACTTATTTAGATCTTATTGCATATTAATTAACAGGTTATAAATCATATTTTTGGAGTTGACTGTACAGCTGCGAGGAGGAAACTTTACTCGGCGATAAGGCTCAAAATCTTTCCTTGGAATATACCATTGTCGACTTTAATCTCCTCTGAGGGGGGGTGAACACTCGGGAACGAGAAAACTGAAAAAGGTCTACATAGTCTCTAACCTAACCACGGGTGGGCAATATATATGCCTCGTAGCGAGTGAAATCCTCAATTAGCAGCAGTCATAACGTACTATATACCCAAATTTAAAAAAAATAAATAAATATCGGTATTAATTTCCAAGGAGAGAAAATCGTGCCCACTTTTCTCTAGTTATACCCCACCTCTCACGGAAAGTATAGCAGAGATATAAAACAAGATAATGTACAGGAATAAAACGAGAATAAATAAAATCAAAATTTTTTTACCATTTTCTCAGCAAAAATATATAATTTTTTTTTTCCCAAAGATGGTTTTTCGTAAAATCCCAAACTAAACCAATTATCTTCAAGGCAAACAAATCAACCAACCAATCTACAGACGCCAATATTTTCCTCTAAATAAACAAACAAACAAACAAACAAACAAAATTGTTTAAATCAACAAAAAAGATTAACACAAAATTAAATACAAAATAAACAGGAAATAGATTTGGCTGTGTCACCTGAATCTAATAGCGTGTGTGTGTGTGTGTACACCAACGGCTTTGTTTGTTCCATGTACGAATGTGTTTACGCGTACATATACGTAAATTAAGTACCGGGTGTTTCTTTAATGGAAGAATGGTGATGACATCAGAGCAACAAATTTCCTTTATAAAGTACGAGAATATATTCGATTTATCCGCCCGCGATTACCGCCAACGACAAGTTCTGACAACCCAAGGTCTTGTCGCTTGTCCTTCTGTACCACGAATGTGTTCTCTGTTTACTCTATGGTCTAGGGGTAACTGAAGGAGAGCTGTATCTATAATTTCGCCTTATTTAATGCCTACCTTTCCATCTCCTCTTCGTCGGTTATATATATATAATATATATAATATATATATATATATATATATATATATATATATATATATATATTATAGGGTGGCGCAAAAGTCGCGCATCTTAGAAATTTTCAGTGTTGACTATAATATTTTTTTTCTTTTGGGTAGGGAATGGCTGCGAAATTAACAATGGACGAGAGGGTGAGCTTGGTTTTAATGCATGGAATACCAGGTACTACAAATCGATGAATCGGTACAGAATTTAAATGGTGCGAAGAATCGGTGCAGAATTTAAATTCTGTACCGATTCATCGATTTGTTGTACCTGGTATTCCATACATTGAAACTAAGCTCACCCTCTCGTCTATTGTTAATTTCGTAGTCATCCCCTGCCTAAAAGAAAAAATAATATAGTCAACACTGAAAATTCCTATGATGCGCGACTTTTGCGCCACCCTGTGTATATATATATACACAGAGGCGTACTCAGTATTTTGACGCCCCTAGGCAGGGATTAAAGTGCCTTATAGTTGTGTCATTTGATACCGCTAGTTTGCTATTAGAGGCTGCTGCTGTTCTTTATTTTAAAACTTATTTTGTGAATTAATTTAATTTGTTAGCGCTTATAAGTTAGTTGGTTTTCTATTTTCGTCTTCTTTGCCCTATTCAAGTCGAAATACGACAAAATTTGCTGGTCTAGGCAGGTGCCTACTCTGCCTATACGTAAATCCACAGTGTATATATATATATATATATATATATATATATATATATATATATATATATATATATATATATAAGAAAAAGTGTACACACATACACACACAAGAATTATAACCAAATCCATGTTTCTAAATCCCGTGGGTATGCAACAGTGTTATTTATAAGACTCGTGACCCATAGCGTTCTAATCCATAATAATAATACCCTGGTATAAACAATATGCTTATGTAATGGGTATGAAAACCTCTTCATCTCACCCACTGCATGCAGGGTAGATAGGATTACGCGTATCATAGCTGTTATCGATACTATACTGGGGCATACGATGCCCAGATATTAAATGGTGTTGGGCATATCATATATGAATAAATGGGAAGAGAAGACGTATAAGCACCTATTAGTATACATTACATTTTATTTAAGTGCGTAGATAATGCGTACTATCTCTTCTTTCATCATATACAGGGTGTCCCATAAGTCCGGTATCATAGGAAAATTTATTTTAAATAAATAAAGGCCTCGGAGGCCTTTTCCTCACGAGTGTAACTTACTTCCACATTAGCCATTGCGTGTTGTCGTACCCGCAACAAAAAAAAAAGGTCCCAAAACAAGACAGTAATGTATTGCTTTTGTAAATTTAATTTTAATTTTTTTTCCTAGGAGACAGGATTTATGGGACACCCTGTATATATATATATATATATATATATATATATATATATATATATATATATATATATATATATATATATACACACGTTGAATTTCAATGCTAAGACTACAAAAATGTGACCTCAGCTTGCGATAATTCTTAACTATACTGTACAGTGGTTTGAACCGGAGGTGTTGCAGGAAGAACTGGCCAATATCCGGAACCGCCCAAACTCAAATCGCACCGCGAAAATGGTTGAGTGGGACTTGAAATCCATTATTTACCTCTACGGGTACAAATAAAATCTGAGTAACAGTTCTATAACGCGATTTGGATTCAACCTCTCCTTTCAGAAACCTTAACGGTTCCGAATAGACCTGATCTTTTGTTCTAACGGATTCGTTTTGGGGTGAAAAAGAATATTTCTGGTAGCCACAACCCCCCAAAGAATTATTTTATTTTATTTACTTGCGAATTCAGAAGTTCTGTTATTTACGATAACAATTATTTGGAACTCGTGTATTCAAAAGTGACATTCTTTGAGCAAAGTTTGGCTAATCCTGTATATATTGAGACAGGTTGATTAAGCTTCAGGAGTAAGCAGTTGGTCTCAAACAAGGTGTGCGATTCATGATGCTAATTTAATATACCTTCCTTAAGAATTTTCTTTAGTAGTATGCTATTAAGGGCCTACATGCTTTATCCATCGATATACAAGTTAAACAGTATGGGTGACAACAAAGACCCTTGGCGTACTCCACACGAAAAATTGAAAAGACTCAAAGAACACATTTCCTAATTGAATTGTGAATGTTTAATATAATTAAACATTACAGAACATTCAATATATCGAGAAACATATCTTCCCATTAGTTCTTTTTAAATGTATATCATGATTAACCTTATCAAAAACCCTTTTTATTAAAAAAAAACATAGGTCCTGAAATATCATTGAACTTTTCCAATAGACATATTTAAACATATTTCAATACATGAATGCTAAAATCTCCACAAACGATTCCCTCAGAGGTAAACTGATAAGGGAATACCTATAAAATAACTGTTGTGCCCCGTTAAAATAAGTTTTTTCAAACAATAGTGTGTGTGTGTGTGTATATATATATATATATATATATATATATATAATATATATATATATATATATATGATGAATAAAACCACGAAGGAAAGGAAACACAAAATGGTGCTCAAGCGCTTTCGTCTAATGACATCCTCAGGAACACTGAAGTACATAAAAGGGTTACAGCCTATATATAGGTTACAGAAAGAAAAAAAATAAATAATATACATATACAGTATATAAGCACACCGGACAAAAAATTAGTCACCCCTAATAGCACCGATAGTAGGAAGTTCAAGGTCACACAGAGGGCGCTGATGTAGCATTGGTAAGTGACAAGTAGCGGTGACGTAGCACACAGGATCAGATCTGTTTCGTGAGGTGGTGAAGAACAAAGTGTGTGTTGGATATAGTCTGCAAAATGGGTCGTGAGGCAGACGTTACTCAGTGGCAAAAAGGAGCCATCGTGTTTGGCAGAGCCCACGGACACAAAATGTCTGAAGTAGCCCAATTTGTTGGTGTGTCAACGCGTACTGTCCAGCGAGTTTACAAAGAGTGGTGTAGTTCGCAATCAACTGACAATCGACGGCGTAACTGTGCCGGAAAACAATTCTCGACAATAGGGGCCGCCGCCATGTTTCTCGTCTAGTAACTGCAAATCGTTTTCAAACCAGAGAACAATTGCTCCAAGAAACCAATGAGGTTCTCCAGCGACCAATTTCCGAACGGACATTGCGACGAGAACTGCATGCGATGGACATCTGGAGCAGGGTACCACGGAAGAGGCCGCTGTTAACAGCAAGTCACAAATTGGCACGTTATAAATGGGCTCAGAGGCACAAAAACTGGACTGCGGCAGATTGGAGACGTGTAATTTGGTCCGATGAGTCCCGTTTTGTTTGTTCTCCAATGATGGGAGGCGACGAGTACATCGCAGGTCCAATGAAGCCTTTAATCCTGAATGCGTCGAAGGTGTTGTTCAGGCTGGAAACAGAAAGTGAAGCGCAGGAATAGACACCCACGGACTCTGGCGGAACTTCGGGACCGGCTGATGAACGAGTGGCAGCAAATCGATGTTCAGTACATGCACAACCTCGTAGAGTCTCTGCCTCGCTGGATTCGTGCGGTTATCAAGGCCAGAGGCGCCGTCACACGTTATTAGGTACATTCTGAGAGGGGTGACTAATTTTTTGTCCGGTGTGCTTATATATATATATACCACGTGACCACAAAAATTGTCCCTGTTTTTAATCGCTTATTACTCAGTCATTATTGCAGCTTCACAAATGAAATAAAAAGCATTCGAAAGAGAACATTTTAAAGTTTTAATTTATTCTACATGTGTTCAAAGTGACGTCCCTGGACATTCTTACATTTCACACAACGGGAAAGGAAGTTATTTATTACATTTTCCAAAACGCTGCATTCAATGGACTGTACACTGTCTACCACCGCTTGCTTTAATTCTTCGATAGAGGATGGCTCTTGCCTGAATACTTTGTCCTTGACAAATCCCCAGAGAAAAAAGTCCAAAGGTGATAGATCGGGAGATCTTGCGGGCCAGGGAAACTGCGAGCGATGAGAAATGAATCTTTGTTCAAAAAATCTTGTTAAACATTCCAGTGATTGCCTAGTTGTGTGGGCTGTTGCTCCGTCTTGCTGAAACCACTTGTTACTGCAGTTTTCTTGTTCAAAAACAGTGTTCAGCATTTCTACATATCTTTCTGGTTACTGAAAGCGGTCTCCTTGTCTCTGGGTCCTCAAAAAAGTAAGGACCATAAACCTTGCTGCTACTCAAACCACACCAGACAGTAACTTTTGGTGAATGCAGAGGTTTCTCCAAGTGTATATTTGGCTTGTTTTGTGACCATCACCGGTAATTCTGTCTGTTGATGAACCCATTGAGATAGATGTGGCATTCATCACTGAATATTATGTCACTTAATCTTATCTGGTTTTGTTCAATTATTGTTTCAATGCGTTCACAAAACATCAAACGACGCTGGTAGTCTTGTTCGCTAAGCTGTTGCAAACACATAATTTTGAATGACTTCATTCTCAAATCCAACGTGATTATTTTCCGAATGCTCTCCCGTTTGATTCCTGTCACAGCTGATAGTCGTCTCACAGATTTCTTGTTGTCCGTTTCAAGCTGATTTGCGACTGAATCAATGTTTTCAGCGGTTCGCACACCTTTGCTGCGCCCAGAGTTGCCTTTATGCATATTCTTGATTGAGTGATGTTTCCATTTTGCGAAAATCCTGCGAATCGTTTTAGGATCTATGGTCCTTTGCTGACCGTATTGTCGTCTGAAAGACCGTTGGGTGGCAACTACCGAGCCATGTTTGATCATCTCTTCTGCGATGAAAACACGTTGCATGTCCGACAAATAACCCATGATTGTGGTGGATAAAACTGTCATTTTTATAAGTACTGATTTCGTATCCAGGATATCGAAAAAATTAAATAAAACTTTTAAATATTCTTTTTCGAAAGCTTTTTATTTCATTTGTGAAGCTGCAATAATGACTGAGTAATAAGCGATTAAAAACAGGGACAATTTTTGTGGTCAAAAAAGACGGAGCAACAGCCCACACAAATAGGCAATCACTGGAATGTTTAACAAGATTTTTTGAACAAAGATTCATTTCTCATCGCTCGCAGTTTCCCTGGCCCGCAAGATCTCCCGATCTATCACCTTTGGACTTTTTTCTCTGGGGATTTGTCAAGGACAAAGTATTCAGGCAAGAGCCATCCTCTATCGAAGAATTAAAGCAAGCGGTGGTAGAGTGTGTACAGTCCACTGAATGCAGCGTTTCGGAAAATGTAATAAATAACTTCCTTTCCCGTTGTGTGAAATGTAAGAATGTCCAGGGACGTCACTTTGAACACATGTAGAATAAATCAAAACTTTAAAATGTTCTCTTTCGAATGCTTTTTATTTCATTTGTGAAGCTGCAATAATGACTGAGTAATAAGCGATTAAAAACAGGGACAATTTTTGTGGTCACGTGGTATATATATATATATATCAGCAAACAACCACAGGGAAAAGGAAACAAATTCCGAGCGCTTTCGTGATATATTCACGAAAGCGCTCGGACTTTGTGTTTCCTTTTCCCTGTGGTTGTTTGCTGATTAATAAGGTCACGTGTTATTTTGTGATTTTAGTGCATATATATATATATATATATATATATATATATATATATATATATATATATGCAATAAACGGAGAAGTAAAAATTAAAAATTAAAGGAATTATCAGAGAGGCATACAGATTTGTAAGGAAAAAATATCGATTTTTAGCACAAGATCAAATGAATTATAAAAATACAAATTTATACTGGAAATCTGCCCGGGTTTTAACACACTGCCTTTTATGGTTAAGTTTCGATGTATGTAAAAATAAAATGAAAATTAAAAGTTAATAAAGTAGCATACAAGTTTACCAAAGATTTAGCGTTCTACCCTTCTTATCTAAATCTGTTTTGAAGGAATTCAAAACAACAGGATCGAGTTGAAAAAGACCTTTGCTTATGTTGAAGTTATTTGAAAGTTGGATAATGGCAGACTCAAGAATATTTCTATTAACAATGTTGGTAGAGTGGAATAAAACTGAAGCATTATTCCAATCAATACAGTGGGATAACTCTGACAAATGGACAAAAAGGGCACTGGACAACTGTCCTGTTCTAACGGAATATTGATGCTGTTTTATACGTGTGTGCAAATCCTTTCCCGTCTGACCTATGTAAAAGGAATCACATTGTTTACAACCAATTTTATAGATAATGCCTGAATTATTGGTAGGGCTATTTTTTACTATGATATTTTTCACAATATTGTTATATGAAAATACTACATTAATATCCAAAAGTTTAAGTACATTAGCAATGCCTAAAAAGCCCGGGAAAAATGGAAGTACTAAGATATTTTTTGACAAAGTACGTGTGTTATTATTGACACGATAGAAAGTTCGTTTTGCCTTGTTGAGACAAGATTCCATAAACGCAGATGGATAACACAGATCACTTCCAATACCGTTGATTTTTTCCAATTCGGCATCGATGTATTCCGGACTGGCGATCCTAAGGGCGCGGAGAAACATTGATGAAAAAATGGCCTTCTTAGTGGGGGTGTCATGTCCCGAGTAAAAGTGTACGTAGGACAAATTGTTTGTTGTTTTCCGATAGATACTAAACTTAAAACCTGGGCTTTCCCTATGTACACGCACATCCAAAAATGGGATTGAATTGTCTTGTTCCACTTCTAAAGTAAACTTAATGGAGGGGACTTGATCATTTAACTGAAGGAGGAAGTTATCCAGGTCACGATTCATGGGCCAGATACACAAAATATCGTCGACGTACCGCAACCAAGGGATGCCAACCCCCAGGATTCTCGGAATGTAAGTAATTTCGAAAAACTCCATATAAATATTGGAGAGGAGGGGCGATAAGGGGTTGCCCATGGCCATCCCAAAAACTTGTTGATAATACTCGTTATTGAAAGTGAATTTACAGTCTTTGATGCAAAGCTTAATAAGTTCCAAAACAATGTGTGAAGGTAGTGGCAGGTCATACTTATGTAATTCTTGGGAGAGAAAGTCAAGCATATCGTCAATCGGCACTTTTGTAAACAATGAACAAACGTCAAAACTGATCAATCTATCGTGTTTCAGTACGTGCATTATTCAATTTTTCAGTAAGATCCATGGAATTTTTTACATGTGAATCAGAGATAGTTCCGAGAATGGGGGACAAGACTTTGACAAGCCATTTGGAGAGTTTATAAGTAATAGAGCCCACCGAGCTAATAATAGGGCGCATAGGGTTGCCAGGTTTGTGGGTTTTAATAAGACCGTAAAGGTAGGGCAGAGAAGGTGAAGTGGACATGAAAAGCGGAATTAAGTCCTTATGATCTTTGAGAATGCGTTTCAAGCCACTATTAAATGATTTGATGATGTCATCCTGCGGGTTCTTCCTAAGTTTGCTGTATGTGGCGGGGTCCTGGAGAAGCTCGTTCATCTTTCCGATGTAGTCCACTTTGTCCATAATAACTATGGTGTTAGCCTTGTCTGCTTTAGTAATATGGAGCTCCCCATCTTTTTTTAATTGTGAGAGGCTATTGCGAAAACGTTTAGGAAAGTTCTTCTGTTTTTCAAAACACGCGAGACTGTAACAAATTTGTAAAGCCGAAGGTTTTTTAACAATAAAAAAGGACATACCAATATTGTGAAAAATATCATAGTAAAAAATAGCCCTACCAATAATTCAGGCATTATCTATAAAATTGGTTGTAAACAATGTGATTCCTTTTACATAGGTCAGACGGGAAAGGATTTGCACACACGTATAAAACAGCATCAATATTCCGTTAGAACAGGACAGTTGTCCAGTGCCCTTTTTGTCCATTTGTCAGAGTTATCCCACTGTAGTGATTGGAATAATGCTTCAGTTTTATTCCACTCTACCAACATTGTTAATAGAAATATTCTTGAGTCTGCCATTATCCAACTTTCAAATAACTTCAACATAAGCAAAGGTCTTTTTCAACTCGATCCTGTTGTTTTGAATTCCTTCAAAACAGATTTAGATAAGAAGGGTAGAACGCTAAATCTTTGGTAAACTTGTATGCTACTTTATTAACTTTTAATTTTCATTTTATTTTTACATACATCGAAACTTAACCATAAAAGGCAGAGTGTTAAAACCCGGGCAGATTTCCAGTATAAATTTGTATTTTATAATTCATTTGATCTTGTGCTAAAATCGATATTTTTTCCTTACAAATCTGTATGCATCTCTGATAATCTTTTAATTTTTACTTCTCCGTTTATTGCATATATATATATATGTATATATATATATATATATATATATATATATAATTTATTTATTTATTTTTTTTTTTCTGTAACCTATATATAGGCTGTAACCCTTTTATGTACTTCAGTGTTCCTGAGGATGTCATTAGACGAAAGCGCTTGAGCACCATTTTGTGTTTCCTTTCCTTCGTGGTTTTATTCATCATAAATATTTTTCACGTGTTACTTTCGTGAAATAATTTTCATATATATATATATATATATATATATAAAAAATGTTATTGCACTGACATTGTTTATCTTCTGTTTCTTATCACTCCGTTTAAAGTCGAGACTAAAGTTCTGTGTCCGCAAAAAAGTTTTTATGACCATGAAGTTGTTAAGAATGATAGAATACAACCTATTTTATGACTTAATGAAGTAATATAATTATATGGGCTCTCTTACTGCAATTACTTTATCTAAAAGGCATATGCAATATCTAAATAGGCCTACTTTTCATAGTTATTAAATGGCTCTATAGGCAATCCGCATCATATATATGTTAGGCGTAACTGGTGAAATTTTGCGTTTTTCCTGAAATAAGCAAAATATGGCTTAGTTCATGAAATTGGGAAGCCATTTGCCAAATTCCTGAAATAAGCAAAGTTATTGCTCACTTCATGAAATATGCAATTTCGCTCTGCCAATTTCATGAAATAGGCAGAGGAAAAATTCAGAGTTCAAAAATATAGTTGCAAACTACATTTAAAACAAAATATACAGACAAGTACCTAACCTATTTTGATGCGTTTTTGCACGTAGCAATTTCACCAATTACCTCGTTAACCTCGTTGCTGTTACGTGCGTTGGTCTCTCTTCACACGAAGGTCAAGCTGGTGGCCTCGCCTCTAGGTCTGGATTGGTGGAAAAGCGAGTTGCTTTCTTGCGCTCTCCACCGTACATAGCCAGGTACACCCGGCTCATCTGGTACCGTCCTGAGCCAGGCATCTAGTCTTCTCTTGAAGACTTCAACTTTGACCCCTGTAACGTTTCTGAGGTCCTTTGGAAGCGGGTTAAAAAGTCTTGGCCCCCTGAAAACCAAGCTATTTTCCTTGTGTTGAGGAGGTCTCTTGTCGGGCCTTTAAGGGAACACTACACATTCTGCCTTTCCTATTTTCCAGTGTTGTTTGAATGGTAATTGGGTTTAGTTTTAGGTTTGGTACCAGTTTTTCGATCATTTTTCATATGTAGCTTATGGTGTACCTCTCTTCTTTCCAGAGAGTACAGATTTAGTTTACGTAGTCTTTCCCAATAGTTGAGTTCTTTGCAGCCATCAATCTTGGCTGCGAAATGTGTCTGCGTTTCTTCTAGTTTATTAGTTTCTTCCTTTTTATATGGGGACATCAAAACTGAGCAGTATTCAAGTTTTGGTATAATCAGTGTCTTCAATAGGGGAATCATTATTGTCCTGTCCCTCCTTTTGAACGTTCTTAGTACCTGTCCCGCGACTCTTTTTGCTTTATTTATCGCTATCTGATTTTGTGTTTCGAATTTCGCATCATCGGTCATTATTACCCCCAGATCGATCGCTTTCGTACTTCTCTGAATTTCCTTTCTATCTGGAGCATAATATGCAATCTGTTTAAGTTCCTCTTTTCTACCATATCTCAAAAGCTGAAATATTTCGGTGTTAAATGTCATGTTGTTGTCTTCTGACCATTTGTACGAGTATATTTTGTTCATGTCCCTCCGCAAGGCCTCCACTTCATTTGCATCGCTGATTTTTCTGCTGATCTATGTATCATCCGCAAAGGATGTTACTATACTGTTGTTGTTTACTCCACTGTCTATGTCTGTTAGCATGATAATGAACAGGAGTGGGGCCAGTACTGTACCTTGTGGTACTCAGCTGCGTACTTCCGATTCTGATGATGATGATGTACCTTGAATTATGACGACCTGTAGACGTTCTCTGAGGAAGTTGTAGATCCATTTTCCCATTTTGCCTGTTATTCTCATATGTTTCATTTTATGTGCTATTATACCATGATCGCATTTGTCGAAAGCTTTAGCAAAATCCGTGTATATGACGTCATAGTTTTCATTGCCTTCAAGTGCATCTAGGATATTGTTATAGTGCTCTATAAGTTGTGATAAGCATGATCTACCCGATCGGAATCCGTGCTGATTTTCGTTGAATCTTTCCAATGTTTCCAAGTCAGATTTTCTCTCTGACTATTCTTTCAAATATTTTGGTGAGGTGGGACGTCAATGACACTGGTCTATAGTTCTTTGCTTGAGATCTGTCCCCTCCTTTGGATATTGGGACAATGTTCGCTCTTTTCAATATGCTCGGTATTTCCCCAGAGTCTCGGGATCTTTTCCATATCTTGTATAAAGGTGTAGCTATTTCATTTTTACAGTTTTTAATCAATAATGCGTTCCAATTGTCCGGACCCGCGGCTGAATGTGGTTTCATTTGTCCTGTAGCTCTCGCTACATCTTCTGGGGTAAAATCAAAGTCTGTTATACACTCTCCTCGCAATTTCTCTTCGAAGAACGCATCTATGTCAGGTATCGCTTTGTCATTTTTGGGGATACTAAAAACTGATTCTTACTGGGTTCTCAATGTTTCAGATATTTCTCTTCCTTAATGGCCCAATAGCGGCGCGCGTCTTTGTTTTCCTTTTCTCATAGCTATAGAAGTATTTTGAATTTTCCTTTATTACTTCTACCGCTTTTTCCTCTTCCCTTTCTATATGGTCCTTAATCAGGGCTGGTATTTCTCTATCGATACCCTCCAGTTTTTCTTGTATTACTTTCCTGGCATTATCTCCGCAGTTGGCTAACTTCGCCTCCACCCTCTTTCTTTTGCAAACTATTCTTCTCCTTTGTCTCTCTGGCCAGCTCCTCTTTCCTTTTGGCTGTGATTTCGGAGCATATATATATAGATATATATTAGTAGTGGACCGGATATCCACATCCGCATGTGCGGATATCCTCATCATTTTTAACATCCGCATCTGCACTTCTGACTGCGGATGTTATGCGGATATTACCTCTAATAAATTATGCAATTTACAATTAAATTAGCTTATAAAGTAGCTTATAAGGCCCAGTCATGCATATTTCATGTAAAGTATTAATTATTAATGAACAAACAAATATATAAACCTCAAAATATAAATAGGTGGTAACACAGAAAATTGAATGAAACTTGTTTCGTTGAATTTTCTGTGGCTGAAACTCTTGAGAAAGTTATTATTTTTATCATAATGAAAACATTAATATTAATTTTAATTCTTACGCATTGCCTGCCGTAATAGTAATATCATGAAATTTGAGAAATTATGTCATATATTCATAATTCTATATTATATTGATAGATTAACTAAATATCCACATCCGCATCCGCGGATATTGAAATTAAAAATCCGCATCCGCAGATGTTAAAAAACTGACATCCGGTCCACCACTAATATATATATATATTTAATTTATTTATATATATTATATATATATATATATATAACAGGGTGGGCGGAAAGTAGCTCCCTATTTTGGATTGGTTAAAAAATACGTATATTATCCATTTATTTCAGAAGAAATAATATGAAAAGGTAGGCATACATGGTAGGTTTTCTCTAAAATTCAATGTGGGCTCCAACTCTTTCCACCAGCTTCTGGAGCCGCCCAGGAATGGCGTCCACTGACTTTAGCAGGAACTCCGGCGGGATGGAGGACATGACTTCCCGAATTCGGTCCTCCAGTTCTTCCAATGTCCTCGGTTTGGTGCGGTAGACTTCTTCCTTTACCCACCCCCAAAGAAAGAAGTCGCACGGTTACCGCTGAAAAACGGCAGAATCGGTTCACTGTAACGGTGTGGTGTGGTATGACCTCAGATCAGGTTGTGGGCCCGTTCCTTCTGCGCAACACCATGAATGCTGAGCGGTACCTTGCTATGTTGCGAAACGAGGTCTGGCCGGTTGTCAGCACATGGGAGAACATCGACGATCTGATATTTATGCAAGATGGCGCCCCTCCGCACTTCGCTCTTGTTGTCCGTGAGTGGCTGGATGCCCACTTCCCTGGGCGTTGGATGGGTCGTCGTGGTCCACATCAATGGCCAGCCAGGAGCCCCGACTTGACACCGTGCGACTTCTTTCTTTGGGGGTGGGTAAAGGAAGAAGTCTACCGCACCAAACCGAGGACATTGGAAGAACTGGAGGACCGAATTCGGGAAGTCATGTCCTCCATCCCGCCGGAGTTCCTGCTAAAGTCAGTGGACGCCATTCCTGGGCGGCTCCAGAAGCTGGTGGAAAGAGTTGGAGCCCACATTGAATTTTAGAGAAAACCTACCATGTATGCCTACCTTTTCATATTATTTCTTCTGAAATAAATGGATAATATACGTATTTTTTTACCAATCCAAAATAGGGAGCTACTTTCCGCCCACCCTGTACATATATATATATATATATATATATATATATATATATATATATATAATTATATATATATATATATAATATATATATATATATATATATCAGGACTGTTTGCAATGGAAAATAATGACAATGGCACGCAAAGAAATGTCGACAGACTGTTTACATTTGATTATGATGATAAAAAACATTGCTGCTTCCACTGGTGATGAACCATGTACGGAAGCATCGTTAGTACGTTGGTTCTCCATATACTTCGCGATAATGTT
The DNA here is from genome assembly GCA_023014485.1 of Bathynomus jamesi. NCBI lineage: Eukaryota > Metazoa > Arthropoda > Malacostraca > Isopoda > Cirolanidae > Bathynomus > Bathynomus jamesi. The sequence continues at coordinate 542,718 of JAJOZX010002016.1, read as the reverse complement.
GCAAGCTGTTGGTACCTTGAAAAGAGGTATAGGCGAAGCGGTGAGAACTTACTTCTGATACGTTGAAAATTACACACACACATATATATATATATATATATAGACGGGTGCGGCAAAAATAACGCCCTTTTTAGTTTATTCTCTTTTATTGAAGGAAATGAATCAATTACAGCATTTTAAGAGAAATAATAAGGTTTTTAAGAAAAATACAGCATTTTAAGAAAAATAATAAGTACTTTCTCAGTAAAAACTAAAAAATAACTGGAATTTAATTAATTTTGTATATATATATATATAATATATATATATATATATAGTATATATATATATATATATATATATATATATATATATATATATATACACCAACGGTACTGTGAATAACATTATATTTAGTAGAGTTCCAACATTTCGGAAACATCCGATTCCACCCTCAAGCAATTACTATAAATATTAAAAATTAGAGATTAAAATTAATTAAAAGATTAGAATTGATGAAAGTCCTTTTAAAAAAAAACAAAAAATAAAATAGAAATTATTTGTAACAAATACACTTACAAGTTACGGTCATTTCAAAACATTTTGTAGTTTAGAAAATAGGGTAAATGAATGTTTACAATTTAGTTGGTTGGTATTACTCCAAGTTGGTTGGTTTGATGAAATTTAATTTTGTAACGGAGTCATACTCGTTCAAATATGGTTTTACTTTCAACAAAATAGAGAGACTCCCAAATTTTAAGACCTTTTAACATGGCCCCCAACTTAAATTCTTCTATCTAAAAATTTAACATTATTAACTTTGTGTGTGTGTGTGTCCGAGGGGGGGGGGGGAATAAGGGTATCCTAGATCTCGTAGATACGCCCAAATGTTAATCAAAGTGCAGCTGCAGATCTGTGTACTTCCTACGAGTATGTATGAAGTCTAGCAACGTTCACGCGAGAGACAAAACTATAATTGAGCAAATGTCACTTGGAATGATGTCCCTAATTTTAAAGAAATTAAACTTTGATTTGTGTGTGTGTGTGTGTTGACAAAAATAAATAGACGCCCTTAGGTTTTTTCCCTGTTTCTTATTTCATAATAAAACTCCAAAAATAATCACTATATTTAGAATCGTGTTGCTCCCCCCCCCCTTTGCCTTATGTAAAGGTGCCACACGTTCTGGCACTCCATTGATGAGCTTTGCCATTTGTTCTTGTGAACAATCATCATGGTGTCTATTTACTTTTGACAGCCTTCTATATAAACAGTAAAGTTCCTTAAGAGATGAACATTTTAAGCCATTTGGTTCCGTATTACACGTAAAAATAGGTTAAACAATTGTTCCTCTCAGAATTAAGTTCCAAACTGGTGACCCCCATAAACACTAATCAGGAACTTGCTGCTTCGCTTTTTGACCCTTGACCCTTGAGTCTTGACCCCATATACCAAAAAAGCTATACCAGAAAGGGAGCCTATACGGTCAGTGTGAGGAACCGTTCATTACCTGGAACTTTTGAATTGCAAAAATACCAATTAGGTACTTCAGCATGAATGTATTATTATTATTACTTGTCATTTTCACTTCTCTTGCGTAACAAATGAAGTAAATCCCATTAATTTTGCTTAAAAAGCTTCCATGCTTCCAACGGTATATTCAAATAAGAGTACCGTGAATATATTGATACCATATCAGATATCTGAATTGTACAGAAAAAAATATATAATGAAAAATATTGCAAAGCTGCGTCACTTGCATTCTTTTTCTGAATAAATGGTTTGATTTTTTTTTCAGGGAATAAACCGCTGCCACCATTGCACGGTAGGTCCTTCATTGTACATGCGCGAGCACGGTGATATGGTCACTATTCCATGCAAGCTTTCCACGTACGTAACTAAATCATAACCTTTCCACACACACACACACGCACACATTAGATGTAAGCTGTTAAGAAAAATTTAATACCATCTAAAATTTAAAGTATTCGATGTTAGAAATTCTTTGTCATGAAAGAATACATTTCGTCAAGCAAAAAAATTATCGTGAATTCCTTCGAAGTCTAGACAGACGAAGGACTATTATGACAGTCACACACATGATATATATATATATATAATATATATATATATATATATATATATATATATATATATATATATAAGGGCGTGTTTCGAGGGAAAACAGCATTTCAAGATGAATAACATGACGAACGTTTGCACTAACATTCTTCAATCACCAAACGTTTCGAGGAGACTCCTAATTCCCATCTTCAGTGGTAGTCATACCTTACAATGTTTAATTCACTAGCTGAACCATTATCATTTTGAGTAGGTTTATTACTAAAAATGTAAAGCCATTTCATAAGTCTCAGATTGAAAAGTTTCAATCCTTTGCAAGCTGATCTGTATGTAACATATATTACAGGGAAACTCTGTAACTAGGGATTTCATGAAATTCCTAAAATGTTCAGGAATTTCATGCAAGGTTAAATCGTGATATTTTCGTTAGTTTTAACGAAAATATCACGATTTAACCTAACCAATCGTCAAAGACGTACAGTTGACCTAACTGGGCATTTAATTAACCGGGCATTCAATAATTTTCCAGTAGGTTTAACGAAAATATCACGACTTAACCCTACATGAAATCCCTGAGCATTTTAGTGATTTCATGAAATCCCTGAGCATTTTAGTGATTTCATGAAATCCCTGAGCATTTTAGGGATTTCATGAAATCCCTAGTTACACAGATTCCCTGTAACGTATATATATATATAAAGACAAAGAATAAAAACGGCTTCATTTAATTTTTTATCCTATTTGTAAAAGGATTAAAGCGGTCTTTGGCGTGTCATACATTTCATTCGGACATGAATTTCATTTTAGATCTTTTTAAAACTCTTTCGTCTTGACATTTTCTTGAGATTATTTCACAGCTAATTATGTGGCACGTTCGACGCCCGAGCTTGCAATCTTTTGGCACCGAGTGCCAACCTGTGGCACCGAGTATGCGAATGCAAACATAACGCAGACAGAGGCACTGATACGGGGCCAATACCCACAGTTTCACACACGTTAATCTTAGCTTAGCACTAAACAGGTAAAACATGTTAAGTACCGCCCATTCTCTCTCTCTCTCTCTCTCTCTCCTCTCTCTCTCTCTCTCTCTCTCTCTCTCTCTCTCTCTCTCTCTCTCTCTCTCTCTCATATATATACAGTCGTGTGTGTGTGTATATATGTGTGTGTGTGTGTATATATATATGTGTGTGTGTGTGTGAACGTATAATTTCACAATATGAAGCCCTTCTTCTAATGCAAGCATTATACGCACACGTGTACACACACACACACACACGCATATATGTGTGTGTGTGGGTGCGCGCGTGTGTATAATGGTTGCATTAGAGGAAGGGCTTCATATTGTGAAATTATACGCTCATATTCAATGAATGGCAATACCCAGCGAGTGTTTTCCTAAGTAAACTACCCTATACCCTATGGACCTATGCAAATGTTATCCCTCATCCCTCCTTCCCCAAAAAAGTTACAAATCTTTGGCAACGTCTACTACTCTAGCACATCATTCATTTCCTTTTCCAAACAAAGGTGTGTGTGTGTGTGTGTGTGTGGTGTGTGTGTGTGTGTGTGGTGTGTGTGCACCAATATCATCGGTCAATACTGATTTTGGAAGTAATAGACTACCGGCAGTACGAAAGGTAACCTATAATTTAGAACAAAGATTCCTAAGCATAATTTTTGTCTTTTATACCAACTGTAAAGCAAAACACGAAAACTACCCTACATATTTTTGAGTTCAAACGTATATTTCACCATTATTTTGCAGGTATATATAATTAAAATATTCTGAATAGTAATTAACTAAAGCGTGTTACGTTAAAATGTACAATTTATGGATGTGTTTGGATTATTATTCGTTTGAATAAAGAACTCGCGGATTAGATATGGTATACTGTATTTGCGTCCCCCAAGCAGCAACAGTCCACGAAAACCAATGGTACGAGAACGACAATTTGGGAGCCGCTTATTTGGGATACATAGGTTATACAATAAGGCCAATTAGTGCTTTGTCTACTCGCGTGGGTTTACTCAATGTGGAGTTATGCACAAGCAATACCCTACCTAAATAAAAGTAATAGTGCTGTACCAAGGTCAATATATAGTTCCTTATTATGTATATAGTTGGTTAAAAATATCTTGCTATGAGCCCTCGTGATTCTTACCAATGTTTATCGATAACGACTTAGATAGAACTTTTTTACCGACTGTACATAGGCCTTGCAAACCATCTTTATATATACCTAAATCCCCAAGTAGCGCCAACAGTAAGCCAGGTTTTTTTACCAATTAAGTCGAACTTTGTAAATAAGTCAGTTTTCTTGTATGATCTACTTTTTTGAGATTATGCTAGGTTAGGTAATCTCAGTTTAACCTAACCTAAAACAAATCAGTGTGTGTAATGTCTGAGGAAGCATAAGATACGACTTATTTGACTTCGAGGTTTTTTTTTTTTAATTAAAACCGCAACATCGGTGAAATTCGAAAAAATAACCAGTGGGAAAGGTAAAAAAAAAATGTTTTCGCTAAGCTTTTTTATACACACCCACACTACTTTAACACAAGCTAAAATTATTAAAAATTTGAAAATATAAAATATATAAAATATATAACCTGTCCGACCTACTGGGTAAAAATTGGTCTCGGACGAAAATTTACACAAATATTTGACCAGCTTGGGCACTCATCCTAAAAAGAAAAAAAATATATATATATACAGGGTGTCCCATAAGTCCGGTATCATAGGCAAATTTATTTTAAATTAAATTTACAAAAGTAATGCATTACAACTAAAACCAGAGTAACTCCCTTCCATATTAGCCACTGCGTGTGATTCTACCTGCAAACCCCCCCCCCCCCCAAAAAAGGTCCCAAAACAAGACATCAATTTGAACATTTGTTTTAGTCCTAATGTATTACTTTAGCAAATTTAATTTAAAATAAATTTTCCTACGAGACGGGACTTACGGGACACCCTGTATATACAAGTATGAAACACGATTCATGACGTCATTCAGGACACCAATATACCAAATAATATGTACATTTTCTCACCTTTGTCTTTTTGCTTTCCCTTAACTATTTTTTTTTAACTGACCCTGTAGTACCTGTTTCCTATTTACCTGTTTTTCACCTGTTCTTATCCCAGGTACGTTAATTTGAAATGAGGAAAAAAATACTTAATTCTAAAGACTAATTAGATGCGGAGTCGTGATTTTGGTAATTTCCTTCCCATTTTCTATTCTTTGTAAATCGACCAAACTTCGCTTTTGGAATTTAGAAATAAAGGTCACTATTTCGTTGAGGACTGGAAGGGCATCTTGCATACCCCCGTAAGAGAGGTTAAGTGTAAATATATATATATATATATAGTTTTTTATTTTTGTTGGTATGCTTTATTGGTGTGCTTTGCGTGTTTCTGGGTTATTCGAGTTTTACTCGGGATTTGAATTTCAAACCACGGGTCGCTACATCATCTGGACGAAGGCAGGCCCTACATCGATATAAATAACTAATATTTATAAGCGGACTGTATTTAGGCCCCACGTGTGTAGTAACCTTTTTGTAGGCATGGCTGTGCCCTATATATAGTGATTATGGCTTCGCACCCCGCCCATACTTCCTGACTGTGGGCCACGGGGAGGGGTACAATAAATCCATATCGCATCAGTACCCATCCATAAACTGGGGTACGTCTAGAAATGGGCAGGATTTACAGTCCTTTGAAACAAAGATAAAAATCTTGTTTCTTTATGACTCATGATTTGGGCATTTTTTATTTTTAGTTTCAAATTATGTTTCGTCTTGGAAACACACGAAAAATGCCCCAATACCCTCGAGGTATAGGTCTTCTATAACGATATATGAAGTTTTTTTTTGGGGGGGACATTTAAAAAAGTGTACCAACACTTAACAGCGACCAAGTCAAATCCTCAAAATTATGTCACGTGATTCCGAGATTAAGCTATTGGACCATGCCCCAACTTTATATATATATATATATATATATATATATATATATATATAGGGGTGTCTCAGAAGTCGCGTACCATAGGCTTTATTCAAATTTACAAGGTTTGAAAGTTGAAAAGGTTTATAGATGTTTAATTACAATATATGTTCGATGTGGTAACCTTTCTCAGCAATACAGTGTTCGAGGCTTCTCTTCCATGACTCTTGAACGTCTTTGAACATTTATGGTGTGAGGGACTCGCAAGCACGAATGATATGTTGTTGAAAATGGTTGACATCACGAATTTTTACAGCGTAAACAATCACTTTCACGTGTCCCCAGAAGCAATAATACAATTAATTGTACATACTATTAATTTTATTATTGTATTTTTGTGTGTACAATTACTCAAAAGGTTATCTTAAAATAGTTATTATTATTAAATTAAATAAAGCTATATTAGCCTATAGTACGCGACTTCTGAGACACCCTGTAGCAAAAATACTTGGTTAATTTGTTGGACTATAGATTCGGTGAGGAGGGCTCATGTTCAGACAAGTAGCATGAATCACACAGTCATAGGCGTATGGGATGGCACTTTACTGGGGGGGGGCTAAAAATTTTAAGGGTGCCCTGATTTCCGCATAAGCACTATGTGTAGCATAAAATAACGCAAAGGTTAGAGTATGAGTAACGTATATTAAAGCCTTTTTTATATAAAAAACTTTACAATTTACAAAAATGAGATAAAATTTTGCTACAACATTTCTAAATGAGAAGCAAAACTACGGCATTGCAGTTGATATAGAATTCAGTAAGTCCTCAACTTACGTTTTAATTATTAACTACAAGTTAGTAGCTAGTAATTAATTCACCTCAAGAAGTAAAAAAAACAAAAAGAAAGGAATGTCAGGAAAAAATCTGCCCTGAAAATGCTCAATATTTTGCCCTGAAAATGTTCAATTCCCTAGTCCTGGGGGGAGGGGCTGCCTCCCCCAGACCCCCCGCCTCATACGCCTATAACCATACTTAGTGTATAACGGAACGAAATTCACATTGTATCAGATTCTTGGATGCACTGGCACCTGACCTGGAGACTTTGCAAATAAAAATAAAAACTTTAACTTTTTTGATATATATTTACATAAACTTTTCTCTTAATTCTTATTTATAAGCTTAAAATGTAAAGTATAAGGTTAGACCTACTGACTGATAAATGATTCTAAGCTAAGATTCAGTAAAAAAAAAAAAAAAGGTAACAGGCGCCTATTGGCCTAGTTCACCTAGAACCTCTACCTGGTAGGCTTACAATGTAAACTCTTCTCCGCCTAATAAAATATAATGTAGGCCCTATATCTGAGAATGTACAGTGATTACAGACTACTGACGATGCAATGATCTATAATACATGGTGTGTGTGTGTAAAGTAACGCAAGTGAAGAGATAAATCTGATAAGAGGTCTGTTTTGAGGTCGATGGTGGACATTTTCAACACCTCTTATAAACCGTACTATCAAATATACAGTTGTTATAAAAAAACGTGTAATAAATATTACTCGTTCGTGTTCGCTCGCGTTACTATAATTCAAATTGGATTTGGCTCTTCACTCGTTTTACTTTATACACACCCGGTATATTTAAATCAGTGACATCAGAGGAAAAATGCGAAACTCCAAATAATTCAACAACTACAATATATTTGCATCACACACTAAAATCTTAACGTCTGAGAGCGAGCGAGTGTGCAGTATGCAAGGGTGTCTCTTAAAGCGTAAAGGCTAGCAGGTACGTACTGACCAATGGATTATGCCAAGGTATTTATTTTTAGCTTTTAAAATAATAAATTGCATCTGTAGTTAATTGCGTGTTCGTAAAAAAATATTTTGTGATTAATAAATGTTATGAAGATTAGACGCAGTGAAGGCGCACGCTAATTTAGAGCATCCTCGAATAATTACAGAAGTGGAGATGATGACAATGGCTTTTTTATAAGATATCACTTCAGACATGCAAACCTTTGACTCATGCATTTACTTGTGACGTCACAGACTTAATATGAGCCTTTGTGTGTGTATGTGTGTGTGTGTCACGGATAAAACTACCACGTTTCACGGACTCAATTCAATGATGTACGTAACTGAAGCTCTCGTGCTTCATCAGCATTATATGTATGTATAATGCATGTGTCCTTCGCGACGAGTTTATCAACCTGTTCTGGCGGGTCCCTCGTGAATTTATTTGAACGCTTCGCGTTCCTTGTGAACTATGGTAAAAAACTACATCGCTGAAATCAATTAGTGACTATAATGATGCTGCCAACACCCCAGTAAAACACATCATCACATCTCTGCCCTATTTACTAGTTCTACATTTCTCGGAGTACATGGATGTACAGGGTGTCCACAATATATTGTCACCCCAATAAAATACTAATTTATTTTGGTTTTTCTTTCAGACCCATTTGAAACGTGTGATAGCAGGAACTATACGATTGAACAACGCATATTGGCTAGTACCATGAGCGACCACGTCACTTATGAACCCAGGTACGAGCCAATTTGCGTTGTTCAATCGTATAGTTGCTGCTATCACACGTTTCAAATGGGTCTGAAAGAAAAACTAAAATAAATTAGTATTTTACTGAGATGACAAGACATTGTGGACACCCTGTACTTCAAAGGCTTTTTTTTTTTTTTTTTTTAATTGGGGTTGTTTAGCCTCCTCCGCAACTTCAAAGGTAATATCGGTATCTCAATAAGAAATATTTTATATCCCGAAAACAGAAGAGTATCGATTGAATCCATTTCCTTCAATTTCAATTTCAGAATGTAAACATGATTGCTTATGGTGTTGAGTACTGTCGACTTAACACATTGTTCGCTCTCCTCAGCGGCATAAAGGCACTTTCAGTATTATTTCTGCTCCTCTTCAGACCTACTAGAGTTCTGCCAGTTTTTACAGACCGGCTCTGTAGTGTAACAGAGTTCTCAAGTGGCTATGACGGACGAACATACAGTTTATGGGGCTGAGCTATAGGGCCTACACGGTATAGGCGGTACACCTGAGTTATATGTTAACTTACATTCTCCAAAGCTAATTAACTAAATGCAAATAAGTTATTCTTTGCTATGGAAAAGCAAATCCCAGACATGCATGTGGATAGGCCCAGCCCTGTGCGTGTACGGTGCCTAGCCAACATGGGTCAGATGTGGATTGAATCTGTTTTTAAGTATGTACTTCCAAATAAAAACTACAGCCGAAGATGGACATTGGATCCGGATTTTGCCGGATTCATATTCTGAGAATAACTAGACTATGGGCACAGATTAGGATTAGTGGTTCGAAGCTTTGAAAGCTTTTGGGCTATTGAAAATGAGATAAAAATCTAGATAAATCGATCGACATGACTGGAGTAAGTTATAAAACAAAAGCTTCTGTATACTGTACATGCATTTGAAAGTTGAAACCGTGTGTGTGTGTGTGTGTAGAACACACACACACACACACACACCAAATGTGATCACGAAGCGATAAAGCCAGAAATAATGGCTGACCTTAACAAATAAGAGTAAAAACTCTTCCAACACTTTAATAAAAGCGTCCTCATAAGTAATTTTCATTGAAATAAACACGCAGATAAAATGCAACAGCTGTGCTTTGCTTGCTTGTTTGTAAACGCCAGTTTTAATTATAGAAATGGGGCCTATACAAAACTATATACCGCGTTTCTCTCCATGCAACCAGTGTTGGGCCTACATTTTTTGTTACAAATAGTTTTATACCTATCATGTAATCTCTAATTATATGACAGATATAACTCTCTAGAGCCTATTGCTTTGTCCTGAAAGGCAATAGGCCCTATCCCTTCGAGATATATTGGGCAAAATAATTATATTTCTTTTATAATGTAATATTTTTGCTCCCTGTAATTACATCAAATTTTCAGTTCAGATTCCTTCTGTTTCCTATTAAGTTTCCGACTGCCCCCTTCTCCCACTACTATCTCCCCATTTTGCGGGAGAAAAGTGGAGGTAGGGTAGGTGATAGGCTCGATATATTTCCCCTTCTTTACCCCAATTTCCTCCCTTTCCCCTTGCGACACCACTTTACCTCCCCCCCACACACGCACAATATTTGAAACCAAAGTAGTAGGTAGTGGGTCCCCTCTCGAAAATCTTATTTTCCCCCGTTCCTTTTTCTAAGAAAGCGACACCACACCCGAACAGTATAATAATTGTTATCTTTAGAACAGAATAATTGTTTTTCTTCTTTTTAACTTTTTGTGTTTAACACTTATTTATTTTAACTTCGAAGTTAAGTTCTAGCCTAGTCTTTCTTCCAAAGGCCCAGCAGACCTTACATAGGCTACATACAATTATGGAGGCCAACACCACCCCGTCTACGCAATTATTCCTTTAGTGCCCGGGTCTCTTCTGAGACTGAATAAAATTGTCTGGCGTTAGCCAGAACAAAATTAGTAAAGTGCTACTAGGAACTAAAGGGTTAAGGAGCCTTAGGCCTTACATTGGCTACGTACAATTAAGGAGGCCTAGGTTTTTCAACGTACAGTTACGAAGGTCTAAGCCTCACATGGGCTACGGACAATATTAAAGAGGCCTAGGATATTGCATAGACTGGCTACAGTAAACATAGATGGGTTATAGGCCTCAGATGATTAAAATACATTTTCTTTTATCGTCTTTTTTAAGCGTAACTAATTATTTCTTAAGATTTAAAATAAAGGTTTGCAATTTACAATAAATTTTTATTAAAATATGATCTGACACTAAATTCGTTTGGGACCCCATAAATATCCTGATTAGATCTGGCCCCCGAGCTCAGGTACATTATGCGGACTAACTCCATTACTCGGGCACGAGTATATTGTGACTCTATTTGTGGGTACCGGTATGGTTTGAAATATATAAAAGTATTGTATATACCAAAAGTTATATATATAACAAGTGAGCGAGAGGGTGAGTGGGTCTCTGGGTTTCGAATACCCCCCCACCCAACCCTTCAATCTTATCGAAGACGTGCGTAGACAAGTTGAAAGGGGGAATCATTCCTCGATAAGTCGAGATAATCTGGATAGACGAAGTAATTTATTTACTCCACATTTATTATAACGTTCATGTCAAGGTCAGAAAAAATGCATTCTCGTGCGAAAATCTATGCTATACCCACATACCCCATTTGGCATTTGTATTACGGAAATTATTTTCTATTTGAATGTGACGTCACATTCATTTTTGACCCAGTGCGACCCAACGGTTTCGAAATGCAGAGCTCAAAAATTTGGTGGCAGCGGTATTTTGGTTAAGCTCACGAGCCACTTAGATTTTGAGTGCAGCTTCACAACTTTGCAACCACTACTGGCTTTGCATGTGGAACTCAATTTTTGAGGGCTGGTATTTTTGTAAGTTTATGGTCTCGTTGGCTTTTCTCGATTTCACAAAAGAACAAGACTATTGTACAAGCATAGTCTGATTAGATATAGGTACGCTTTGATGCAACTGTCATTGTTTTCATTCTTTTAAAAATGTATATATACTCGTAGGTTTTCCTAAGGCCTTTGCAGAACACACAAATTTCAGTTTTTTATTTTTTTTAAAGTTTTCAATCTTGATTTTTTTAGTTTCGGTACAGTTTCAATGAAAACTGGGATAGGCCTATCTCAAGAAAGGCCCATAAGTCTGGGAATACAGGCAAAACCTATCGATATCTAGTTAGACCACGTTTGTTAAATCGAGAAAAAGCCAGTCAGTCCATAAATTAATTTACAGACACCACAGTCATCAAAATTTTGAACACAATGAAAGCCAGTGAGACTAAATTTGTGAAGCTACACTCAAAATCTAAGTCGCTCGTGAGCTTAAAGCAAATATTAAGTTCTCACTGGCTTAAGATTTTCTGTTCAAAATAGTTTGTATGAAATTACGTTATAATGCGAGCGTGGACTGACTAGATATTCGTACGTTCTGGTACAGACCTCCCTACAAGCCCATACGAACCTCAGCACAGGCCCTTAAAAGATACAGCTGTACCTAATATGCTTGTAAAATCAATAAGGTAAGGCTTAATCCGTTAAACATTAAATAAAAGAAGAGTATAAAAACACACTATATAAGCCCTATGAATTATAAGTGAACAGCTGAACCAATAATCTATATACGCCTACTTTAGGGGACGTTAATTAGATCTATTCCAGGGACTACCAAATAAGTCCTAAATTTAATATTAAAATTTCCTTTTAATCCAACACTAATAAACCAAATTAAGAATCAGAGTAGCATTTCCTCCCAAAGACATTTTGCCTTAAAATGGAGAAAATTGTGTGCTTTTGAATACAGATGTTACACCACCATCAAATTTGGTGTTCACCAAAATGAAGCTATTTTATATGCAGTATAAATCCATAACAGCTGAGCCATAATCATTAGATACCGTACATTTCCTGCCAACTTTACACCCACACTTCAACGCACTATTCAACACCTTAATCTACTCAAACCTACACGTTCCTACTTTTTTTTTTAATAACTATTCAGGATCGAACTGCGTTCAATCCCTCCGCAGCACCCCGTCTCATTTGGGCGATTTGTGGAGGAGAGAGTTGCTTTCTACTCTCATCTTGCCCTCATAGCCAGCTAGGCATGGCTGGTCAGGGACTTAGTGTACGAAAACTACCAGTAGATTGTGTAAATATCTTTATAATACTATTAAAAAGGCTTCGGACACAGAAAAACACATCGCATGGACCGATTTCCAATATAAGGAACTGTTTCGAAACGGCCAGAAATGAGTAAGCACTATGTCAGATAGGAAACATCATGCAGCCAACTAATAAAGAAAAAAAAAAGGCTGTAACATCTGTCTGTAAAGACAGAAACATTATAAATATACAGTCAACTCATTATTTCTACCCCAAATGAAAGGAGAAGCTATTCAAGTACAGTGTTCACAAGTAATTTGAGGATATACAGCGGGGTTACTCGTTTTAAATTGACTGCAATTAAAAGAGACTATTCTAATTGTGTTGAAAAACAACGGAAATGCTTGCAAGTACCCCCTCCCTATGTATATATATATATATCTCTTTTCAAAAAGAAAGCGCCCCCCCAAGTCTGATTATGCTCTCAAGCACTGTTTCTGCATTTTCATGCAAGCGAGAACTTTTTTATTATTATTAAGACCTTCCCAAGGGATTAATTTATTTAGCAGTTAAAAAAAAAGTCAGCTAATTATGATATGCTCCTCTCTCTCAAACCACTAAAATGATGTCTTTTACTTTTATCATTTGGATAAGATTAGATATAGGCCCTACAAGCCTATAGCAAACCTGTTTTTATAAGTCCGTAGACAAAGTAACTCATATATGTACAATATAATTGATAGTTTTTATACGTAGGCTTTGGTTCCATAGTGAGATATTGCATTTTTGTGTGATATGACACTTTTAAACTGATTTCCATACTTTAATACGAGTAATTAGATCCACTCTATTCTATAGAATTTTATAGGCCTACTATTTAGATTTATAGAATTAACAACCGTGTATACATTTGTTCACACAGCTGAAAACCTTTACGATTAAACTATGGACCAAAGCTTCTCTGCATAAAAAAAGTCCTACATAAAGCCTACCATACAGAGGAAATAAAAGAAGCCTTCATAATAGAGCCTACGTACATATTATAAATTCAAATTTAATCCTAAATTGCGTACTACTACGGTAGAAGCTTATATTAATAATTTTAATCGCTAATAAAAAACTATTATTAAGATCAAATTCCATTACATGATTTAGATCACACTTTGGTATCTCCTTAACGGGTAGCAACTATTTTTCTCTTTGGATTGACTAGGCTAAACTTAGAAAACAAATATTTCTTATGCTACAGGTATAAATCAAATATTTAAAAATGCGAGAAGGTGGGTACACGCCTTTCTCCGATTACTCTATATTATATTTCAAACACACGATAATTTTCTACTCTTGGCAGGCGCACTAAAAAATAGGGGTATCATTACTAGCAACGAAGATAATGCAAATTTTCAAGTCTTGGTCCCCGAGGTTACGCGTATGAATAATTATGCAGTTGGTACCACCAAATACGGCCACTCAGTGTAAAAAGCAAAAGGTTAGCAATTTGAAAATCGGCGTTTGAGATGGCTAAATATTTATCTTTCTCGTAAGGCTTACATAACATTCAAAACAAATTGGTTTACCTAATCCCTTGTAGGCTTTGTTACAAACAAATGGCCATTGAATACCAATTAGAAAATAAAGAGAAAATTTTATACCAAAAACGGGCAGACAGACGTCCGTAATATTTGCATAATTATTGTACTGTTGCATATTTGGCAGTTTGCGGACGCGATAACTTCAATGAAAAAAATACAACTAGAATTTACAAAAAGCGCTGTCAGCCCCCATTTTTAATGGAATGTATATAAGAATAAATATAATATAATGTTGGTTGTTTAACCTCCTTTGCAACATCTAAGGTTATAGACGGAGGGGACCTACAGCTGTACGTGGTATCCGAACTATGGGTCGCTACATAGTCTGAACGCAGCGGACGGTCTCCCATCTCATAACTATCCGACCCGATGTCGCTTAGCTTCGCTAATCAACGGGAAGCGATGTTAGGACATTGGCTACGAGGTAGCCCTAGGAATTAATATGCATCTTAGTGATGCTGCTGACATAGTACGACTACATCGTATGAATGAAAAGTCTATTATATAATTAGTGGAAGCGTCAGTCAAACCTAGATGGGTCCAACGCAATGGATTCCATTATCATCTACCCGTCATCGTGGTAACTATATCTTCTAGCTTACAATTATCTTAGGACTTAGGTTATTATAATACGTTTAGACATTTTATTCATATAAAATAATTTCAACAAACAAACTGTAAATCTTATGAGCCTTTTATTTGTATATTTGTATCATATTTTAACACTTGACAGTTGGAGGCGGAGTTTCAAAATAGACCTCGAAGACAGACGGAGGGGATTGTCTATCTCGCGGCTCGAGTATCTCGGCTGCATCTAATGAAATTTGAGGAAGACCTGCATAAACTATAATGGCATCGCCGCCGACGACAACTCGACGCAGTCAAAAGCCTTTTATTCATGAAGTTTAATACCATGAATAAGAAAGTGTGAGTCACGCAAGCAACTGACACACAAACATACGGGCTATTAATAACAAATAGTAAGTAATCCAAGTCTAGGACTTTGGTTGGGTGCGTGCTTCTAGCTGTTTTGAGGAAGTAACACGATAAAAAAAAATTCTTAATCACTTGGACGAGATAAAAAGCTATTAACTTGACTCCTCCGGGTATAGTGTGTTACCACCCCGTAGATTTTATTATATGCTATTATAAACAACGAACAACTGTTTATATTGTGGGAGTGTACAAATAAAATAGAGTGCTTATATGGAGTATGAAGTACCTTGCAAAGCTTCACTCCTCCCGAATGATTACCCTATGTGAAGTGAACCAGGAAATGAATAAGGAATGGGTACAAAAGCTGGGAAATAAAGGAACAGCATCATAGAAACTTTTCAACTTATGCCTCGGCTATGCACATCGATTGCTGCCGCAAAACTTTAGGCCTATCCCGATTCTCTTTGTAATGTATGCTACACCCTTCCTAGGGTTCGAGGCTCATAGTAGGCTCGCCAATATCTTCTTAACTGTTTCGGGACTATAAATTTGTTAATATACGCATAGCGTGAGACAATGCTTATTAAAATTTAACAACAAAATTTTGTCCTGTCATACCTGGAAACCTTATATAGGCTCTATTCGATTAGGGCCTATATAGGTAGGCTATTACACAAAAGAAGAGGGCCTACAAGCGCCTTCAGCACATTTAAAAAAGTTAAGTTCAGCCTCCCAGCTTTATGGAATAAAAATATGAAGATACTAGATAGGTTTACAAAGTGCCAATCCTACTGACCTATCAACACGCCTAAACTTATTTTAACAATCTATACACTGTATTCCCTATAAAACATGAAGAAATAGGCACTCTAAGGCATTAATTTTTATTACCATGGCGTCAAATGCTAAAATTAGGGACCCCACACTGCACATTTATATCGCCCGTAAATTCAACCTTGTACGTCTTATCATCAGCAAATTAACTAACAAGAATAATTCAAACGAGTTAAACAAGATCTTATCTTCATATAAACAATTAATGACGATAAACTAAACTATTTTATTAACATTTGCGATGACATACGAAGGAAACATCGTCTAATAATCAAAATATTTATCGTAGAGAATTATACTTTTTTATATCAATTACTGTGAGCTAATCTCGTCATAAAGACAATTCGGCACGAAACCAATTCAAACTTGGGTAGAACCTATATTTGCCTATTTACATAGAGGCCCTATAATTATCAGGATAGATGCATTTATAAAATGAGCTATTTCAAATTCCTCGTCTCTTAGAAAATCAACCTAGCCTACTATGTCATAGATCCTTGCATATAATTTTTCAATGCTGTACAGTGTACAAGAATGTTAGCTGTGATTTAAAATGAATAAATTAGTACATATAAAAGCCTAATTATTACAAACTTTATAAAATACATTTACTACTCTTTAGTACCCTAGGCTTTAGGCCACTTAAGGTATCGTAAGTAGGGCCTACTTTAAAAATACAAATGACAACCTTCAGGATATTAAATTCATGAAGCAGGAGAGTAAGGTATAATATTGAGGTGTATTTCATATCTGGTATCACAAGTTCATAACTGAGCTTCAGGACTGGATCAACTAAGTAACAAATTACAGTAAGCTTTCTTTTTTAGAAAACTTTGTAGGCCTACCGTGTGTCCCTTGATACTTTTCATAATTTCATTAGGTTTTCAGAATATCATGTTTGTGAAAAGGGACTTCAAACAACCAATAGGCTCAGCATATAGTTTTGCGCTTGATCAACTGATTTATTTACCCCTATGCCTAATCAAGCGGTAGGCTCAGGAGCAAAGTTAGGCCTACACCCCAAGTCTATCGATAACTAGTATTTATAATTCCATTTCAGCCCAGGTTTTAAGCACTGTAGCTATTTATTCAAGAAGGGCCAACGGCATTAAGGTCCAACAATAAACACTAATGCATAGGCATCGGCCCTCGACAGATTTATAGTCACTGAACTGTAAACTCGGATCTCGCATTTATTTACAAAAACAATTTTTTTTACAAGAAAGAAACGAAGATAAACAAAAAATTACCAATAATAAATCTTGAAAAATAGTTAAATGAATCAACGGTGTTTACAAATTTTTGGCCCAAGATTGTCGTATATTTTAAGAGATTGAAAAAGTGGGATTTCTTTTGCTCGAAGATAAATTAACCTTTCACAGATAAATAGTTCATAAGCGTCGGAAAAAAATAGGCTTTTTTTTTAATTGAATCACTGTGATTAGGCCTAATTTACTTTTACAGGGTAATCCAAAAAGGGTTGACTCGAAGTGTACTGTGCCGAAAATTTTGCATTTCATTTCAGAGGATTAAAAAAAAAAAAAAAATCGCGATTAGACAAACAAGGGAGTTTATATATATATATATATATATATATATTATATGTGTGTGTGTGTGTGTGTTTTTTTCCAAACTAAGGGCCCGACAAGGGACCTCAACACTAAAAGGGGGCCAAAACTTTTTAACCAGCTTCCAAAGGACCTCAGAAACATGACGGGGGTCAGACTTGAAGTCTTCAAAAGAAGACTAGATGCCTGGCTCAGGATGGTACCAGATGAGCCGGGTGTACCTGGCTATGTGCGGTGGAGAGGGCACAAGAACAACTTGCTCCTCCATCAAACCAGGCCTAGAGGCGGACGCACCAGTTTGACCTTCGTGTGAAGAGAGATCAACGCACGAAACTATTACGAGGTGTACGATATATATATATATATATATATATATATATATATATATATTCAACTGCAAAGAACACGCAGTATAAACAACGTAAAGAACGACGCTCGTATAGGAGATATTCCGCGCAAGACGAGAGAGAGAGAACGAAACAAATGAAAAAATGAGGTAACCACCCGGGAATCGAACCCGGGATCGCATCTGACCGGCAATCGGAAGATCCCGGGTTCGATTCCCGGGTGGTTACCTCATTTTTTCATTTGTTTCGTTCTCTCTCGTCTTGCGCGGAATATCTCCTATACAAGCGTCGTTCTTTATATATATATATATATATATAATATATATATATATATATATATATATGCATCCGGTGCTACATAATTGGGAGTGTCTACAATTCAAACTAACAACACAAGCAAGGAAATGAATGGACCACAGAGCTCACAAGATTATATTACATATCATTGCTTTATTGCTTTCAGCGGTGCTGAATCATGGACGGAAGCCTTGTTAGTACGTTGACAAGTTTTTAGATTAAATAACGTCGGAAAATGCTAATGGGCTTATTTTCATAAAACTAAATAGGCGAAAACAACCCCAAACAGGCCTGTATAGAAACTTGAGAAGGTCAATGCACGAGACTTCCTGCTCCTACAATTCATCACTGGTTGAAGAAACAAAACTTGCCATAACTTCTGCAGCGACACATTCAGGATAATATTTGTGATTTGCTAGACTGCATACTTCATCTGTTTGCACTGTAAACAGACAAAGTCCGGGTGCACCCTATATATATAAAAAGCAGGGGGCCTACATGGCTTTATTAGGATATATTTTATAACAACTCTCGGTCAGTGCCTTAGGTTGCAAACTGACTTCTGCAAATGTAATTAACAAAATTCTAAGTTATGGCTCACAGAGCGACAGAGAGGGAGAGAGAGAAATAAAAAAGCCCATACAAAGAATATGTTGAAAGGTGTATGTATATATATATATATATATATATATATATATATATATATATATATATATATGAGCGTAAACCACGACCAACAGGCTTGTTGGGAGTAGTGTTGGTAGGGGTTGGTACGGTATAGGCCTGTACAGGAGGTATACAAATTGTATTTTTAGTTTGTAAGGCCTATTTAATTATAATATTGCCTACCAATAGTTAAAGCATGTTAAAAAAGATATTTATAGTCCCTAATAGTTACGGCAGACCAACCACATTATACAACTGAACCTTGGTGCTAATAGTCAAGTATCCAAGTTTGTTGAATGTGTGTGTGTGACACTCCACAAGATCATTAATGGCATGACACTGATTTGGAGTAATCATACCTAATTCCTTATAAAAAATGATAGTTATTTTTCATATTAATGCGTAGTTTAAAAATAATCTCTAATAAATTCAGAGGATCACGATTGTGAAAAAGAAATTTGGCCTCTAACAAGGAATCTCTATTTTTACAATTTATTAAGTAATTTTCCTTTGATAGATAACCTTGAATTTTCGCAATGTGGTGAAAATCATAAATAAAAGCCTATTAATATACATTTAAAAACTAAAAACCTTCTAGACCCGTTTCAAACGGTTTAAAGTGAGGGGAAAAATCAGTAGGTTTTATGCTATGAAAATAAGGGGAAAATAATTTATTTGGGGGCAAAAAATATTTCCAATGGGGTTGTCAAAGCAAATAGGCTTAGTACTCACAGTAGCGTCGTCAATAAACTCTCTTTTGTGCCTTTGTAGTTGATTCGTAGACTCATAATTTTCGTTATTTTCGGTTAAAGGTATTCCCTCGATGTTATTAACTACTAAAATTAAAATAATAAATATATATACTACTTCCCACTGAACTAAATTAATAAATTTCAATCTGTTACTATAAGTCTGTGGGCTGTGGGTTACGCCCCTTTCAACTTCACTCCTCCAGATCATGTTGCCAGTTACTGTTTTTGTTCTTTTTTAAAAAAATTTGATCATTCATAAAAGTTAATAAAATATAGCCACATCATTACGACTTTTCATTCGTGTGAACAATATTAAACATTCTGTTTTAATCGGGGGTAAATTTCATTATTATTATTGCTAGGATATAGAGAGGCTCGTGAGCCTACCTACTAGAATGCAATTTAATAAGACAACGCGAATTATTATTGATATATTAAGAAAGGATGAGCTTCTTGATTGATCTCGGGCCTACTGACAGTAAAGTACCTGTTAATTGCAAAGGGTAGGCCCCAAATTGGTTTAAACATGATAGCATAGTTAATTTTCTAAGCTGGCCAGTCTAAAGTTTTACATGTTGTATTATCAAGGCCTACCATACATTAATCAATTACAAAATAGAAAACAAAGCTTGGTCTATCAATATGACATGGTCATAGTCTAATTTAGACCTATTATAAGAATTATAATTTTGAGTTTATATGAATGGATCTACCCATAAACTTCAGACAATAGGCTTATGGTGACAGTGAAAGTAGGCCTTTATCAATAATTTTTATATAATCTGATATTTAATGATACTAAAGAGTCATTTGGTCCAAATAAATCTAGGCTAAATAGTACTAAATTTAATATATAAGGTTTTAAAATGTCAAAAAATATATATATATATATATGTGTATAGGCCTAAGATGTTTATTACTGAATGAAGTAAATGTTACGAAAATACAAAATAGGAGTTTAAATTTTTTATTTAATAATATTATGCAATCGGGCTTTAGGCGCCAAGGGTTTACGCTCTCATAAATGAAGTTGACCGACACCGTACAACGACTACAGCACTCTCACGTTCACTGCCGTCATAACACTGAGTACTGACTCAACGTGGTGACTCTGGAGCGACTCATCGACTCAAGATTGACTCTTCTCTCTGCCTCTGTTTGGGTTCAAGTTTGACGAAAAATAGGAAGACTTGCAAGCCCAATTCCACTTCAGAATTTGACTCTGGTAAGGCTTTGACTCTTGTCCTAGACTCACGCTCTGTCGCCTATCGCGTCAACATGAGTCACAGCCGTTTACAGGCACAAACTAAAATTATTTCCAAAGCACAAAATTGCATTTCTTCACGCAAATAGGCTTTTGTCTCGAATTTCAATCGTATTATTGAAGAACTTTTTGTAAGGATGAATTTATTATAAAATTTCAGATTGTCTCTCCAAATGCATCCAATTTGTTCCTTGGGTCAAGAAACTATTTATGTAGTTTAAACTTTATAGCATTAGGTTCAGTGACATTTTAAGAGATGTTTTCTTTCTGTATATATATCAGTACTGTATAAACAGGCGTACCCCAAGAAATGATTCTAACTCCATTGAATCCTTAAAGCTTCCTCAAAATTATGGTGAAGAATCATACTTTTTTTTATTGATATTTATCATTTTTAATCTATTCTATTTTATCTGATAATAAAAGTTGGTTTATCTTCTCTTAAAATGATCGGAGAACCGACTTCAAACTCACTGAAATAAGTAATCAAATAGCCTAAACTAAATTTATGACATCATCGTATAAGATGGATAATAATATCGCACCTATAAAGCTTTCGAAGTTTAGATCTTTGAATTATCACGTATACACTCGACTTATATATATACTCGACCCACTTGACCCCTCTCTTATGTACACACACACACACACACACACATATATATATATATATATATATATATATGAAAAATGTACATATTTTGCGTTTGATTATACGGTATACTAGTGTGAACTGAGAGTGATAAGATAAATAGTCATTTAATGTGATTAACCTGTCACTTATCAAGATTTTATTCATCTTGATATACACGAATGGAGAAAATAAAAATAGGCTACCGACTCTTATTCGCTGCAAAAATAAATTAGTATAAAATCTTGTCTTTCTGTAAACACCATTGATTGGAAACAGACAGACTATATAAACAATCAGGATTTTTCTTTTTACAGTCCCTGTAGCTAACTCTTGTGTTTATCTGACTTGCATAACCATATATGTCGGTCTTTGTTAATGGTTGTTACCGGATAATATGGAATACGAAGTATATGCCTATAAAATAGACCGGTAAACCCCAAAGCTTAAGGATCATTGTAATAACCTCGTACACCTCGTAGTAGTTCCTTGCGTTGGTCTCTTTTCACACGAAGGTCAGGTTGGTGGCCCCGCCTCTTGGCTTGATGGAGGAACGAGTTGCTCTCTTGCGCTCTCCACCGCGCATCGGTAATGATTAACACATTAAAAACCCTTCTGCAGGAATTTGGGCAGTAGAAGTTCTTCTTCACAAGTACTTTAACTGAGAGTGGATCTCAGAATCTTTGTTAACCTGTAACTTCACAAATACCCTGAAAATACCTTTTAATTAGGAATGCTGAAGACAGAGAAGACAAAGTTTGAAACTAAGTAGGTAGTCGGATTTGAACCCGCGTCACGCGGTTTTAAAGTCAGTACTCGAACCTGAATTCTGAATCCCCAAAAAGGTTCATTTCAGCGAGACTAGTTTGACTTTGAAACCATGCGACTTGGGTTCGATTCCCATTAGGTCCTAGTTACCCATTTTATTACTTTTTCCATTGTACTTAAAATTCATTCATGATTTGGAATGTTTTCATAAGTCGAAGTCTGAAGATTGCCTCATTTCACTTACAGGCGGCGCGCGCAGCTCACCCAGATGTTCATCCTTCCATGCAAAACAATTGATTGGTAAATAAATGGGTACCCTGGGTAGCCTAGTGGTAAACATGCTGGGCTGCTGATCGGAGGGCTTGATTTCGAGTCTAGGTGAGAACTTGTAATTTTTAACCACCGGTGGTGGGTCGTGGCGCGGATTCCATGTTAAGCTGTAGGTCTGAGGTGGAGCAACAAACTTGACCTTGACCAAAATGAACAATTCGGGCGAAATCAAAACAAAGATTTACTAAGGTACTATTCAAACATTTGGAAACGCCACTAAAAACTGATTAAAAAATGTTCATATTTCAGTTAAAATCCAGAATTTGCCAACAAATATTCCTAAATAGCATAATTTTACTTGTCCATGTTACGCATGCGCAATATAAACAGTACCCTAACCTACAAGGTTATTAGTTAACTATCGGAAAGCATTCATTACAACTACTTCACTTATTGAAAATCGATTTTGGATTACCGTTATTTTCATGTTTTGCCAATTACAGTATGTTTATGGAATGTTTCGAATGTAAACTTGTTATGTAATGTTTTATAAACCTTCCTTGTTTTTTACATCATGTATGGAATGAATATAATGAAGGAATGAATGCCTTGAACTCTTGCAAGTGGATTCAACTGGTTTTTTCGCATGCAATGAATGACCCCAGTTCGGCAGATACCACAAGATAGTCGCCGAAAGATCGTGACTTTATGAGAAGAAAGATGTACTTTCAGATAAATTATTATATCATTAGAGAAATTATTAAAAAAAATGGACATTTCTGTGAGAGGAGTGTGGGGCATTATCAAACGCCATCTTGAAACAGGATCAAGGTAAGGTAAACATCGAAATGGAAAGCCAAGAAAAACGACAAACTCTCAAGACCAGTACTTGAAGGTTACTGTACATGCAGAAGAGATAGAAGACAATAGAGTGGTAGTTTGCAGCAGGACTAATTCCCCACAGGCAGTGATGGGTACCGTTACATTAAATTGGGCTGCGTTACCGTTACTCGTTACACGTCGAAAATGTACTCGGCGTTACCGTTACATCGTTACTTTTGAAAATCCTTAAAGCGTTACCGTTAGTCGATACATATAACGACGTTACAAGTTAAATTTGATATTTGTTTATGTGCCTTCACACGTATTTTGAAACTACAGATAAACTTACAAATGGCAGCCATACCACATAAATTCTAATAGCTACTATTATTGACTATATAAATATTGTTCTCTTAAGAACGATATATTGCGCAATAATTTGCACCCCATTGATTTTTGGGAAAGATGAAGAGATCTAGAAAATATAAATTTAGTTATTGCCACTAACACGGAATAGTGAATTGCATTTAATAGTCCTCATGAATGGAATGGCAATGTTTTCAAATTCAAGTATCGTTTTATTAGTGTTAGTTTGGAAACACGATTCAATAGCTACATATGATACAACTGCCTACCAACCATAATCCACAGATCCACATCCAAATCATGTGGACTACATCATACACATGAGCATAACAAACTAATAATGCCAAATTTGCTTTCTAGAGGCTAACTAGTTCTGTAACGTTTTAAAGTAATGTATTACGATTATAGGTTTATAGCAGTAATGAAATATTGAATGCATCTACAATAAACTTTATTGACAATGTATAGCTACAACAAACTTGATTAAACAAATAAAAATAACTGGAATTGACAAAAAATGATAATGGGCGAAAATGATAAATCCCATTTTCCGATTCGATTCTAAAATACAAACACTCTTATTATATAAAAACAAACGATTTTTTAGACATATGCAGAATTGTCTTTTAGCATTACGAGTATCTCAAACATGCAGTCTGATAAATTTCCTCGCTTTGGAGCGTGTATGTGGCCTGCAAAGCTAAAGAGTCTTTCGACTGGTGCAGATGATGGTAATGGAGTGTTGTATCGTAAGAATACCTTTTTAATTCTAGGATACCGAGACATTGCTGTCAATGAACAGGCTTCATCACTGAAAAACTTGAGCACATCCATCTCTGCTATATCTTTACTAGCTGCAGTCGCGGGTATGTGTCCATATCCGTACAAATCGTCAGAACTACTTGATGAATCTTCATCCGCAGTATTATTCGTTCTACATTCGGAATTTTCAGCTTTGATGGCTAAAATTAACATATTTTGAACCATTTTTCTGTACTCATCAGTATTCATGTCTTCTTTTATGGTTAGCCACTTTAACTTGAACATAGGGTTAGATACAGAGGCCAGAACAGCTGGATTAACGGCACCATCCAGGTGCAGGAACTTATCAAATCTCTCGTTAAATCCATCGGTGACTGCATCAAGAAGTGGCTGACAATAACGTAGTGAAGAGAGTGCCAACCTTTATAGTTTCTTTTCTACAGCAAATAGCGTAGGTATGAAACATCCGTAGAAACAGTTGACATCGCTCTGTAATCTATCAAGCGCTGTGGCTATAGGCTTGAGGACGGCAACATATTCTTCCAAATAATCTATTTCAGCATCTCTGAACAGGGGAGTTAAGAGCCGACATTACATTGATCACTGAGTTTATCTTTCTTCTGCAGAAGAAGTTGTACACTATCATATTATAGTGAATTCCATCGCGTTACGCACGGCAATCGCAAATGACAGTTCATAATACTATGTATTGTTTCTGCCGACTTTGGTTTCCCCTGCATGGTTCCATAATGAGGAACATTTACCCATAGCAGTGTGGTGAATTTTATCTACCAAACCTTTTGGAGCATTCTTCAGGTCAGTGGCACAGACCAAACTTAGTGTGTGGGAAGCACACCTGTAATGGTTAGGAAGAAGGATATCGTCTACCTGTGATTCTATAATAGGCGATGTAGAGAATATTTCCTGTCACTATCTAATCACTATCTAATCGCTATCAAATCCCTTGTCTTCTTCTTTAATTGTTTCTCTGGCTATCTTCGATTCAATGCCGTATTCTTTGAAGGCCTTTACAAAATTGCTACCGTTGTCTGTTATTGTTGCAACATTTTGTTTTCAGAGATGGAATAACGGCTGCGAATACCATCCATACATCTGCTATGCGGTCATACGTATGGCTACCTTTAAATCTTTCGCAGGCAAGAGTAGCACTGTAAAGCTCTAATGTATGGAACTAATTCAGTAGTTGCAAAAATAAAATTTATTAAACAGCAAATGAATGTCGGTTATTGTCATCGATATGGTACCGATTTTGTTATAATTTACGTACATATAAACAAACATCGATCACAAACACAATAGGGTAATAAGAGAATATGAAGCTCAACATTATTTATGATTATGAAGCCGAACAGGTCAGCACGAAGCACTATAGTATTATTACGTCTTTACAGTTGGGCATTGCGCGTACGCGGCGAAGATACACGTTTTGATTTAAAAATCTTTACTGTTTTCCTTACAGCAGTTTGAAGCGAGTTAGTTCAATTTTGATCGAAAGTTTTTTTCATAATTTCCGTGTGTACCAACTTTTTCTTGGGTTTATGAGCTTTATACACGTAACGAGTAACGAAAAAATCCGTTACATTGATAAAAAATTTGCAAAGCGTTACCGTTACATTGATACATTTGAAAATCTTTCAGGCGTTACCGTTACATTGATACATTTGAAAATCTTTCAGGCGTTACCGTTACTCGTTACTTAACGTTCGTTACGTAACGTCGTTACATGTAACGCATTACTGCCCATCTCTGCCCAAAGGGCACTAACGTTTCGCCCCTAACAATATACGACGTCAATTGCAAGAAGCATGATTGCATGGAAGAGTTGCTGCCAAAATACTGTGCCTAAGACCAGGAAACGAGTGTTAAGAGGGTTAAATATGCACGAGATCATAACCACTGGACATAGATTGATTAGTCGAAGGTTCTGTGGACGGATGAGTCAAAATTTGAAACTTTTGGATCTGAACGAAAATGGTACGTACGGCGGCGACAGAGGAAGTGATATAATAATATGTGCTTAACTCTAACTAAAGAGAAGTACAAGCGAATTCTTCAATTACTCGTTGTGCCAGATGGAAAACGTTTGATTTGACAAAGGTTCACTTTCCAACAAGATAACGACCCCAAACGCACGGCACGGATCGTAAAACGTATCTGGAGGGGAAGGAAGACGCTGGAGAACTAAAAATTAAGGAATGTCGCTAACAAAGCCCCGACATGAATCGAACTGATGCTATATGGGACTATGTAGACGCTGACAAGAATAAACTGAAACCATCAAATACTGAACAACTGTGGAAAGACCCTCAAAATATTTGAATGAATATTCCACCATCAGTGGTAAAGATATACATTGACACCATTATTAACAGAGTCCAAGCTATTATAAGGGCAAAAGGGGCACACACTAAATACTGACATACATCAAACATACTACTGGGAAAGACTACGTAAACTAAATCTGTACTCCCTGGAAAGAAGAAGAGAATCTACACATGGAAAATGATCGAAAAACTGGTACCAAACCTCAAACTAAACCCAATTACCATTCAAAAAACACTGGAAAATCATAGGAAAGGCAGGATGTGTAGTGTTCCCAAATTAAAGGCCCAACGAGGGACCTCCTCAACACTGAAGGAAAATAGCTTGGTTGTCAGGGGGGCCAAGACTTTTTAACCATCTTCCAAAGGATCTCAGAAACGTTACAGGAGTCAAAGTTGAAGTCTTCAAGAGAAGACTAAATGCCTGGCTCAGGACGGTACCAGATGAGCCGGGTGTACCTGGCTATGTACGATGGAGAGCGTGAGAAAGCAACTCGCTCCTCCACCAAGCCAGACTAGAAGCGGGGTCACCAGCTTGACCTTCGTGTAAAGAGAGACCAACGCACTAACATATTTTTGTATTTTCTACTTTACTACTCGTTAAACATGTACATGGTGTTTCGAAACTTTTGAACAGTACTGTATATATATACACAGGGTGTTCCATAAGTCCGGTCTCGAAGGAAAATTTATTTTAAATTAAATTTGCAAAAGTAATACATTTGGACTGAAACAAATGTTCAAATTTGAGGTCTTGTTTTGGGACGTGACAATAAAACCCACATTAATAGACGGAGTTTATTTCCACAACAGTTTCGATGCCCACTGGCATCCTCTTCGGGTGGATACAGAAAAACGAATGAACAAAAGTGAGTAAGGAAACTCTATTAGTGTGGGTCTTATTATCACATTTCGACCTCCACGTAAAAAAAGTTAAGTTTTGCATTTGTTTTAGGACCTTTTTTTTTGTCGCAGGTAACAATGGCTAATACGGAAGCGAGTTACACTCGTGAGGAAAAGGCCTTCAGAGGCCTCGTGTGTGTGTGTATATATATATATATATATATATATATATATATATATATATATTATATATTATTGTTATTATTATTATTATTATTATGCTGTTCCGTGCATAATGAGGAACATGTCCAGCAGTTCCCCGTCAGTAGTTCCGTTGTAGTAAAAGCACAATACCCAGTCTCCCTTGGGGGTTTCACCCCAGAAATGAACACTGACGAAGTCCCAATAAGAAAACCCTTCAGGACTCGTGTCATTTGGACGACCAGTTAAGACTTGAGAGATCGTACCTGAAGAAGAATAAAAGTGTTTTAGGATTGATGGTTGGGAAAAGAACAGTTGCAGACGTTTGGTTGGGAGCAACCATTCGAAATGCGCTAAATTTGACTTTCGCCTTCATTTGTTTTTCGAGCAGTTTGAGAAGTAATTGTGACCAACCACGATTGGAGATTAAATTTTAGGCGGGTATTAACTCGTTAAAATGAACTTTCTGTTAACATTAAATTCAACAAAAAACATACATTTACTGTGAAACATGGGTGTCCAACCATTTGGGAGGGGGGGGGAATGAGCTACTCTTAACCTTTGGCCAGGAAGAGTGAGATACCTTGTCCTGCCCGTACTCAACTGCCTTCTACCCTTCCCATACCCACCTCTTCCCATACCCTATATCTGCAATCGCGTCTCACGTCATTGTTTACTCTGCTAAATTGTAAAAAAAGGGCAAAATTATAAACGTAATTTGACTTTATATTTCTATAAGACAAAGCTGGGACCCACCTAGTGGAGAAACCACGTAGATTCTCAGTTTGCCCCTATCTTTTATTTTGATGGAAACTCTTAATGCGACATGTTCCAATTTTTTTATCATGTTCACATTTGAAGAGATTGTAATGTTCCTCCAGTCACCGTGCTTAATCTTTCTGAAAATACAAAAATACAATTTAGATTCCCAAATCGTCTGGCGATAACCCGTGTAAAATGTATCCTCAACTGTGTATCTATCATCCATTGCACACTATAAACAGAAAAGTTGATAGTGTTAAGGTGGGAGTACCAAAATGATCTCTCTGTAACTTCAAATACCACGCTTAAACAATCAATAGGACAATTTTTTTTTTTTTAAAGTTATTATTTCCCGGAATGAGCACATACACAAACAAACATACATTATCCGATTTCAGCTTTATATACAGGATGGTCCGAAAGTCGCTATCTATTTTGCTGAAATAATGATATGTCTATTTTAGTTTCTACAGGCCATAGATGATGATGGGTGTACAAGAACATGTGATGGTAGTAACACTACGTATCGAAGGGAAGAAGTACAAAGAAATTCGAGGAAAATTCGAAAGATGATTTCGCAAACCAGGACCTACAGACGAAGCAATTCGCGAGCTGGTCAATAAATTTAAAAGTACACGATCTGTTCATGATGAGGCAAGATCTGGACGTCCAGGTTCCTCTCAAGAAAATGTCGAATTAGTAAGAAATGCCTTTGAAACAAGTCCTAGAATGTCAACTCGTACATCATCACCTAGACTG
Organism: Bathynomus jamesi; assembly: GCA_023014485.1. Classification (NCBI taxonomy): domain Eukaryota; kingdom Metazoa; phylum Arthropoda; class Malacostraca; order Isopoda; family Cirolanidae; genus Bathynomus; species Bathynomus jamesi. The sequence goes on along the minus strand of JAJOZX010002016.1, from coordinate 513,273 downwards.
AGCATACCAAAAACGACTGTTCTAAGGATTTTAAAATCAACATTAAAAAAGAAAAGTTACCATATTCAAGTGCTACATGAGTTACACGAACAGGATTATCCAAGACGAGCCGCCATGTGTACAGAATTGATTGAAAAAATTCATATCGAAAACTTATTAAACCACATTCTCTTCAGCGATGAGGTGACATTCAACACATGCGGAAAGGTTAATCGACATAATTGCCGTATGTAGGCTAGTGAAAAACCAACCGAGTTCTACGAATGGGAGAGAGATTCTCCTAAAGTTAATGTCTGGTTGGGTATGACAATATCGAAGATTTATGGACCCTTTTCTTCGCAGAAGTACGGTAATAGGACCAATTTATCTTGACATGCTTCAGTAGTTTCTTGAACCCCAACTTCGTTCAGATGGCATTCTCGACACTGTTGTCTTTCAACAAGATAGAGCTCCATGTCACTATGCAAACATCGTTCGGGCGTACCTTGATGAGCTCTTACCAAATCGCTGGACTGGACGTGGTGGAAACAGGCCCTGGGCAGCACGATCTCCGGATTTAACATCATTAGACTTCTTTGCGTTGGGCATTGTCGCGGCAATCGCTAAAATAACCCCAGAGATGCTTGAGAATGTGTTCCGCAATGCAGTGGACAGATATGAGATTTGCAGAGACACTGATGGTGCTCACGTAGAATCTTAGACCTAAGCTTCATAAATAAATATACGTCTAATTATGTTACTACATTTTTATCCTAAAATACTATTATTTCAGCAAAATAGAGAGGAACTTTTGGACCACCCTGTATATAGATTATAATTTTCTCTTAGGTTTTGATTAATTTGAAATAACTTTTTACTTAATAATTTTTTCTTTCGAGGAGCTGTTTCCGTGTTTCTGGACAGACAGACAGACAACATTAGCTTATAGATATAGATTCCTCTTTTGGTATAGGTTTTTGGTATATAGGGTCAAAGGTCAAGAGTAAAAAAAGAGAGTCGGTAAGTTCCCGGTTAGTGTCAATGCAGTCCCCCAATTTGGAATCTAATTCTGAGAGGAATCTTCTCCTAACTTATTTTGACATAACTCGGGAATCAAACGGTTTAAAATTTTCATCTCGTACGTAACTTTACTGCTTACAGCGTATGAAAAATGAAGCATCACTTATAGCATAAGAAAGAGTTATATGGACTTAGTATCGTACGATATTATAGTGATAAAAGATAAGAAGTGAGTTAAATTCGTCTTGTACTCAAAATATATATATTAGTGGGCATAATTAAAAGCCAAAATCTGATACTTTCAAATATGTGAACATTGGAAGACGTTCATGTACGTACATATGTACAAATTATTGTACATACATCGAACAGAGAAGGGCGAGATAAATGTTTCGGACGCAATTTGAGGGCTCGAAGGTTGTTTATAAGTCGTTAAATAGTGAGGTACACGATAATCTAGCCGAAACTAACCTAACCAAACCTTAACTAACCTAACACTAGTGAGGTACTCGCTAATCTAACCTAACCAACCAAGCTTTATCTAACCTGACGTAGCGTAATCCAACCTTATCAGAACCAAAATATCTTTTTTACGACAATAAAATATTTCTAAAATTAAAAACAAAAATTAATGTTCCGAGGTAGTGCCGAAAGTGTTACCTCACTAATAAAATTATTCGTACACCACTGCATCTGCGAATTATCATACAGTCGACCTCACTTATGCCCAGTTACACACACACACACACACACTTTAATTACACAGGGTGAGCGAAAAGTCCCTGTGCACCTGTCCACTTCCAACACAGTGCAGTTACAGGTTCACTACACTTCTTGCAGGTGCACAGGGACTTTTCGCTCACCCTGTATTTATATTAGAGAGGAAATGCTTCTTACTTTGTCACCCAAAGAGTTAAAATATAAAAACTGTTATTTAAAACTATTTTTGTTCAAAATGTATTGAAAAAATCGTTAGAATTTGACCACCAACCATTTTTTTCCCTTAAAAATGTGGACCTTTTTTAAAAATAATTTTAAAATTCTTTCGGTAATATTATATATATATTAATATATAAAAATGTATATATATATATATATATATATATATATATATATATATTATATATATATATTATATATACATTTTTTGTATACTTTAAGGGTATGAAGACAATTTGCATTAACTCTAAAAAGCTATTTAATTTATTGGATACCCTTCTGAGAGTGGGCATTAGGAAGCTATAACTAAACCTTTCTTCTCCCAATTTTACCCTGAGGCAATTAATCGGGTAAAATTATACCCCTATTACCTTGGGCCGTGTTTATCTTCTATCGTCACAGTTTTCATCGGAGGAACATTAACCCAGTGGGCAGCGAGTGACGCTAATTTTCCTGCATTTACCGCCCCAAAACCCTGAGGGGAAAAAACGAAAAAAAAACAAAAACAAGAGAAATACTTCGTTACAATTTATATACGTGCGTGAATAGCATGGGTATTTCCTTAAATAATTATTTCATAAAATACGTAATGGGTATTTCCTATAAGATGGAGCACATTTTTTTTAATTGGGCATTTCCGGAGATAATTTTTGTGATTAGTAATTAAGTACAAGTACATAATTTCACTGAAATGTATAATTGGGAAGGGGGGGGGAGGAAATATACAGGGTGGCGCAAAAGTCGCGTATCATAGGAAATTTCAGTGTTGATTATATTTTTTTTCTTTTAGGTAAGGAATGGCTGCGAAATTAACAATAGACGAGAGGGTGAGCTTCGTTTTAATGCATGGAATACCAGGTACAACAAATCAATGACTCGGTACAGAATTTAAGTGGTGCGATGAATCGGTACAGAATTTAAATTCTGTACCGATTCATCGATTTGTAGTACCTGGTATTCCATGCATTAAAACCAAGCTCACCCTCTCGTCCATTGTTAATTTCGCAGCCATCCCCTACCTAAAAGAAAAAAATAATATAATCAACACTGAAAATTCTTATGATGCGCGACTTTTGCGCCACCCGTATATACTTCCATTATTTCCCAGGTAACAATCATTAACTGTTCTGAAGCTCAGCGGATTGTTGCTTTTTTGGGGTGTTGGCAGCATTTTTTCTCTTAGAACCGATCTGCATGCAATATATTTATCAACAATTGTTGATGGAAAGGTTTTACGCATCAAATAATAGTAAAAGTGTACCCAAAAAGTCTGTACATAATGGGAAATACAATGAAACTCTGTACCCCCCATTCGAAATATTTATTTTTGGAACCATCTCATAAATATTTTAAGTTTTCTCCATTCACTTCAAAGTACGTTTCTGTCATTAACTAATGTAATTACCATTTGGTAGATACTTTTCGGACACCCTGTACGCAAACATATATGTAATACCCAACATTTGGATCACTTTAACATATTGCTTCCCAGGAACCTCTCTTTAACATATTGCTTCCCAGTGTATATCACTTTAACATATTGCTTCCCAAAAATAGATATTACACAACCAATTACAGTTACATTACAACAGTTTATAATATTTAGAGATTAGCTAGTCGAGAAAATGTAAATTTATGGACAACTTAACTTATTATGCTTTGCTATTTTTTGTGAATGTAAAATATTTGGATCACCTGAAGATCAGGGCTCCCAGCCTTCTTTAGTTAGCCTTATAAGGCTAACTAACGAAACTATCACGACCTAACCTAACCAATCGTTAGGTCAACTGTACGCCCTTGACGATTGGTTAGGTTAGGTCGTGATATTTTCGTTAGTTAGCCTAGATTACCAACCTCTTTCTAACCAACCAACCTCTCTCTTTTTAACATATTGCTTCTCAGTGTTAATCACTTTAACATATTGCTTCCCGAATGCTTTGGGAAGCAATACGTTAAAGTGATCCCAACATTTTATTCACCATTCACCTGTTCAAGTAAAACACCTTGACACAGTACGAAAGATGAAAACTGAAAAAGATTAGGTCACATCAAACAAACCTGTTTCAAATGAAACCATTTTCCTACGCCGTTCTGAATCCAACCTTCTTCAGAGAATGCTTCTTTTGTTGGTTCTGACGTCATCGCAAGTAGATGCTGTACGTCTCTGTAACCTAAGTTAGGACTAAAGAAGAAAAGCAATCGCAATCTTTGTTCACTTGTTTACATAGAATGTTTACTTATTTTAAGCATAAAACAAAAATAAATAACTACAAAATATTGTTGGATGATTCAAAATGAATATATAATTATTTTTGTTAATTTTAAACGAAAAACTGGACACTTGCTTCACTTGGAGTACGAGAGCGAGAACTCCCGCCACCAGAGGCGCTGCGGCTGATGTTCCATGGAAATTTATTGCGCAGTTATCGTCCACCGTTGGAACGACCTTAGGAATTCAATTCAAGTATTTAGCATTTTTAACAAACAAAACTATGATATTTTTAGGGAGTTTATGTATAGTTGATATTTGAACATTAACTTCTTTGTGTCTGATTGAGGTAATGTAGTGATTGGGTTGTTTAACCCCCTTCGCAGCATCAAGGTCATATGAGGAGGGGGGGTCTAAAGCTTTACGTGGGATCCATGGGTCGCCACATAATTTGAACGCAGAGGACGGACTCCCATCCAACTGCTCTCCAGACCCACTGTCGCTTAACTTCATTGGTCAACGGGAAGTGTATTACGACACTAGCTACGGCGTAGCCCACCCACTTGAGGTACCTGGTTTTCAATTGGCAAGTTATTAATATAAGTTAACTGATTTGAATTTCCTTATATAATTTTGGTTAGGTATTTTTAAAAATATTTTCAAGTACTCTTACAAAGTGTCCGCATATGTGGACAAAGGGCTTTCTGGCAACTGTATGATAGTCCCAGTGATAAAAAATACTGCCTTCTTTTGTCTCAGTAGTGCATAATTTGTCCGTATATATGGACAAGAGGTACTTGTTGATATAATAAGTCAACCAATCAAATGTCAGACATTAATATGTAAAAATGTGGCAGGCGTAAAACTGTCTACTTATGTCGACCAAAGGCGTCCAACACGGGGGTAGGTTCCTCGAGAACGGCGCATTAGTTAAATCCGCGTTGGACAAACTTAATACCTTATGGGATAAATGGGGATACGTGAACGCGGCCGCGGAAAGTCTCCCATTAAACTTAGATACGTAGATTTTTTATTCACACATAAATGAATTTCCTTACCTATATTGTATATGAAATAAGAACATAATAAAATCATAAACAAAATGATATTTACACATGATAAATAAAAATATATTAAATGAAAATAGCACGTATCTTTTCTTCACTCTTTCGGATGGTGCGTATGGTAGACTCATTCACGTGAAACTCCCGGCCAAGTGATGTTATGCTCATACCACCACGCAACTTATCTAGAATCTTTATTTTTTCGGCTAATGTCATAACCTTACGACTTTTCTTCTCTTCACTATCACTCGCGGATGCTTTACGTTTTGGTGCCATACTGCTGTCTAAGGGTAATAGCAAAACAACGGCAAAATACGACAAAAACAATCCAACACAACTTCACTGAACTTAACGTGTTAGCGGGACTGAGACAAAGGGTGATGCGAGGGGTGACGCGAGAGGGAGGGAGATGCGGGAGTGTTGGAGAGTGTAGGAGAAAACAGTAGAGCGCGCATTGGCACGCGTACAGTACTACTGTATTAGAGCGTGTTTGGCGGACCGTGTATAATCAAATAATTGTTCGCATTTATTTTTCCGTGTATAAGCAAATTCGCACTGGACAAAGACGCGTTGATCGAGGGTTTACTGTATAATACGATGATAATAATAATAATATTTTGGGATGTTTAACCTCCTCCGTAACAGCAACGGACATGTGACGGGAGTTGGGGGGGACCTACAGCTTTACGTGGGATACGAGCCATTTAAGGGCTCGTTACATCATCTGAACGCAGCGGAAGACGGCCACCCATCCAACAACTGAACAGACCCAACGTCGCTCAACCTCGCTGATCTAATGGGAAGCGGTTGCCTTGACGTGGCTCTTTATAATACAAAAGAATGTCCTTACAACACCATCTATTCGATCAATATGTTTAAGCGGATCTTCATTTTGTAGTTTTTGCCGTTGTTCAAATTCTTCTCCTTCGACAAAGACTGCCGCCAAAGTAGATGCACAAGGTTCTGTGTAATAGGTTGACAGTCCTTCGTTGCTAAGAGACGATACAGATATTGTATATACGGAAGAGGCGTAACCATCCAAGTTGCAGTTATCACCATGGTAACCGCCGTTGCCTGATGCCCAAACGTATAAGACACCTTTACCACTGCGACCCTGGAAAACCATTGCGTGTACAGCATTTCGAAGGCAATGTTAAATTGTTAAATTAGATGTTTAATTCTTAGTTAACTCTTAATCACACTTATCTGTAACCCTTTCAGGTCAAATTTTATTTTTTTTTATGCAGGGAGGTGCCAAGGGCGAATATCCGAAAAAATGTACCCCCTCCATAAAGGAAGAAAACCAAAATCAAGGCTCAAGGTTTTTGAGATCCACGAACACACTGCGTTTGAAAAATTGGAAGTCATAGACAGGGGGAACGATGGACTGAGGAAGATTGTTCCAGAGCTGACAGGTTAAATAGATGAAAGATTAAAATACCGATTAACCGTTGCGTTAGAGAGTTGGACATAAATGGAATGAGAATATGTCGAAAGTCTGGTACTACAATCTCTCCATAAAGGAGGAGGCATATAGTTAGAGAGTTCAGAAGAACAGTGTCCGTTATAATAGCGATAGTAAGGAGAGAGTGAGATAACATTGCGGCGAAGAGAGAGAAAGATTGAAGACAGTCAGTAAGAGGCGGGGAATTGCTGAAATGAAAAACCTTTGATTCCACCGGTTAAGTAGAGCTGTGTGGATTAAGCCACTCAACACACGAGAAACGTAGTCCATACAGGGGCGGACAAAACCTCTGCACAAAAAGAACAACTCAGTGTGGGGGAAGAAACTGCGGAGCCGGTACAACACGCTTAACCTCTCAGAAGCTGTTTTAGAATTGGTTAAGAGAAGAGGAAGGAGTGAGTTGCGTATTGTTGAAGGTAAGGGGATAGGCGTGTGGAAGATTGTGAGGAGTAGACGGGTGAAGGAATTGAGTTTTTGAGGCATTGAAAACCACAAGGTTTTCTTCCCTAATCAGATACAGTATAGTGGAAAGATCAGAAGTCAAGTGTATCATAGTCGTCCCATGTGAATCATCGAGTGTCTGTTGAGAAGCGGGTGAAGAAGTGAAGGGTGGAATCATCAGCATGGGAGTGGATGGGACAGGAAATGAAACTTAACAGATCATTGATAAATAAAAGGAAAAGAGTGAGTGACAGGACAGAGCCTTGAGGCACACCACTTTTTATAGCTTTAGGAGAAGAACATTGGCCATCTGCAATCGCAGCTATAGATCGGCCAGAAAGGAAATTAGAGATGAAGACACAAATAGAAAGATAGAAACCGAAGGAGGGCAGTTTCGAAATTTGTGCCAGACTCTATCAAAAGCTTTTGATATGTCTATCGTAACAGCAAAAATTTCACCGAAATCTCGAAAGGACTGAATTCCTGTTCGACTTCATTCCAATCGGGCTAAATTGAACTTTTATTTCCACTTCGACTTAATTCCAATGCGTGCGATCTAATTCCGCTCTGACAAATTCGTATGTGTTCCGGTTGTAGTCTAATACTTAATCTGACCCTTTAAACTAATCTGACTGACCTAACTTAACTTAACCTAACCAGGTATTAAATATAGCGTTCCAAATGGAATTTAAGAGTAATTCGATCTAACTTCAATATGAATTATTTCGAATGAATTCCATGGAGTACGTTTGGTTTAATTCCAGTTCGACCTTATTCCAGACCCAGTTTTTGGGTTCGACTTTATTCCATTCGACGTAATTCCACTCGATTTAATTCTATTCAATCTACTGCAGTATTTTCCTACAGTTGTATTCCCGCGGATGACTATAGAATTTGTCTGGAATTCATTATCATGTAATTACAATTAACTGATTTATAATTGGGGGTTACGGTAATACTATTACAGTATTTTAATTATAGTAACTAAAGTTTAATACAGTGAATAAGCACCGTGTCTACCCACCCGAGGCTTTAAGTAACAAAATAGAAAAGAATGTTTTGCATAACTTGAAAAGCTATTAAATACTTTTTTAGTTGCGAGCCATTTCAATATTAATTTTTGCTTATTGAAATGTATTATCTTTTTAAGGTGTTTTTTTTCTTACAAAACTTAAGAAGTGTAAATGTTTAACCCTTTACCGCCGAAAGTGACGAATTGGTAACGTTTCAACAAATCATATTCAGAACATAACTTTACAAAAGGGTGAAAGGTTTTAAGGTTTTACAAGGTTTAAAAGGTTTCCAAACGTTTATAGAAAGTTTTAAATTTGAAATTTAAGGTTATACCAATCGGGATTCTCTTTATACCTCTGAGGTTCCTTTCTGAAGAGCTATGGCCGCCAACGTTCCTGGTCCTTCTACAGAAGTCCCATCATCAGGAGGTCCCCAAGAGGCACTGAAGATGGATACTTTCTGAAGGTGTCTCGAAAGAGCGATCGCCTCCTTTACATCTGTGTTTTTGTCGTCGAGTAAACGAACGCCTCCGAAAACAAGATAAAGGAGTACTCATTTGATCCAGAGTTAAAAAGTCAATTTTCACGTGAATAAAAGGGCACTGTTAAGCCAGTCACACACAGATCGTCTTGCGAATCACGACTGACGACTTGGGTCGTGACGACTCAAGTAGTGAGTCTTGAGTAGCAAGACGATCCTGCGTGCGACCGGCCTTAAAGTTCCGAAACATTTGACATATCTAATAACACAGTTTTTATCATAATAAACTTGCTTTTTTTTTCCATTTACATAATTTCTGATAGGATGAAGTGTTTCTTTATTTTTGGAGAGATCACAATTTCGTAATATACATTGTTCATTTACTTTACTGTTGGCCCTCGAATTTTTTGCAAATTTTTATTTACAAGTAGAGATATTTTCCCCCACCCAACATGATTCAGCACACACACACACACACACACACACACACACACATTCGTTTTCCTTTCAAAAGAAAAACCAACCGTATGCATGTATGCATTACTTCGTAATTTTTTTTTTACCAAAAATGTATCTGGATTTCATAATACCCAATGAAAAAATATCCAGAAGACACGTTTTAAGTTGCACGTCTTTTCACAGCGATTTCCAACCTGTAGTACGAGTAACTCTTTTAGGTGGTCCGTAAGAGGGTTTTAATAAGCAGTTTGGTAATTCATAATTACTTTAATGATAATGTATTTAGAAAGTAATAGGACTGTAGGTGTAGAAGAATAACCGGCAACCTTTCCGACTGTGATATTCAGAAAAGCAAAGTGGTACGTCAACTTAAAAATGTTGTGAACCTCTGTTCTAGTATATGGGTTTACTTTGAGCCCTACTAACTTGGTTTTACCAGAACCTACCTCCGATTCTGGAACCATAAGCCACGCCCACTCCGCAGAACCCATTGTTTGCAACTGCGGCTATAACTCCTGCGCAGAATGTTCCATGAGACTTTCTCGAGGAAAAATGTATAAAAGATGAGTTCATTAAGTTGCTGTTGTATATTTTCTTGCCATAACCATCATTGCTGTTGTTGTTGTTGCTGCTGCTGTTTTCGTCCACCAATGAAAAACTTACTTCAGGATTCTTAAAACAGAGAGAAATTTATTACAAGGTCGCGCGTGCGCAAAGAAACCCATCAGTCACGTATTAAACACCGTGTTACGTTTTACGTTGTATGTAGTCTATTATGATAAATATACACACGTATTATGTTTTTTAAAGCTTTAAATATGTAATTCAAACATTTATGTTATAACAAACGTACTAATTATATAAAGGTAATGAGCAGGGGTGTAGTGCTGCGAGAGCGCACGGGAGCGCCGCTCCCGCACCTCCATTCATCCAAATTTTATTTGGTACAAGGAAATAATCGCAGAATTTAAACTTATGTACCAACATGCCAGTATTTCCTTAGAGCTCCTGCACCTTAAAATTTGCCACTACACACCTGGTGATGATACTACAGACATAAAATTCTTGTTGTATGAGTATATATGTGTATTCATGTGTATTTGGTCTTAGGAGACCCTGGACGATTCCGATGCTATTCCTCCATCTCCTCCTCCCTCTGACTTAATTATGTCTGAAATTAGAATCTCTTCCAAACATTTTTTTTTGCTGTCCTCTCTGGGCTCAACTCTTGGAAGACGTACGGCCCTGATGGGCAAACTCTTTCGTCTTTGCCTTTCATCTGGTACTTTTCCTTCCTGCTGGAAGTTCGCTTTCATTCATTCCCAAAGAAGGGTGACCGTTTTCAACCCTCCGACTGTCGTCCAACTACTTTGATTTCTTGCTTTTCTAGAAATGTTTTAATTTATCCTTAAGAGGAAGATTTTTAAACACCTCTCTACTCATAATCTTCGTTCAGATCGACAGTATGGATTCCGCAAGGGACGCTCTACTGGCGATCTTCTTGCATATCTCTCCGACTTTTGGTTATCCCCCCTTTCGGAATTTCGATGAAACATTTGCTACTGAGAGAGTCTGGCACAAATCCTTAATTTCCAAACTGCTCTCCTTCGGTTTCTATCCTTCTATCTGTACCTTCATCTCTAATCTCTTTTCTGGCCGATCTAAGCTGCGGTTGTAGATGGCCACTGTTCTTCTCCTAAAGCTATTAAAAGTGGTGTTCCTCAAGGCTCTGTCCTGTCGCCCACTCTTTTCCTTTTATTTATCAGTGATCTATTAAGTCTCATTTCCTGTCCTATCTACTCCTATGCTGATGATTCCACCTTTCACTTCTCCACCCGCTTCACAAATATCCCTCTTAACAGTCACTCCATGATTCGTATGAGATGGCTATGGTGGTACACCTGACCTCCGATCTTTCTACTATCTCTGACTGGGGCAGAGATAACCTTCTGATTTTCAATGCCTCAAAAACTGTTTTTTTTTCCATCTGTCTACTCTTTACAAACTTCCACATGACAATCCCCTTATCTTCAACAATACCCAACTCAATCCTTCTTCTTCTTTTAACATTCTTGGTGTTTCCTTTTCTCGTGATATTTCTTGAAAAGAGCACATTTACTCTTTCTAAAACAGATTTTAAGAGGTTAGATATACTCTACCGGCTCCGCAGTTTCTTCACTTACACTCAGTTGCTGTCTCTTCACAGGGATCTTGTCCAGCCCCTGTATGGAGTACGCTTCTTATGTGATGGGTGGCTCAACCCACACGGCTCTGCTTGACCGGTGGAATTGAAGGCTTTTCGTCTCATCAATTCCCCGCCTCTTACTCACTATCTTCAATTCCTCTCTTTTCGCCGCAATGTTGCCTCACTTTCTTTTCTATCGCTGTTGTAACGAACACTGCTCTTCTGAACTCTCTAAGTGTATGCCTCCTCCTTTAAGGAGAGATTGCGGTACCAGACTTTCGACACGTTCTCATTTCTTTTCTGTCCAACTCTCTAACGAAAGGGTTAATCGGTATTTTCAATCTTTCATCTACTCAACCGGTGAACTCTGGAACAATTATTCTCAATCCATCTTTCCCATCTTCACTCTCTCTCTCCAATCTTTCAAACGTAGAGTGTTTATGGACCTCGAAAACTTTGGATCTTGATTCGCTCTTGGCCCCTCCTTCTTGCATAAAAAATTAAAATTTATTGTGATAATCGCGTAGCGGGGGGCGCTGGAGGCACAGGTCCACTAGTAGTATATGTGTGTGAACGGATGTGTGCACTTTAGTGTCTCACTTTTCTTTTCTTCACGTCCTGACTTTCGAACCCGAGCTATTATTCATGTCGAAATTTGAATAGCGATTGTCCATTATGGAATGTGTAATGACAGAAATTGAGGGTAAAATTTGCAAATAAGTTACCCCCAAAATTGGGGGTAAAAATTGAAGTAATTTACCCTCGAAATTGGGAGAATACGAAAAAGAATAAGAAAAGCAATAATTTGAGAGTATAGACAGGCCTAGGCCCCTTCAGGTATTATATCCTCCTCCAATATTCCCAAACATGACTTTAAATTAACTGTACAGGGTGGCCCATAAGTTCCAATCGGTTTAATTAAAGCGAAAATTCATCTAACGGAATAAAAAAAATAGGAAAGGATATTTGTCGAGATGGTTATATTTTACACTTTGAATAATCCATAAATATTTATAAATTGGGACTTATGGGCCACCCTGTAGAAATGTTGCGAAACTTTCCTTACAAAATTTTGTGCTATTTCTCGATTGAAGGACTGAATCCCATCATCCAAAACGGATACAGTGACTCCTTTGCCTGTAATTCCTCTTTTCCAAAGACCAGTTACATTCAAATCGTAACTCGAATTTACAGTGTCACCGTTGTTGAACTGTAAAAGAAAACAGTTCATGTATAAGTTGTTACAGTTATGTTATACAAGTCTTGCATAGACTATAAGCTGTAACCAGATGTGTAAAATCTTTTTGAAGTACAGTAAAACGTGTAATTTACAGTCGAAACGTACAAATGAATGAAAAAATCACACTCAAATTTTTTTTTAGTGAAGCCTGTAAGTTACAAATTATTTTTCTTATATATATATATATATATATATATATAATCAGTTTGTCTACAAAGAGTAAAAAATTACTTTGTTTATTATAAAGGTTTCTTTTACTCTACTGGAAGTAACGTCACAGATAAGCGCTGTGCACAACCTATTTTGTAAATCGAGAGCGTTTTCAGAAAATGTATGAATACAACTTTGAAAATAGAAAGTAGAAATAAAATACTCTTACCAAATACCATTGTTTGTGGAACTGTGGATCATTAAATATCAATTTCCTGCAATTGATGTTATCAAGTCCTTGACAATTCCGATTTTCATATTTCGACATGTCATTATTATCTTTGTCTATATGATGTTTTTTAAAGGTACTATCATTATAAAAGACATTTCCTTTATTAAATCTTGCTCTACTCACGTCATTATCTGTTTCATTGTTAAAGATAATGCTTTTATTACTAAATAAATTTTCATCATCCGAGTTTATTTCGTTTTCGGCAGAATTCTTTAGTTCCCCATATTTTCTTAGGTTTAATTCGTTTTCTTCGGCTACAGTTATCCTATTTCGTAAATATAATTTATTTATTAAATTAAAATATTTTTTTATGTTAATTTCTAATATCAAATGACTATTGACTTTGTAAATATTACGAAAGGGATTTATATATTTTTTATGTGGTTTAATGGAACCAGTTTTCTGTGAATTTTTGTAATTTATCAGTCGGTGTGTTTTTGATTGGGTGTCGTCATACAATATTTTTGTCGTTCTTCTTAAGAAATGTTGACGCTCAACCCAAACAATCTGCAGAAAATGAAATCTTGAAACGAAAAATTTTCTCTAATAATGATGATATTCATAATTTCTTGATTTAAGCAGTTTGTGTATATATAAAGCAATAATGTAATTTATTATAGTCTACCTAATATTAATCATTTTACGTTTTCTATTTGGCATATAAATAGAATTTGAGCCCCTCATCCCCCCTCGAAGTTAATAATTAATAATATTGAAATGAACGCGACATTCAGTGACATTTTAAATAAAACCTCAAAGTTTTGAATACACACACACACACACACACATATATATATATATATATGATACACACAGACAGTGCATGGAACAAGGAACTCTTCTGGGATAATTAAATCCACTATAGTCCGAATAAGTAATGGTAAATGACAAATACCATAGTTTTTCTTTTTCATGATGCTAGCCCGACGTGGGCAACGGGTCACTCGCAAAGAGGTCCCATAAATTACCCGTTGCCCACGTCGGGCTAGCATCATGAAAAAGAAAACTATGGTATTTGTCATTTACCATTACTTATTCGGACTATAGTGGATTTAATTATCCCAGAAGAGTTCCTTGTTCCATGCACTGTCTGTGTGTATCATAAAAAACTCAGGGGACTATTCTGAGTTCATTCTGAGTGTTCCTGAGGATGTCATTAGACGAAAGCGCTTGAGCACCATTTTGTGTTTCCTTTCCTTCGTGGTTTTATTCATCATAAATATTTTTCACGTGTTACTTTCGTGAAATAATTTCATATATATATATATATATATATATATATATTAGGGATGCAACGGGTAACGTTTTACTGGTTAATCGGGTATGGGTACCCGAAGTGTAATACCCGATCGGTTATTGAAGACGTTCCAAAATTTGTTGGTTTAGTACCGCGACTTATTAACTGTGTGCAGTTCAAGCACTTGCCTTTACTATTATCTAATTTATCAATGACAAAATAGTCCCAAACCATACTACGATTTGCCATTTTGAATGTTTTGTTAAAAAATATTATACAAAAAATATATCAAGAAAACCTGAAAAACAATAAAATTAAAATTAAATTACAATTTGGTTTTTACTACCTGCTGTACCCGATTTTTTAACAATTACCCGATCGGATCGGGTATCATCGAGTAGTACATTACCCGATCGGATCGGGTATCATCGAGTAGTACATTACCCGATCGGGTCGGGTACCCGTGACATCCCTAATATACAGCGTGTCCCAAAGAAATGTATACCCACTTTGTTCGATAATACCAGCTATGAGGATAATAAATATATTACTTTTTATATGTTTTTTAATAAAGAATTTTCTCCTGAATCTAAATATGTAATTATTTTTATTAAAAATTGAAAAACAAAAACGTTACAGATGTTTAAATTATTATTATTATTTTCGAGACTTCATGTGCGATATTTTCTAATATTTTAACCGACTGTTTTGAGATACTTATGTTTAGTGTTGATATTGAAGCATAAATGTTGTAATTATTAGTTAATTCAAAAAATTTACAAATTCCATGGTTAAATGACACTTTATCTAAGATGTTCAAATTGTCGTTAGAAAAGAACAAACGTCGCAGAGTTATAAGATGTTAGATAAGGTTAGAGCAAAACTGTAGTCTTGCCTAATTAGAACTCAACGAAATGGCTAGGCTAAGCTAGGCACTAAACATAAGTATCTCAAAACAGTCGGTTAAAAGGCAGGCCAGGCCATAAAAAAAAATATTAGAAAATATCGCACATGAAGTCTCGAAAATAATAATTCTAATTTAAACATCTTTAACTTTTTTGTTCTTCAATTTTTAATAAAAATAATTACATATTTAGATTCAGGAGAAAATTCTTTATTAAAAAACATATAAACAGTAATATATTTATTATCCTCATAGCTGGTATTATCGAACAAAGTGGGTATACATTTCTTTGGGACACGCCCAGGCGAACTCAATAGGAGGGGACAATAAGCTTGACTTTCGTGAAATGAGGTATCATCGCACGGGTTACATTAAGACCGTTAAGCTAGGATAGGATAAGTTAGGTTAAGTCAGATTGGGTTATGTTGGGTTAAATAACTATGGAAGTGTTGACAAAATGTCTCCTCCATCTGTCATTATATATATATACACGTATATGTGGGGGATGAATTTTACACTTAAACACGTGAAATAAATGAATGATGCAAACCCACAAGGAAAAAGAAAAAATAATTCCAATTCCTTTCGTGTATTCAGCAGTACACCTCGTCAGGGAATTCTCTGACGAGGTGTACTGCTGAATACACAAAATATGATACTTTGGAATATTTTTTTTCTCATGAATTTGCATTATATACACTGGCGGTTAAAATTATGGAAACAATTTTAAAATGTTGATTAACCACCAATAATAGAATTTTTAAAATTCTTTTTATACTTTACAGGAAATATAATTATATACCTGTCTAATTAAGGAACTTTCTGCTCTTGTGTTTCGTTTCATGAAGACTCGCAAACAATTAATCAATACTGAAAGAAGTTGTATTTAATGGTGACATCACGTTTTTAATTAAATAATTGTCTATATTCACTGAAATATTGATATTATTGGTTAGAATATTTTTCGTTATTTGTATTCATACATTTTATCCCATTTTCCTTCAAAAAAATCATCTCTGACTCGTGGAACTTGCATCTGAACACTGTTTGGTAATATTGTGCCTTTCTCTATAATGCTATAATGGCTCCCACAAAGGAAATATATGAAAATAAACTCAAGATTGATTGATACATTCTTGATGAAGAACTACAGAGACAGATAGCCAATAAAGTGGGAGTTTCGTTGTCCATGGTGAAGGAAAAAAAATCATTCGCAAAGTGGGAGTAGAGTGTAATGAACAAAGTAGGCCGATGGCGACAAAGGAAGACTTCGAAAAAAAGACAAATACATGATTTTATTGAGCAAAATGCAACAAAAAAAAGATCAGCGTTCAAACAGCTGCTGAAGTCGATGCGTCGCGCAACATCATCATTTCTACTTCAACAGCGAAAGGACATCTAGGGGGGTAGGGTTGTTTAATGGATCGGGTTGCTTCCAGGAAGCCTCTTTTACGAGGAGAAAATTAAGCTAAACGTTTGAAATGGGCAAAAAATCACGGCGAATGGTCACTCCAAGACCGGGAAAAGAGGCTTTCTGGTAGCAACCCAACCTTTTAAACCATCCTCCCTCAAACGTGTCTTTACTGTTGAAGTAGAAACGCTGTTGTTGCGTGACGCATTGATTCAGCAGCTGTTTTAACGCTGGTCATCTTTTTGTTGCATTTTGCTCATAAAATCATGTATTTGTCTTTTTTCCGAAATATTCCTTTGTCGCCGTCGGCCTACTTTGTTCATTACACTCTACTCTCACTTTGAGAATGATATTTTTCCCTTCACCATGGACAACGAAACGGCCACTTTATTGATTTGTCTCTGTAGTTCTTCATTAAGAATGTATGAGTTCTGCCATTTATCCTCTAAGCTATGGACTTCTCGGTACGAAAACGTCTGTCTGTAGCTCCACTTAACTTCGACAGTGCAGTATTATTTCTAATCAATTGTATATATTTCTATCCTTATTATATGAACTGTCATTGTATTAATAATATTTGTCATATGGACTATAGTGTGCCAATAAACCTTTTCATTTTCATTTTCATTAATCAATCTTGAGTCTATTTTCGTATATTTCCTTTGTGGGAGTCATTATAGCATTATAGAGAAAGGCACAATGTTACCAAATAGTGTTCAGATCAAGTTCCACGAGTCAGAGATGATTTTTTTGAAGGAAAATGGGAACAAGTGTATGAATACAAATAACAGAAAAACATTCTAACCAATACTATCAATATTTCAGTGAATATAGACAATTATTTACATAAAAACGTGATGTCCCCATTAAATACAATTTCGGACCTTTTCCAGTTTGTGTACCGTTTTTCATATAATTTATTTTTGATTGGTCATACAACCGCCGTCGATTATAACAACTTTTTAAGAGAGGTAAGTTCTTGATAACCTAACCTAACCTAACGTAACCTAACCTAACCTAACCTTCTGTTTTACTCTATGCTGTGCCTAACAGAAGCAAAGAAACACTAGAAAGTTGCATAAAAGCCAACATTCTGCCTGGATCTACTATTATTAGTGATATGTGGAAATCTTACGATCAAATTGATAAAATCCCACATTATAACTTTCGTCACTACACTATAAATCATTTCCGAATGGTCCTTGAATAAATAATTTCAATCTAAAAATGTTTACTATGCTGTATGTAATGTACTGTAGAAAACGGTACATAAACTGGAAAACGTCCACAATTTCTTTCACTACTGATTAATTGCTTGTAATGCTTTGCCCGCAAAAACACCAAGTTGAAATTACTGTTGTTTATTCATTTCTCATGTGTAATCTAGTATTAAAAAGACATTTCTTGGGATTGTTCAGTTCTTATCTCTCATATATAATATTGATTGATTTGTTGGTATTGATATAATGCCTTCAATAATGATCTTGTTATAATGATAATTTAAGATTAATACATACATTAACTATTAACCCGAAACTACTATCATTATTTTCCATGATAAAATAAACAAATGTATTCAGGGTCAGAATTGATCGAACGATAGTAGCTGAGGGTTAAGAATACTTATTTACTTAGTTGTTATAAATTAATAATAACTATGTTTATTTTTAATAACAGTAAAGCCTAAAGCTTAAGGGCCAAATTAAATAAAATAAGTAGTCCAGCTTCACAATTACTATGTCATTGTAAACCAATGTATTTATTTTATTATTAATAAAGGCTATTCAATTCAATTCAAGAAACAAAACACAAGAGTAGAAATTTCCTTAATTGGACAGGTACATCATTATATTTCTTGTAAAGTATAAAAAGAATGAAAAAAATTCTATTATTATTGGTTAATCAACATTTTAAAAGCGTTTTCATAATTTTTACCGCTGGTGTATATAGCAGAAAGGAAGGGCCAAGGGCGAATGCCCCAAAAATATGCTCCCCATACCACAGAAGAAGAAGAGCCAAAATTAAGGTCCAAAGTTTTCGAAATGACTGGACATTGCATTTGAAAAATTAGAGGTCATAGACAGGGGGAAAGATGAGTTGAGGAAGGTTGTTTCAGATTTGACCAGTTGAGTAGATGAAAGATTGAGAATACTGTTTAACCCTTGCATTGGAGAATTGGACATAAAAGGAATGAGAATGTGGCGAAAGTCTGGTGGTACATGTTGTCTTTGAAGGAGGAACCAAAAAATGATAAGGTTGTTTAACCTCCTTCGTAACATCTAAGGCCATATGACGGAGGGGACCTACAGCTCTACGTGAGATCCGAACCACGGGTCGCTACATAGTCTGGACGCAGAGGACGGTCTCCCTTCCAACTACTATCCGACCAAATGTCGCTTAACTATCAACGACAAGCGGCGTTACGACATTGACTACGACCTAGCCCACTTTAAAGTAGGAGGCATGCAGTTATATATATATATATATAGAGAGAGAGAGAGAGAGAGAGAGAGAGAGAGAGAGAGAGAGAGAGAGAGAGAGAGAGAGAGAGAGAGAGAGAGAGAGAGAGATGACAAAAGTAAATAACACGACGACGATTGTTCTCAAGAACAAATAGCAAAGCTCATCAATGTGTAATGCCAGAACGAGTGTGTCAGTTTTACATAATGAAAAACTGGGCAAGCAAAACTATTTTAAATATATTGATTCAATAAATCTGTTACTATTTATTCACTTTTAAGCATTAAATAAAAAATTATAGAAAAAGCCGAACCTGTCTCTCTACTGTTATCAACCATATATATACAGTATATATATATATATGTGTATACACATAACCTTGGTTTTGCTTCCGCCTGAATTGTTCATTCTCACGAAGATCAAGCTTGTTACCCCATCTTAGACCTAGAGCTTAATGTAGAATCCGAAACGTGAACCACCAAGGGTGGTCAAAAATTAGAAAGTCCTCGCCTGGACTAGATTTCACGACCTCCCGATCAGCAACCCAGTGTCTTAACCAATAGGTTACCCAGGGCATATACCTTGTTAACCTTGTTGCTGTTCCGTGTGTTGGTCTCTCTTTACACGAAGGTGAAGCTGGTCCCCCCCCCCCCTCTAGGTCTGGCTTGGTGGAGGAGCGAGTAAAAAAAAAAAAATATATGCAAAAATACCTTCACCAGGATCCAAACTCAGCATTTCTTGAGGAGACGGCGATGATCCTACCACCACGCACCGCAAGATAAAGGTTAGTACAACCTGGCGCATATTTCAACATCTGAGAGAACAACAACGCTTTCGCGTCTACCAGAGAATTGAATGAAAAGCACTGCAAGTGCTGCAAAAGCTCAAGTGGAAGGGAATTAGTTCGGAAAACACCTCTGGACTCGAAAGCGTTATACGCTCTCTATGATGCTGAAACATTTACCATGTCGTACTAAAGTTTACCATGTCGTAGCGTCGCCTTCTACAAAAAAAGGTGTTGAGATTGAATCCTGGTTGGGACGTTTTTGCATTATTCAAAATAGTGCGCGTTCATCCATGATAGTCCATATATATATATATATATATATATGTACTGACCTGTTTGTGGTTCGATAATTCTTTGAAATGTTCTTCGGTGTTATTTGATAACTGGAAATGATATATGGAGCGGTCTTCAAATACCTACCAATAGAAGTATTAATAGTAATAATTAATATTCAGTTTGTTAAAAAAAAAAAAACCGTATTCAACCTGTATTTACTAAATGTGGTATTTGATTAAATTAATCTTTACCTCCCATCAAAGTTTGGACTGTAAAAATGTTCAATCATATTTATAGGCCTAAAAACGCGAGGCCTAAAATTTACTTAACAATAGTGTGTGTGTGTGTATATATATATATATATATATATATATATATATATAAGAAATGAAAAACAAGCGAAATATATCTTATGTAGCATCATTTTTAAAGCAAAAAAAAATTATTTCCCAAAACCCTTATATGTATAAATAATTCACTCTGCGCAAAAACGTGTTTCACAGCATGGGGAAACTCGATCCAGGTAGAAGGATACTCCTGAGAATTGTGGACGTCGCCTGTTTATCACAAACCATCGCTTGATGGATCATTTTTTAGGTATTGTTGTTACTTTCAAATAGTTTGCAGTCGTTCATTCGTGCTACATTATAAAATACTCCATAATATGGATTATACGTATTAAGTTTATTTTTCGTACAAGCAGACATTGTTTGGAAAAATAATGTTTTATCTGATGATACGATGAGAACTGTTAATTTCAAGATTATATAATTTTATCATTATATAATGACATAAGAACTATGCTGTAGAGAAGTTAGCATCACACACACACATATATATATATATATATACACACACACAGGGTGATCCAAAAGTCCTGCCCCATAATGTATTTAACATGACATTAGCCTTTGGGGCAGGACTTCTGGGACGCACTGTATATAATGTAATTAAATAACTTTACCCGACATTTCAGGTCCATCCTAAAATGATTTGCAAAGATTTTTGCTTCATCGTCTTCATAATTCAAAAATTCGATAGCAATCTCGACATTAAAATTGTTCTGGTCGGTCGTGGCCTATTACAGAAAGAATTAATAATAATAATAGTATTAATAATGATCATAATAATAATAAATCTTTAAAACTGTTTCTACCCTAATGAAAATTTACATATGAACACTGGGGGTAGATTTATTTCCTGTAGTTATACCTATACCCAAATTTATCAAAGAATGAACGTGTCTGAATGTGTTTTCACCGTCTTACCATTTTATGTCGAGAATCTTTGCTTCCATCTGCGATGGGCATCACGTACCCAGAAAGTTGGCACAAGAATATGACGTCAATTAACAGTACATAAATCTCCACACACGACATTTTCTTTAATTATAAATATGTCAAAGGAAGGTAGTATGTACATGTTATTGATATTCAAGAATGTAGAATAACACTTGTCTGTCAGTTAAATATTCACTACACACACAGATACACACACCTGTACGTACGTTTAGTGACACACACACACTTTTTATTAACTTAAGTTTAAATTCAGTTTAGTGACTAAGTTGTTTTTGTGTTCAATTCCCCCCTTCTTAAAAGTGTTCAAAACAAACTCATTACTTGCACAAGATCGTCATGGTAATTTGCTTTTATAAACCTTGAGACACGTTTTAAAATAAATTACATTTTAGCACAGTTTCGGGAAAAAAGTTCGCCTAGGAACAAAATTTCTAAAATAGCCTAAAAACAAAAATTATTAATCATTAATGACTGGTTTGTTCATGCCATTTTAATTACTGTCACCAGAAAAAGACAAATAACCATAGAAAACCCCCCAATATTTACCAATCGGTAATTATTTATGCTTTTCTTTCTAGGCGAATTTTTTTCCGTAACTGTAGATGTAGGCTACTGAAATTAATTTCGGAATACACTGTAAATTTTCTGATATATGTAAACAATGCGACAGTTCTTCTATTAACTTCCAGAACCCTTTTGGGACTATTATAAAATAAAGTTACTGTGTGTGTACTTCTCGTAAACACTAATTTACATTTTGTTAACAATATCAAGTTCTTAAAATATATTTTAACTTTTACCATAATTTATACAAGTGCATTTGAATTTTATAAGCGGAAGTTCTTATCATTGTGATAGAAACACATGATAGTATCATATTTTCTTATATATATATATATATATATATATATATATATATATATATAGAGAGAGAGAGAGAGAGAGAGAGAGAGAGAGAGCATATATAAATATCTCAGCTTAAAACCGGATTGTCATTATAAGAGAGTGTAACAAAATTTTGAAATTCGCAGAATAGTTTCGTGATTGAACTATTGTACATTCTTAAGCAACAAAAAAGGAGGTGTCTCAATAAAATAAATATAAATGTACAATAATTAGTTTTCAAACCTATTCTATACTGTTAGCCAGTTTTTAATCAACCAACTAAATTTAAAGTTTGAAATTACAAAAAAACAAACATGCGATTACAAACTGATTAAAAATAAACAAAGACAAACAAAAAAACTTTTCGCAATCGGCAAATAGAATCGTGGTATTACGGCATGAATTTTACCAAGAATTCTATAATTGCTCTCTGAGAATGTACAATGTATGTTCAGACGACATAAATTATTCGTGTAGTCCCCTAACTTTCGCATCATATGTAAGTTTTCTTTGTATTATTATTTTGTAGAAAATGAATAGAAAACTAAGTAATACGGGTAACTATAAAATATTAATTTTATTTATTTAGTCATTGTATATGTAATCTTTTTGCGTGCATACACCGGTAAAATAATTGTTGCAATTTCATTTTGTACTTAACACCCTGGCCTTGTTTTGATGCGGAGTGTGTAATAATAAGTTAGAATATTAATTAATAATTCCTTTAACTAAGAAATTTTTGTTCACAATTTTTTATTCTTCGTTTAAGGGTTTTATATACAGAAATCCCCCGCGTTAACGACCTTCACATTAGCGGAAACTTCACTTGGACGGACTAAATCGCTGTCTGGTCGTTAACATTCAGTTTAACGTAATACAGGTCGTTAAAGTGAAGATTTCAGCTAAAAAAGTCTGTTAGCATCACCGAACTTCACTTTAGCGGATTCCGAGTCGTTAAAGTGAAGGTGACGCCACTTGAATATTATTGGAACCAGCCCTCGGATGAGGTTGCGGTCTATGTAAGTAAGTAAGTCTATGTATGCATTTTCATGTTATGTATTGAATGTGGAGATTCGAGGGCTATACATACATGTGTAACTGTACTGAAGTATTTTGGTTACGGAAAACCCCACTTTAACATCCCGTAGTCCGGTAAAGTGGGGGTTTTCCGTACTTCACTTTAGCGGAAATTTCACTTTAGCGACTACCCGAAGGGTCTACTGTGTTACACTTGGTCTATTTATATGTAATTATGTGGAGATCAAATGAAAGAGAATATAAACCTTGAAGTTGACTCTATTTGATGGGGGGCACCACTAAATTTGAAGTAAAAACAACCCCGGCTCTGGTCTTAATGACCCTATACTTTTGCATATTTATTTTGTTTGAAGGAAAATTTAGTATTATTAATTGAATTGTAATTAACTCCCTGAAAAGAAGAAATAAACAAACCATAATTTTCGCGAGGAAAATAACTGAAAAACCGTTCCTAATATCAAACTTAACCCCTACAACCATACTAAAAACATTGGAAAATAGGAAAGATAGAATAATTATATAGTGTTCCCAAACTAAAGGCTAGACGAGGAACATCTTGACAGTGAAGGAAATTGGTTTTGTCGTCAAAAGGTGAAGTCTATTTAACAGGTTAATCAAAGAAATTCGGAACACAAATGGTGTTCATGCGAACATTTTGACTGAAAGACTAGTAGACGCCTGACTTAAAGTCAGAACTATTCCAGATGAGCTGGGTGCATACTGTATCTGGCTGTGTGAGATGGAGGTTCAATAAAGCAACTCTGTCTTTACCAAGTCAGTTCTAGAAACGGGGCCACGAGCTTGACCATCGTGTGATGAGGGATAAATGCACGAAACTCCAAGCAAATTTCTGAAGGGTGAGGGAGATTTTTTTTAGAAAGCCTGTTAATAAATTGACATGTTGAAGTACTATCGCGGGTTTCTAAAATACGAAGTTAAATGACATTGGATCTTTTCATTGTTTAGAATGGTGGTCATTTAACTCTTGGTTCAGATTCAAAAACCAGATTCCTTTCTGTGTTGGTTGATCCTTATAGGTTAAAGCTCATGGAACGAAAACTGGTCTCTAAATTCTCAATTTAGAACCTACGCTTAAACTTATATTTTTCTTCGACAAAAATTAAATTTAACTCCATTTTCATTGTTTTCATCTAACAAAACTGAAGAGAAAAATTCGGGTCACGTGTTCATGAAATATAAAAGGATAGGAAAAAATATATGTATACACCAGGACAAGGGGGGGCACAAGGGAAGACCAGGAGCAGGTAAAAATGCTACTAGCTCTAGCTGATGAATTTGTTAACACAAGAAATAACAAAAAACACAAGAAAAAACAACTGCCTAGATTTGGCATTAACAAACAACAGCAACCTAATTGATAACGTAGAAATGTCCCCAACTATAATATCGGATCACAACATTATTGAAATAACAACCAATATAAAAACAACAGGAAAGGAAAGAACACGAACAACAGAAAGAAGCAAATTCGAAATTTTTAATTTTCACTCCAAAGCTATAAACAGGGAAGGTGTTGCATCCAGCATGGAAGTAATAGATTGGAAAACCATCTTCAAGGCCAAAAATAAGCAGGTTTGAGAGAAAATAGGTAATTGTTCCGAAAGAGAAAAAGAGTGACTGCAAAATTAAGTAACTGAAAAGATAACATCAGAAAAATATTAAATGATAAACTGCAGAGTATCGACTGCGTCAAACAGGAACTAATTGAGAAACGTACAGAAAAAGACGACGACGCCATAGAAGCGATAAAGGTTATTTCAAAGTAATTCTACAGGGTGTTTATAAAGTCCCTATCTATTTCAGTGAAAACGTAGCAAAAAGGGTATAATTCAATAATATAATAGAAGGCATGCATTTAATGAATACTTAAGCATTCTACATGAGCACCATCAGTATCTCTACAGAGTTCGAACCTGTCAGCAGCATTACGGAACATATTTTGGAGCATGACAGGGGTTATTTTTGTAACTGCTGTTACGATACGAGCACGTAAATGTCCCAGCTTCATTCAGATGGCATTTTAAACACCGTCGTCTTTCAACAAGATGGGGCACCTTGTCATTACGCAAACATTGTTCGGGATTACCTAAATGAACGATTTCCAAATCGGTGGATCGGACGTGGAGGCAACAGGCCCTGGGTGGCTCGATCTCCTGACCTAACGCCCTTGGATTTCTTTGCATGGGGCTTTATCAAATCAAACGTCTATCAAACGAGGGTTACAGATCCGCAAGATTTATGTGCTCGTATCGTAACAGCAGTTACAAAAATAACCCCTGTCATGCTCCAAAATGTGTTCCGCAATGCTGCTGACAGATTCGAACTCTGTAGAGATATTGATGGTGCTCGTGTAGAATTATATGCTTAAGTATTCATTAAATGTATGCCTTCTATTAAATTGTTATTGAATTTTACCCTTTTTGCTACGTTTTCACTGAAATAGATAGGAACTTTATAAACACCCTGTATAATTTTGCAAAATGGCAGTCTAAAAATCACGCGACTATCGGACCTTTGAAAAACGAAGACAGTGCTTTATCTGATGATTTAACAGAAGTATCTGAAATATTAAGAGCTCAGTACGAATCATCTTTAGTAGTATAGCCGCAAAAGGGGAGAGTGCAAGAATGTTGCAAGTTATTATGTAATGTTGCAATGTTGCAAAGTGGGGAGGGGGGTGGGGGTTGCAAAAAAAGAAAAGAAAAAGTACTGGCCTTTGTTGCCAACCTAGGTTGCAAGGGGCATGCAACTTGGGGGCCTCCCCCAAGCTATTCCCCCAAAGGGCCAGAGAGAAAGGAGGAGAGAAAGGAGGAGAGGTGTTCACCTGGCAGGAGCCAAGTGCATATTAAGACTTCAGCCGAGTAGGCGTTGTTTATAGGCTCCTAATCAGCCAGAATCAGCCAGTTGACTGAGCCAAGGGGGGAGGGGTACACCTGAAGGAGAGAGAGACGCCTGAAGGAGAGAGAGACGCCTGATGGAGAGAGACGCCTGTAGGAGAGAGAGAGAGAGAGAGAGAGACACCTGAAGGAGAGAGAGGAGTTCTCCCCCAAGTTATTTTCGTTTTCCTAACCTAAGAGGCCACTAAGGGGTTTTACCAAAGGGCCTGAAAGAGAAGGACCAGAGGTCCTTGCTCGGCTGGGAGCCGAGCTTGAATGAGTCTTTCATCAACTTCTCGGTCTTTTATAAGCCTCTATTCTGGCTGAGTTGCCAGATAGCGCAATGTGTTCAGTTGCCAGATAGCGCCATGTGTCCCAGAAATATTAATCATCCATTGTGTAACACAATATGACGGTAGTTATTCCAATTAAATTCTGTATATTAAATAAATACACACTCAATCTTTATTAATTGCATACCTCTCCAGTTTTTTTGCAATGATCGGATTGCTCTTGCTAGATATATATATTATGCTATATATATAATATATATATATATATATAATATATATATATATATATAAACATTCTTTTAAACATCTTATGTTAGGTATATATATATATATATATATAATTTATTTTTCATATTATAACATTTAATTTTAGTTTAACGTTTAGAAGCAAATTTAACATTAACTTGAACTTCATTGAACTTGAAGTTAAACTTTTCGAAACAAATAACTTAGTTTACCACACATAATTCGAAAACTTCATAATAGAAAATAATTAATTTTATGGTTAACTAGTTTATTTCGTTTACTATAATTATATATATATACAGTCTTTTAAACAGCTTATGATACATATATATATATATATATATATATATAGTGTTTCACTATAGATGTATAGATGTATATAGGGTTTTACAATAGATGTATATAGTGTTTAACGATTAGAATCAAATATAACATTAACTTGAACTTCATTAAACTTAGTTAAACTTTTCGAATGTTCTGAAAAGCACTACTTTAATATTATGTTTATTAAATTCTCCTAAAATAATTATATAAGACCGAAGTAATGGTCTGACGTTGGGGTGAATCCAATTAAATTCTGTTTATCAAATAAATAATTTTACACACTCAATTTTCATTATAAACATTCGAATATCAGTGGGGAAAAACGAACGGAAATTAAAATTTATGAAACAATTCAAAACAGACGATCGTCATTCCCCAAACCCGTATATATATATATATATATATATATATAAGTTGTATCGAGATGAAAATTTATGAAACACACATTTCCGAGAATCTGTTCAAATCGGTTCACCTATTGCCAGAGGCGATTTTTTTTCTGACCATAAATGACCTTTCTCACAGACAGCTTGAACAAAACCTCTCTCGACTCCATTTCTTACATATGCCCACAATTATATACAGTGGAACCTCCCTTAACGAGCATAATTCGTTCCCGAATTGTGCTCGTTATGCAAAATGCTCGTTAAGTAAGGCAATTTTTTCCATAGGAATCAATGTAAAATATGATAATGCGTTCCATGCTTAAAAAATACTTAAAATAATATTTATAATGATATTTAAAGGCGTTTTTTAAATTATTATTGCATGAAATGAAAAGATTATTAATAAAAATTAACCCAAAAGAGAATGTAAATAATTAGTAAACGGTGAAATTTATAAATAACTTACGAAGAGAGAAGGTGCTCCTGACGCACGCAAAGGAAATGAAGAGACAGGGGAGGAGGAGAGGGTTATTGAGGGGAAGGAGGAGAATCGTCTTCGTTCAATGCAATAACATTCTCGACGAGCTCACAGTCACTAGCTTTAAATTTTTTAGAGGCACTTTCACTTTCTTTTGGATCCTTTTTCACGAGGAAACTGTCGAGAGACATTTGTTTTTGTCTACGCTTTAAATTTTGACGAAATATTTTGCTCGTTAAGCAAAGTGTCGCTCGTTATGCAAGGTAATTTTCCCCATTCTTTTGGCTCGTTATATGAATTTCTCGTTATACGAGGCACTCGTTAAGCGAGGTTCCACTGTATATATATATATATATATATATATATATATATATATATATAGAGAGAGAGAGAGAGAGAGAGAGAGAGAGAGAGAGAGAGAGAGAGAGAGAGAGAGAGAGTTTTGTTCAAATAACGGGATATGGTTGTATCTTTTGCCATTGTGTTCGAGCACAATTGTTCGAGCACAATTGTTCGAAATCCATAGTTCGAAAAACAGTTGTTCGAAGCAGCAATTATTCGACGTTATATTGAATTGGAAAGGTTTTCACCCCCCTTAGACCCACAGTTTAACATTAGAAAATTCTGAAACCTGACTCAGTGCCAAAAGTTTTATAAGAAACACCAAATAATTTTCGTTGTCCCCTAGCGCAATTTGAATTGGAAAGGTTTTCACCCCACCTTAGACCCACAGTTTAACATTAGAAAATTCTGAAACCTGACTCAGTGCCAAAAGTTTTATAAGAAACACCAAATAATTTTCGTTGCCCCTAGCGCAAAATTGGAAAGGTTTTCACCCCACCTTAGACCCACAGTTTAACATTAGAAAATTCTGAAACCTGACTCAGTGCCAAAAGTTTTATAAGAAACACCAAATAATTCGTCGTCCCCTAGCGCAAATTGGAAAGGTTTTCACCCCACCTTAGACCCACAGTTTAACGTTGAAACCGAATGTTTTTAAAATATAATTAGGATATATTTCTTTATATCCTCTCGATTACATTAGTGACTAATGATGCGGGAAAACTGAGTAAATATTTTCTCGAAAACTATGGGTGATAGAAAATTCTGAAACCATATTTGGAATCAGTATCAAAGTTCTATACGAATCACCAAATAATTTTCAAAGGAGAATACGAGCATTAAATCTATTGGTGAAAATATATATATGTTACTCGTCCGGTCCCGTTATAGCGGATTGGTACACGTCATAGCTCCACCCAGCTACATCGGCAGCCAATCACTACGAACATCTGGTCTTTTGGGGCGGAGCTTGGTGATTGTGCTATAAAAGGGGATATTTTTCAGTTTGGAGTAACAGTAGCTATTTTCGCGTCAGTGAATAATCATTCCCTCCACCATGGACCTGTACGTCTCCCCAGACTTGTATGAAGAGAGTGATACTGCAGCATTAACGACAATTAGCCTTTTTAATGCGGTTGACCGTGATGAATTATTTACAACGCAAACCGTAGAAGATATTTGCAGTGACGCTCCTTACAATCCGACGCAAGGGACTACCATAGAAATGTAAGTGTCTATAATTAGAATTTATATATATATATGGATGGGGTGTAGTATCTCGTCAAATAGATACTCGCCAAAAATGTCAATCAATGTTATTTTGTTACCCCATTATGCTAAAATCGAAATTTTATGGCATTCAATGTTATTCCTCGAACCAAAGATATCTTCACATAATGGGGATCTGTCTGTATACTCTGTATATGTTTTAAAAGCATTATTCCTTTAAGGTCCGATGAGGATTTGACACGTGTTATACAATCTTTTGAAGAATCTCGGAATACGGGGGATATACTGAACAGTCAACAATGTCACACATCCTCCACCATGGACCTGTACGTCTCCCCGGAATTGTATGAAGAACGTGATACTGCAGCATTAACCGCAATTAGTCTTTTCAATGCGATTGACCGTGGCGAATTATTTTCAACGCAAACCGTAGAAGATATTTGCAGTGACGCTCCTTACAATCCGACGCAAGGGACTACCATAGAAATGTAAGTGTCTATAATTAGTTTATATATATATATATATATATATATATATATATATATATATATATATATATATATATGGAGAGTTGTAGTATCTCGTCAAATAGATACTCGCCAAAAATGTCAATCAATGTTATTTGGTTATCCCCATTATGCTAAAATCGAAATTTTTATGGCATTCAATGTTATTCCTCGAACCAAAGATATCTTCACATAATGGGGATCTGTCTGTATACTCTGTATATGTTTTAAAAGCATTATTCCTTTAAGGTCCGATGAGGATTTGACACGTGTTATACAATCTTTTGAAGAATCTCGGAATAGGGAGGATATACTGATCAGTCAACAATGTCACACCGAAATAATGTAAGTGTTTTTCGATCTTTTTGGGATAAGAAGACAATATATTTTCATAAATTTATTAAATGAAAGAAATCAGTACAATAAACAACTACAGAATATATCGTTACAAATATACGAACAAAAACATTATAATATACAACGAGTACGTACAATTGGAAAACGGTTTTTTATCTGTCTGCATACCATTTCATCGTTTCGGCGAGTGTGACACGGGTCAAATAAATTTAAAAAATTTATAAATTCTTTATCATTTGACATATGCATGAGAAATGAGACGCAGTACATTCCGCAAACATTAGTAAAATATCCTTGCATGCGAAATGGGGTCCACACAACTTCGGGAATATGTAACTGAGCGAGAAATTTTACAATAATAGGGTCACTCCAGGGTTGAGTACCGAGTGAATCAAAATAGTACAGGCGCTGTCTATTTTTAAAATAGACAGCGATCCAGTGAATCCCTTCATTACCGATGATGTCTGTGTTCACAATAAGACTACCGCATTCTCGCGTACTTGGCAAACTCAATGTTTCATTCTTCGCAAACACGCCGATAAATTTGGAACGTGTGACTCGCTCCATTACTTTCTGAAGTGTATTAGCATCCATTTTAAAAGTCAGTGATAACGCTTCTAAATCTATCTACTTCTATTAGGGCTTGCGATTCGAGATATACTAGTACACTAATAGGAGCGTCTATAGGCTTGGCGAATTCCAGCCGCACTGAGATGTTTCCGCTCTGCTGTGGGTTAAATGGGTATTTACGCTAGCAGATAAGTCAGGTGTAATGTCAAACGGGTAAAGGTTAAATTGATCAATGAATTCTTCCTGCGTTACCCCATTACCAAGCTCATCACAATCACCTGCAATATGGGTCAGATTACTATAGGCTCTGGCACAAAGAGGTAACACAGCGTCTGATGAATAGTCCGTACCCATTGTTCCACCCAAAGCAGTGCCATTAACGTATAGAGTTATATTTTTAAGTCCGAAATTCTCGAATTTAAAGGCACTCTTTTTATATTTTCCATTCACCGAAGCGTGGTCCTGCATGCCGATTAATATCCTTTTAGGAAGATTTCCCAGGGCAATGTTTTCTATCTGCTTCGATGCCAACCCTGCAGGAACCGTATATAGTTTGATCTGCACTCTGTTAATAGGATATTTCACTGTAGCGTTTAGTAAATTTTTCTCAATTTCTAGTTGTTTTGGTGAACTTAATTTCACTCGCCGTACGCGGAGGTATGTGTCCATAATGTGAACCACAACGGGCTTTGCACCCTCTTCTTGATTCGCATCCAGATTTAAGCAGATCTCAGGACTCGTGCGGGTGAGCTTTATTTTCATATCCACCCCGTTCACAAGCAACTTCTCCTGGAAAGTGAAATCTGTGTGCAACCGTCCAAAACACTCGTATATTTTCTTTTTAGAATTTTTAAATTTGTCCTTTATACTATTTTCATCTTTAGTTTGATAATATCCCTCCGCACTTAAAAAGGTAGCCTTCGCTTCTTTGGAAAAGTTGAGGACATTTTCCAAATAGGCTCGTAGATGATAGTACCCCGTGCCTGCCGATATGTTGGTCTGATTTAAATATACGTCACACTGGTTGAATATGGCGTGCAGAAAGTTTGTTTCAGGGTATACAGCATATTTGTCATCGCAGACCGTTCCATCAGAATGGGCTATACGTAGCTTAGCGTACATGTGCACACAGCTTGGATCAAAAAAGTAAGGACCTGAGCTGGGTATCACGAATTCTATAGGTGCACTCGGGGAACTAATTGTGTTTAAAGGGTTAATTGTAATAAAGTCACTGTGCTCAATAGAAACTTGGGTTGGCGGGAGCTCAAAAAGGGACAGCTCCGATTTACAGCATTGTGAACTACATGGGTGGATGAAGCGTGCCATGGCGAAATAGTGACTCCTCTCTCGACAAGTGGTAAACAAACTATGATTCATGAGATCAATGTCCTTAGCTTATATCAGTCAAAAAAGTGGTCAACCATAGGTTTCATTCGCTTACAGCATTTCTTTTTTGATAGCCTTTTACGTTTAATACCACGTGACCCCTTCTTCTTCCGGGGAGCCCTCTTCTTCTTCCCGCCACCACGCATTTTTCTCTTTGCATCTTTGATGATTTCGTCCGTGTACGCTTTAAATGTTTTTTAGAGCTTCTTTAGGTTTAGCCCCGGCCAATATGTCTTCTGCAGTGTTAAGGCCTGATTGTAGCGCTTTCCTTCCAAGGTATCTGGCACCCCTCTTCAGCAAAGGAACAGCCGTACGTAGTATGGATGAAAAAATGGATCCAAGTCCACTACCGCGCTGGTATCGCATCCCTCGATAGACGGTGAAAGGCTTTCTATCCATTATAACTCAGTGCGTCGAAAGTGTAGCTTCACTGTTAAGCTCCCGTTACCGAATGGGAAGTTTTCGCCCTCAATCGTTCTTATATATATTGTGATATTGGTTATTAAATTAGTTGCGACATTCACATAATGGGGTCTGTCATATGTAATACTCAAACTCCTTCCTCTATGGTTGGGGATGTGAGCAATGCGCAGCAGGCGTGCCTGGGTATCCCCAACAAACTGGTGCTCCACTATATTACTGTAAATATAGCACATGTCTGGGGACCTTTCAGCCAATTTCTCCATCTTCAATTGATACATTAATCTGGACAAGTATACTGTGTCTCGTGAAATGTGTCTCTTTGGAAGGCTGCGCTATATCGGCCGTTGGTTAGAATTTTGAACTTTCTATGTCTTTAAGACGTCTGTTAGTCTTTGATTTTAGGATTAGTGTATGTGCAGGGTTGTTTACGATTTCATATACTAAATCATTCGTAAGGTTTGAGTTTCTTAAACTTACGTTTAAGCCTCTCACAACATCCTCGGCCGAACCATATTGACCCGGCCCTAGTCTTACTTCTGTACTGTAATACCGTGCAATCTTAGTCCGAGCGATGCGCATAGTTTCATCCATAGCTACCCCAGCTTTTTCACACTCGTCAATGTCTCTAAGAATCGTAAAAACGGTTTCTTTATGTTCAATATTTAAAAAGACGGTGTCCAGCTGAATTTCGCATATCCCCACCTCATACGAATCACGACCCAATTCAATGTGCCCATGGAGTTCTGTTACAAAGTTGGCTAGTGTGTTGTTAGGGTGTACAGACAGGGACGAGGAGGACGGGAGTGTGACGTAGAAATGGTTAGGAGCCATGTTGCATACTATTTAAGCTTCATTATTGCATCAGCTTTTATATAGGTGTTGAAGCTTTCTGGGTACCCTAGCCATTTCACCAGGTACATTTTTCTCCTTCCTGAACCTTTGCTTCCTAAAATTTTCTCAATTTTAAACACATTTTTTTCTAAATTAAACGCAACTTTCTGCAATTCCTCGCGGTAAAAGCCTCCTGAGATTTCTTCCCCATTCAAATCTTCAATGTAATACATCATTATCTCACCTTTAGGTCTCACAGCCCTAACTTTAAAAATCTCGCGTGTCCATCCTTGCTCAAAACCCTTTGCGAATTTATTCCCCGAACGCGACAGCCTTACATAATCATTGATTTTGAAGCGCGCAGAGTGTGGTGGTGGTGGTGATCCATCTCTTCTCGGGAGCGTACCTCTTTCTAAAACTTCGTTAGGTGTTGCCCAATCGTGCGATGGTGTGAGCGGTTGTAGGATGATGCCAATGATTCCAGAATGTCTAGAAATCTGTATGTGTTTTTATGTGTAAAATAACGGTGCATGCGTTCCTTTATGGTGCGCTGAACTCTTTCAGCTAAAGAAGCCTTATGTATAGAATTGGTTGTGTAATAGCTGATATTAAACTCTGTCAACATGTTCTGAAAAGCACGGCCTATAAATTCCTTCCCCATATCCGTACAAAAATAGCCAGGAACCCTGTTTTCTTTTAACATTAGCGTTTTGGTGGCTTTAGCAACTGTTTCAGGTGATTTATTTTTCAGAGGAACTAGCTACAGATATCTAGAGAATACGTCTATTATGAATAGAATGTAGCGGTAACCATCGTTATACACAGAATATCTTTGCATGTCTGTTAAATCTGCTTGCCAAATAGAATCAATCGAGGAAGCCGTTGTCTTGGCTGTTTTAAACCTTTTTCTCACAGGCTTATGGCTAGGGTACCCAGAAAGCTTCAACACCTATATAAAAGCTGATGCAATAATGAAGCTTAAATAGTATGCAACATGGCTCCTAACCATTTCTACGTCACACTCCCGTCCTCCTCGTCCCTGTCTGTACACCCTAACAACACACTAGGGTGTACCGGTTTTTTATCACATACCTTGTAGATGGCAAAATGTAACCTAACAAGTTTTCAAACATCGATTATTTCTTTATAAAACAAGAGCGGCAATAATAACTATTTTTTTCATGAGTGTTTCACACGTATCTATTTTTAAAGTGGATAAAAATATATGTACCTGATAATTGTCTCTTTATGTACAATTCACATATAAGTTTACCCTCGACCTTTATATTGTTTTGAAAAGGGGTTAATGGCGTGGCTGCATTGTGAATAGTTATTTTTAAATTGTTAATGCGCTTATTATATTCCATCCTGAGTCCGTTTCATTGCTATCTGTAATATAATAATTGTTTGAAGCCAGTTTTCAAATTTAGTATTCAGAAGTTCAAATATAAATTTTGTCTTTGTAAAAAGCAAGGATTAATTTTATTTATAAAATACATTTCTTTTTCGGTGCAAAGATTTATCGGTAAATCTCTAGGAGCGCTCCATTTTTCAATATTAAACATACACCATTTGAAAGCCCACATTTTTTTGAGTCTAAAAATGTAGTAATCCAAAAGTATCAATAGCAAATAAAAAGTAACTAGGTTTAAATATAAAACCCTATACCGATCAATTTGTGATGCGTGATCTTTACGGGGGCGGAGCTCCCGTACCCCCGAGACCTAAATTATACAAATGATAATGTAATAACATATTCATGTTAGGTTAGGTTAGCGTAACAATTACCAAAAATACCATCTTACAACACAGACTGAAGATTTATAACTTAGCCAACCTTTATAATGTAATTAATTATGTCACGCGTCAAACAATTAAACCTAGTTACTTTTTATTTGCTACTGATACTTTTGGATTACTATATTTTTAGACTCAGAAAAATGTGAGCTTTCAAATGGTATATGTTTTAAACAGTGTATGTTTAATACTGAAAAGATAAAAACATCCAATGCTTTCTCTTCATCTAGGGCACATGACGAATCAAGTTCTCAAAGTCAGAAACCACACGAACAGCACGTCATAATTCTATCACAAATACGACCAAACTGAATCCAATTAAAAAAAACAGACAGAACAGAATCCAACCAACTAATTAAGTCGCAGAGTAGCGAAAAAATAGCCCAATCAGGAAAAATATTTCATGAAAAAAAGTACATTATAGCCAAAACAGGAAATATTCACTATAAAAATGTAACTTGCAATTTTTTCTATAATCTTGCATTTGCTATTGATACTTTGGATTACTACATTTTCACACTCAGAAAAATGTGAGCTTTCAAATGGTATATGTTTTATGAGTGTATGTTTAATATTGAAAAATGGAGCGCTCCTAGAGATTATCCTTATTTACTTGTTATAATGCATAATGTGAATATAGACTATGTCCTATGGATATTATATAGGTTACCGTGTCAATATATATGCATCAAATTTTTTTTCACCAAAATTGCAAACATGGTTTATTTTGTGATATAGGTTTAATTAGGTAAATTTGGTTTTTTGAAAAACAAAAATTTAATATTATTTCTTGCCTGGCAACATTATAGGTCTATGCTGTCTTCCGTAGATTTAGGGCTAGGTTATATAACCTAGGCCTACTTCTCAGACTTTAGTTATGTAGCTTTGCCAATAATTAGGCCTATTTTAAATTAAGATAGATCTAGGATATTATAATCTGCCTTTTGTGAAATTATTACGGAACCAAAACCAGTCTCGGGGCATTTTTTGATAAGGTAAAAATATTGAGCTTTCATTCATAATTTTTAATGTAGGCCCTAACATATGAATAGCCTAGTTAATTATTTTGTACTTAAAATTTTACTTTAAAAATGTAATAACTTTCTACCTTTAACTCTTTAGGGTGGGCTGACAGTTTTGTTTGTTTTTTATTTACAGGTGATTTGGAATGGGCAGAAGTTTCATTATGGAAAAATTATTGATCACATGACGTAAATATCGAGGATGGAATTGGGAGGTAAGTGTAGTTTTTCAGTACTATTTGACTTAGACTTAGTTCCCATCTGGAGGTCTCCAGGTTGGGTCCCGTGCGATGCATCTTCCCCGTCGGTAATCTCGCCACTGCGCCCCGTCTCTGGCCAGATCTGTTCTCTGGCGCCAGGTGAAAACCGGATTCTCTCTTTCTACCGTCTTGAGCCACGTCGTCTTTGGGCGTCCTGGGGCCTCGATCCCACTATTCTTCCGTACATCAGCCTTCTCGGAAGTCGGTCCTCCCCCATCCTCTCCACATGGCCGTACCATCTCCTCTGCACATCCACCACTCTGTCCACTATGGTGAATTTAACGCCAGTCAATTCCCTTATATATTCATTTGTTCGTCTGGTACCAGCGGATGTTACAAATTCGGCGCAGTCAATACATTTCCAACGATAATAACTTCTTTTAACTTCATCGTCCAGCACTCCGAACTATATAAAACTGTTGGTACCATTATTGCCTGGTATAATCTAATCTTTAGCGTTCTGCTGACATTGTCGTCTTTCCATATCTTGGTGAGTCTATTCATCGCCACATACCCCAGTTTAATTCTCTCTCGCACCGCTTTAAAGTCATTCATCTCTATTTTGCGTGAACCACACTCCTAAATATTTAAACTCCTCTACGTGCTCTATTATTCCCGACGCCAGTGCCACCGCCATCCGTTCTCTCGTCCTTCCTATCTTCATTGTCTTGGTTTTATTTAAATTTATCTCTAGCCAGTATTTTATGCATGCTTCTTCCACCCAGGGTTCGTACACTCTTTGAAACTCAATGCAAAGAACTTCACTTTTCTAGGTGAAGGTCAAAATATGATAATAAAAACCCACTCTAATAGACAGAGTTTATTTGCACAACAGTTTCGATGCCCACTGGCATCCTCTTCGGGTGGATGCAGAAAAACGAAAAACTTTTTTCTGTATCCACCCGAAGAGGATGCCAGTGGGCATCGAAACTGTTGTGGAAATAAACTCTGTCTATTAGAGTGGGTTTTTATGATCATATTCCTTGAAACTCCATTAATTTTGATAAACTCATTCAAGGACTTTGAAACTCCTTAAAAAATGATTTATATCCTTGAATAATCATTTCTAGCCTTGAATTACTACTGGATTCGGGAAAGTACTTGGATACTTGAATTACTTTTAAGTCTCCAACAGAAAGTACAGTATATAAGATAATAAGAGTATAAGGAATTTGAATTTTTCAATGAAAATAATTATTGAATTATGTTTATAGCCATACTTTGAAGCCAGGTTCTTTTCCTGACTCGAACCAATTTTTTTGCATTCTCGTACATTTTTGCATTTTAGTAAACAATTTGTCACTAATTTATTTAGTGTATAAGATATATTGATTATATGAATTTATGTGATGATATACGTTGTGTATAAGAGGTTTGTATATTATGTACAAAAGGTTTGAATTTATTTGGTTATGGTTTGAATTTGTGTGGGCATATGTGTAGTGTATAAAGAGATATTGATTATTTAAATTTGTGTGGAGATGTATTGTAGTGTATAAAGAGATATATATATATATAATTTAAATTTGTGTGATATGTGTTATATATGGGGCAATATTTTATATCAAAATACATGTTTTTCATACAAAAATTTCCAAGGGAGATATGCAAGAGAAATGCTCAACAAAGAAACTTGAAAAAATTTACCAATACTCTTGAGTCTTGACATTATGGTGGAGTCTGGTAGGGTGAAGGAAACTGCATGCGATCAAATTATCAGCCAGTTTGGTCATTTACTGGATCATACATGCTCATCAGAAGGATATGAGAAGTTTAAAACGTTTGATCCACCTACTGAAGACAGGCTTGACATCTTACTACACTCACATTTATCTAAAGAGAAAAAGTATCGTGAGCTATGGTTCGTTGTGAAGCAATTGCTGCTTCTATCTCACGGACAGGCTACAGTTCAAAGATGATTTTCCATAAATAAGGGATTGACTGCTGAAAATTTGAAGAAGGAAAGTTTAATTGCCCGGCGCTAGATTATTGATTACTGCAGAATGGCAGGAGGAATAATGAATGTACAGATTACAAATAAAATGCTTGTAGCTGCTGCAAGTGCAAGACAGAAATATCTACAGCATCTCGAAGATTTTAGAAAAGCAGAAAGTGAGTCAAACCGTGCAGGAAGAAGAAGAGAGAGTATGGAGAAAGTCTCAGCTATGAAGACTAAGAAAAAGAGGGTTGAGGGAGGTATAGTGCATCTTAGAAAGACCGCAGACAGACTTGCTGAAGAAGCAGAGAGGAAAGGGCAGTTGATTTTAGTGACTGAATCAAATGCTTTAAGGAAAAAGGCGAAAGAGAAAGAAGCAAATTTGGCAAAAATAGAGGGGGACATTAAGCAACAGCGGGAATGTCTTAAAGAGGCATTGTAAAACATGCTCTAATATACCTAGTGATAATGTATTATTTTCATTTTTCTGTTTTCTTTATATATAGAAAAGAATTTGTTTATTTGGAGCATGTATTCATAATACAATGGGATTTTGTTATATCATACTTATGTTGCATGTCTTATTTTTGTATATGTTACGCCCAAACATCGAAATCACTCAATGAGCGAAAAAAACAGCCACAACGCGTTGTGGATGCACCTAAGTGACCACACACCGATGTTAGATATTTTTTCGCTTCATGGCCGTTCTCAAACAACCACAACGCGTTGTAGACGATTCGGATATGACCACAACGCATTGTGGACGATTTGAAACATATATGTTATGTTTCTGTATGGAAAGAATGGAATTTGTTTATTTAGTTAGCAGCTCCTTGAAAATGTAGAAAATCATGCTACCAGTACTATATTGTCTGCATATTTTAGATTGCTTTTGTATTCTCCTCCGATTTTCACTCCTCCTTCGTAGTCATCGAGCGTAGTTTCTCTTCCGTTTTCGACCTGTAATTCCGGGTATTCTCTTTCATCTACCATAGGGTTTTCCCCCTGTAAAGCTCCCTTGTAATGTCCTCTCCAAATTGTCTTTGTTTCCTAGACCAAGCTTGTTTTCTGACCTCTCTAATCTTTCACTATATTATTTTCTGTGTTCCATTTCTGTGTTATTTCTTTCACTGTTTTATGAATTATGTGTGGGTTTCCAGTTCTGTAACTACTTTCACACCTCTCGCATAAACTTTCTATCCAACTTATCTTTGCTTCTTTACATGCATTCTCCACTTCTCTCCATCTCTGTCTATACCGTACCTCTGTACATTCTCTGCACTGAGAGCATCGTTTTTTGCTTTTAACGCTTATCTCCTTCTATCACACTTTTGTAACACTTCCTCTGTCATCCAACGTTGTCTCCTTCTCTTTACCCCCAATACTCTTTCAGCATCCTCTCTAATTACGTCTCTGCCAGCTCTCCAGATCTCATCCGTGTTTCCTTCCATCCTCAGTTGAGGTTCAAATCTGCCACCAATTCTCGTTTCAAATTCCTCTTTTATCCCTTGGTGGTTCTTCAATCGGTGGGTATTGTAGCGTATACTAATTGTCGGTGTCGCATTTGTTTTTCTAAATTTCACCCTGACCTTTGACAGGATCAATTCATGTGACGTTGCAAAGTCTGCACTTTTCATTACTTTTGTGTTACATACCGAAGACAACGTGATTATTTGCTACAAATTTCATTTAAATCGGGGAAAAACTTTTGAAAACATTGGAGAAAATGTAATGTGCTTAATAAGTGCGAACGCAGTGTACATGCATGATAATGTAATTCAAGGTCGTCATTTGTTAGAAGTAGTCGAAACTGAAAAAGATGTTGGTATCCATATGAATACAAAACTAAATTTCGAAAAGCATATTAACGAAAAGATCAATATACTGTAGCTAACAAAGTTATGAGGGTGATGAGACGTTCCAACTCTTATTTAGATGAAGAAACTTTCTTGTTCCTCTATAAAGTACTGGTCAGATCTCATTTAGAATTTGCTAGGTGTTTGGCATCCCTACACAGTCAAAGATATAGAAACCATCGAGAACGTACAAAGGAGAGCAACCAAACAAATCTCGACCTTGATGGGTCTCTCGTATGAGGAACACCTGAATAAATTAAAGCTCCCAACACGCGCATACGGGAGACACAGAGAAGACATGATCGAGTCTTTCATGATATTGAGAGGTTACTATGACAACGAAGTAAGCGATATGTTACATCTAAGTCACCTCAACAATACGAGAGGTTACTCTTTAGAGCTCCAGAAATATTGGTGTAGGCTGAACCTTAGAAAATACTTTTTTACACAAAGAATTGTGGATGCTTGGAACTCTCTACCTGAACAAGTCATAGGTGCACCGTCGTTATTTACCTTTGAATGCCGCCTGGATAAATCTTGGGACAATCAGCCTGTGAAGAACGACTACAATGCCAAACTGCTACTTCAGAAATATCATCCCAGCAGCAACGATCTGGACATAGAGGCATCCACCTAAGTCCAGTACTCTTTATAAGTATAAGTATGCATTTCATCTGTACACGAGTAAAATGTAAATACTGTATATTTCAGGCATGGGGACGAGGCCGAGGCTGAGGACATACATTTTTCAAAGGCCTCGAGGCCGAGGCCTTTTTAGAGGTTTCACGAGGCCTTAAGAGTGTTAGGCTGAAGGTATTTGCACCCAGAGGTGTGATATTAGGATGCAAATAACGAATGCATTATTTGCACCTCTGGGTGCAGATACTCACTTCGAAATCTTTTACGAATAAGCTCCTCCATGCTTTGGGAAGGCTCAACAATTTAGTGAAGCCTAGGCCTAAAGCTCTTCGAAAGGAAACCTAACGTAGCCTCACACTAGCCTTTATCTCTCTTTTTTGAAATCCATAAGGAAAAGCAAGATTCTACCCAAAATTAATAAACAAAGACATGGCTCACTTCACTTACCTAATAAAAGGGAATTATTAAGCATTAAGCACGTTCATCTATCACACGCGACCACACCACAACACCGACATGCTGTGTGTTTACACTTGCCGAGTCACACAGTCAGACACAGTTGCCAGAACAAGATTTCGTGGGCACCATACATTAACCCAATAACTTTTTATTTCTCATTTCATGCAATTCTTATTTATCATTTTAATATACCTGCAATATTTGAATTATTTATGATAATATAGAAAGTTATGATGTGAAGATGATTTAGCAAAATATTTCAAGATGTACCAACTCGCTGTGTTGACAGTATAATTTCTGAATGGCTACAATTATGCCACTGGTCGACAAAATTGAACTTTTTATTTGTCACATGAACAAAAAATGGGTGGATCTTATAGGTTTTTACCGCTGAGTTCAAAAATGGCCTCAAAATTTTTCTATCACCCACCAATATTGAGTGAATCGAAAATGAAATTTGGACTAATTTATAGGCGTAATAGCAATATCAAAGTAGAAAATGCATATTGAATTCACCTAAAATGTGGCTACTGATGATTTACGCTTGTATTTCGCCTCTGGGCCATCCCTTGACAATGTCCAGCAGTAGTCATCGAACATGCTGGGGCTCCACTTGCCCTGGTATCGCTTCTCCATCGTGGATATTTGTTGATGAAAGCGTTCCCCATGCTCATCACTAACATCGCCTAAGTTTGTTGGGAAGAAGTCGAGATGTGAGTCAAGAAAATGAATTTTCAACGACATGTTGCACCCGACGTCTTTGTAGGCCTTGAGAAGTTCTTCAACAAGTGACTCTTAATTTTCGGCCTTGAAGTTTCCGAGGAAATTTGTTCACTACTTTAAATGCTCTCCAAGCTGCTCCTTCAACTTCACTTAGAGTTTCATCAAACGCGCTGTCTCTCATGATTTCTCTAATTTGCGGGACCACAAATATCCCTTCTTTGATTTTGACCTCGCTGATCCTCGGAAATTTCTGTTTCAAGTAGAGACCCCCTCCCCCCTGCCATTTTGATCCATAGTCTTAACAAAATTTTCCATTAAATCAAGTTTAATATGTAGTAGTGGCAAATAACTTTTTTGGATTAAGAAGAGGTGAACTGGTGAGATTTTTATGCCCTGAAATCAACGCTTGTCGAAGTGGCCATTGTTTCTTTGAGTAATGGCTTTCCCGTGCTCTGCTGTCCCATTCACAGAGGAAACAACAGAATTTTGTATAACCCAGTTGTAAACCAAGAAGTGCAATCACTTTCAAGTCTCCACAGATATGCCAAGAGTATTTATCATATTGGATATGTTTCACAAGCAGGTGCATATTGTCGTATGATTCCTTCATATGTACGGCATGTGCTAATGGAACTGAAAGGTATTTATTTCCATTATGGAGTAATACAGTTTTTAAACTCAGCTTCGAGAAATCAATAAATAGGCGCCATTCGTTTGGATCATTTTTGTTGGCCAAGGGTTTTCATGAGAGGGTAGAAAGTTTCTTTGGTGCTTGCGGTAAAAAGATATCTTAGTGCCTTTTTCTTGAAGATTCCAACCTTTCAACCTGGAAGCCGAAAGTTCGGATTGATCTTTTGACAATTTCAGATCACAGACAAGCTCGCTCAGGTCTGCTTGAGATATTAAGTGAGGCTCTGTCGATGAACAAGATGGTTCAAACATTGGATCAACATCGTCCGTCAGTAAACCATGTTCAGCTTCGTCATTACCATTGTACATCAATTTCATTTTCATCATCTAAACTCCACGTTTCCGGTGGCTTTGGTACCGGCAAATGTTTATTATGTAAAACAGACCTTATGGCTGATGGTAAATTTGGGTATTGTACCATATGTTTAGATTTCGCAGTAATGCCTAGTATATTTGTTAAGCAGAAATAACAATCCGTTAAATGGTCTTTCGGCTATCTCCATATCATCGGAACAGCAAACGGCATTTGACGAGACCCATTTAGCCAGCCTGTCAGAAGTCTTAAACACGTAATACAGCATATATGAGGTGCCCACGTCTTGTTCTGATCCCCTACCTTGCAACCAAAATAAAGTTCGTATGCTTTTTTGACGAGAGGGGTGAAATTTCGCCTTTGAAATTTAAGTGTGAACTCTCTGCACACACAACAGAAACAGTTTGGATGGTTGACACACTTGCGTGGCATTCTGTCATGAAACAATACGAACG
This sequence comes from Bathynomus jamesi, assembly GCA_023014485.1. Taxonomy (NCBI): domain Eukaryota; kingdom Metazoa; phylum Arthropoda; class Malacostraca; order Isopoda; family Cirolanidae; genus Bathynomus; species Bathynomus jamesi. Next base: position 469,615 of record JAJOZX010002016.1, on the reverse strand, counting down.
CACTGACACAAAAAATAATCAAGGAAAATCACGAATAAAATGCACGATGTTCACTGAGTGAAATCAAATGAGTAACTGACAAATGAAAGTCAACAGTGACGTGTAGCAACTTATAAGCAGAGGAAGAGGAAGGGGCAGACCCCGCCCCCTTCCTATTCTCACTCAAATCCTAAGTAATGTAAATTCGTGTGTCACTCTAAAACTGCGGGTGATAGAAAAATTATGTTTTCATTTTCATAACGTAAAAAAATTACACATAGTTCAAATAAAAATATCTGTGACAAAAACTTTGTTGACCAGTGAATTATTAGCGGCTCTAGCGAGCATTGCAGACAGAGCTACATTTGGAGATGTCTTTTTTTGTTTTTAAGTTTTGCATTTTTATGTATCTTAACAATAAGAAATTGTGGTCTTAAAGTCTACCAAAGATCATTAATGTAATTGTAACTTTTACTGTATGAGAAAGATGTTTCTAATGTACGGTAGGCCTATAGGTATAAGTTTATATCATGCCATTACTGTATAATTATATATACGATAATATAATAACGATAAAATTAAGAATATATTTGCACCTGATGATATCCATTATCAGACATTTTTAAAGTTATATGTATAATACTTTATAAAGTTTATATTATTAAAGTAAATGAAAAAGACCGAAAAAATTGTGCAAACAATATAACAATTTATATCTCAGTTATCATGCCGATATTAGCAAAATTATTGTTTGCATCCGATATTCATTTCAAATATTATTTAGAAGTTTTTGTTACAATTTATGACGGGCGGAAAACAAAATTATCGATGCTAGTAGCTAGTTATAAGTAACTAGGGTGACCAGACGTCCTGCATTTTGCAGGACTGTCTCGCAAAAAACATTGACCAATGCGGGACAATGCAATGTCCCACATTCTTGTATTTATGCAATTTTCGTACAAATGAAATGTAATTTGTATTCATTATCGTATTCATCCCCTCATAAACGTTTTAAAACGTTTTTGAAATCTCCAATACGACAGACCTCGACGGCCGACGCTCGTCAGTTAAAATTTTGAATTATAATGGTGTTGACGTGTTATTTAATTGTCAGAGTACCCATACATTTTAAAAATGACTTCAAAAAGAAAGTGCACTTTCAATGAAGATTTAGAAAAAGAATATCCTTTTATTAAAAAAGCAAAGAGTGAGAGCATGGTGAAATGTATTAAGTGTTTTTCTACTTTTTAATTGCAAGTGGTGGGAAATGTGACATTAAACGTCATTTAAACTCTACTAAGCATAAACAAGGATACTCAAACTCCTCCCCAGACATAACGTTCTGTTCCCCCTCACTAGCAACACATACACAATGGAGAACAGAAAAACAACTGTCATCAGACCACCTGCCCATCATCATTACAACACATTCTACACTCTGCCCCAACAGCCTTAGGCACACTTACAGAAATTACAAGAAAGCTGATTGGGAACAGTTCAAAATACAGACTGAGGAACAATTCACCACATTAAACAGCACACCCATCATAAACATCAATACAACACTCAAGACATTGAATCAGATCATCAATAATGCAAACAAATACATACCGAAGGGCAACATTAGGAAATACAACCCAAATTACACTAGAGAAATAGCCCACTTTATAAGGCAACGTAACAACCTCAAATATAACACACAAACCCCACACACAGAAGCCATAAAACAGCAGATACAACAGCTCAACACAGAAATAAACAACAAACTCAAAGAAAAACAAACAGAAACATTCAGGGAATTCATAACAACATTAAACCACTCCACAGATACATCCAGGCTATACAAGACTATAAACGGCATTACCCACTCTAACAGCGGCATTCACACCTCACACGCGGCTATCTGTCGCAGCCAAAATAATATCCCAACATACACACAACAAGCTAACATTCTAGTTAATCACTACGCAAAGATAAGTCACTTAAACAGAGACAACAACCAGAAACATGCAGACAGACAAACAGCCAGACACAAGAAAACCTACAGACTCGACACAACCATTACACCCTTCAATACAGACCAGACCACCAAGATCATCAAAAACATTAAGAATTCGAAGGCTACTGGACCAGACAACATATCTAACATACACCTTAAACACTTGGGCCCACAAGGAATACTAGCTCTCACAAATATCAGCACATATTCATACCAACACTGTATTATTCCTGACATATGGAAACAAGGTAAAATTATTACACTACTCAAACCAAACAAAAATCCAACAGAACCAGCTTCCTATAGACCCATTACTTTACTATGCACACCTTCCAAAGTAACAGAAAGACTAATCTTACAAATCACCAACCCACACATTCCACTATCGCCTACTCAACATGGCTTCAGACCTCACCACTCAACCACGACATTACTCACTAACCTCACGCAGCACATCATGGATGGCATCAACTCCAGACGACCAGCTCAACGTACACTATTAGCAACAATAAACATTAGTAAAGCATTTGATGCTATCCCACGCTTCCCTCTCATAAATAAAATACTCAACACAAACCTGCACAATAACACCAAAAGGTGGCTGAGCAACTATCTTTCAGGAAGATACTCACATGTCACATTTAATGGCAAGTCATCCAAAAACAAGCTTTTTCCGAACGGGGACCCTCAAGGCTCTGTTCTCTCACCAACACTCTTCAACTTATACATGCATGACATTCCAACACCCATAGATAACAAGCTTACATTATCATCATATGCAGATGACATCACTCTAACATCCACCCACAACAACATCGACACCGCTACAAATAACCTACAAACATACATAAACAGTATACAAGACTGGCTCACACACAATAGACTCAAAGTAGCGCCCACAAAATCAACCATCACCTTGCTTACAAGCAACACAAAAGAACACCAGGTAATTCCACAGCTTACACTAAACAACATCAACATTCCACACACTCACAGGACCAAACTACTTGGGGTCACATACAACACATCATTATCTTTTGCAAACCACATTCAGGATATTAAAAACAAATGTACGTCAAGACTTAACACGCTTAGGGTACTAACAGGCACAAACTTTGGACACCAGCAGGAAACAACATCACTCATATACCAACAATATATTCGCTCAGTTATGGACTATGCTAGCCCATGCTGGGCACCCATTATCTCAAACACACACATAAACACCTTACAGACAATACAAAACAACGCACTTCGTATCATTACAGGATGCACTCAAACAACACCAATAGAACACCTGCACACACAAACAAAAATACTGAAAGTTAGGGAACATTTAGACATGAGAGGAACACAATTCATGGCAGCAGCGACAACTAACCCACAACACCCTTGCCACTACATGTCCAATCACGCACCGACACCTCGCACCATTAAGGTAACACCAGAGAGACATTATAACCAAATACTCCATTCCATACCACGCCCCACAGACATCACACAGTACAGAAAACACACACACACACACACACCTAACCCACAAAGCACTGACACGACTCGGTCCGAATGCGGTCCTAGGTGCGAAGCCGCCACTCATTAACAGGTCAGAGATCAGCCTGAGCAGATCGGATCGAGTTAACTTAGTACGATTCCGATGTGGACATCACCCCAACTTACTAACATATAAACACAGACTAGACAACTCCATAGACGCCACCTGCCACCTGTGCCACGACACACCACAAACAATTGAGCACATTATGACAGACTGTACCGCTCTAGCACAACAACAACGAACACAACACAACATCACTAGTGCGCTGAACCTCTGGTCCACTCCGAAGAGGGCGATCGGTTACCTGCGTGCCGTCGGCTTGCTCGATCAGGGTGGGCTGATCGGCTAAACAACAACAACAACTAATCATAAACAAGCTGATGCCTGCGCTTCATTAAGTAGGCCTTTGACAACGTTTTTACAGAGTAAAGATTTTGATGAAGAGAAAAAAAGTGTAGCAGTAGCCGAAGGAACTTGGACTTACCATTCAATCAAACACAACCTATCTTTTCGATCTACAGACTGCACTTCAAAACTAATCAGACGATGCTTCAATAAGACATTTTCTTGCGCTCGCGCTCGTACTAAAACAGGCAATTTTAACTAATGTCTTTCAACCTGATGTTCTGCAATCATTAAAAGACGACCTTTCACTTTCCAACTGCATAACAATTTACAGTGATTGTACGAACCATGGAAATGTCAAAGTATGCCTTTTATTGGTTAGGTATTTTTTACCGACAAAGGGAGTTAAGGTAAAAATCCTAGAGGTGACAAGTTTAGCTGGAGAGACATTTGAAATAATATTCAATTTCATACACAGAACTTTAGATTCTCATCAGCTGACAAATAAAATACTGGCATTATGTGCTGACAATTCAAACACTAACTTTGGGGGGGTCATCAGGAGGTGGCAAAAATAATGTTTTCTTCAGGCTACAGCAAAGTTTGGGTAGAAAATTAATTGGTGTCAATTGTCCAGTCCATATTTTGAATAACTGCATGAAAAGTTCATGTGACTGTCTGCTTATTGATGTGGAAGTGATAGTTGTGAAAATCTACTCATTCTTTTACATTTATACAGTCAGAGTGGAAGAACTGAAAGATATATGTGATTTTGTTGGCGTGGAGTTTCAAAATACAGGGTGTCCCATAAGTCCGGCATCATAGGAGAAATTCATATTTTTCTATTTCTACAAACCATAATTTATGCTCGGGATGCCAATTTCCCGTCCACCATTCTGTTCAGTGACGAGGCTGTTTTTTATGGAAATGGTGAGGTAAATCGACAGAACACCCGCTACTGGTCTCAAAACAACCCTCACTGGTATACCTCTTCAAAGGAGCAAGGTGCATCTCGGGTGGTGGTATGGTGTGGTATTTGGAAGGGTCGCATCATAGGCCCCCTCTTTTTCGATGAACATGTCACTGGAGGCACCTACCTACGTATGCTCAAGGAAGAAGCATTTCCCAGTGTCTTGAACGAAGAAGGAAATTTCCCAACATGGTTCCAGCAAAACGGCGCTCCTTCACATTACAGCACCCAAGTAAGGGAATACCTGTACCAACAATTCCCTGGTCATTGGATAGGACGTCGAGGGCCTGTGGAATGGCCAGCTAGAAGCCCGGATCTCACGCCACTAGATTTTTATCTCTGGGGCCACTTGAAAGCGCTGGTATACGCAGAGAAAATTAGGAGTGTTGAACATTTGCGGCAGCGCATTATTGAGGCATGTAACACCATTACTCCTGACATCATTCACCGTGTGCTTGCTGACTGGGTATCACGTCTGAATTTGTGTATTGAAAACAATGGTGGACATATTGAGCACTTTCTGTAAATAAAAGCTTTTGTTTTGCCTTTTTTATTATTTTTCCTATGATGCCGGACTTATGGGACACCCTGTATATTAGGAAACAGTAAAACCAGGTGGCTGGCTTTGAGGCCAGCCATCGAAAGGGTTCTCCGGCTATTCAAACCTTTGAAAGTGTATTTTCAGTCTCATGAAAAATGTCCTACTATTCTCAGACAGTTTTTAGAGACCCCTTATGCTGAGGCATTTCTGTATTTTGTACACAGAGTTCATTATTCCATGATTGCATCTTAAAAGTTGAATCTCAAAAAGCTTCCATGCCAGAAATAGCCTATATTCTTAAGGACTTAAAGCTAAAATTAACTGAAAGAAAACAGGACTCATTTTTACCCTTAACTGTGGATAAAATGTTAAAGGATTTAGAGAGACAAAGAAAGGGTATAAAAAGTTTCAAAAATACAGCTTCATTCTATGCTATGTGCGTAGAATATTTGAATGAGTGGTGTCAGCATTTTGAACAAGTAAAAATTTTTAATTGGATTCTTCTTCGCAACTTAATCTCCTGGAGTGAAGTTAAAGAAAGCATCGAATTCATTCTTGAAAGGAAGTCCGATTTCCCTTTAAATGACAGTGAACCATTTGATGAAGTAACTTGTGTAAAAAAATTTGTAACATCAGAAAGAATTAAAGAAGAATGACATGGAACTGGAAGTTGACAGTAGGTGGGTAGAAATATTTACACATTTCAAGAGTCAGAAAATTCCCTTTGAAAACATTTCCAAGGTAATAGAATTCTGTTTGAGTTTACCTGGATCAAATGCTCCAACAGAGAGGGTATTTTCCATAGAAAAAAGTCAGTTAAATATAAATACTCTAAAAGCAGCGTTATTAACAATATGTAATTATGAGATGAGTTGCCTTGAATTTTGTGAATATCTGAACAAAGAAATACCTCTCCTTAAGAAAATACATTCCAGTGCCAAATACAATTAAATAAAATGTTTTTCAATAAATTACGTAAGTAAACTATATAAAATTACTTTTTGATAGTACAAGTATTTGTCCGTTATATATCTTTGAAAGATAAGTAAAATGCCTATAGAGTGCTGCAAAATCCTTTTAAAAGTATTGGTTGACCTGTGGAGTGTTATCGAGATATCATACGAGTATATTAGTGTACCAATGGATCCGTCCCCCATTGGGATCGCAAAAATCTGGTCACCCTAAGTATACCAGGTGGTATTATTCTCTAGTTTGGCCTATTTTTTGTTATAGAAATAGACTAGCAAAAGGTCGGCGCTACACGCCGATTTTGCTAGATCTGCAGGTGCTTCGGCTGAATTGTGGGCCTACGGCGTATTTTATTTTGAACATCAGTAGCCCTTTATCTGGATATCATTCCTATTCCTCTCACCTTGGGCCTCAGTAATTGGGGTGCCTGCGGCCTTCCAGTTACTGGCAAACCAATTATTCATTCAATAAAACTACAGAAAAGAACGCAGCCATGAAAATCTAAAGCTTCACGATTTTGCTAGATCTGCGGTGCTTCGGCTGAATTGTGGGCCTACGGCGTATTTTATTTTGAACATCAGTAGCCCTTTATCTGGCTATCATTCCTATTCCTCTCACCTTGGGCCTCAGTAATTGGGGTGCCTGCGGCCTTCCAGTTACTGGCAAACCAATTATTCATTCAATAAAACTACAGAAAAGAACGCAGCCATGAAAATCTAAAGCTTCACAAATCTTAATACAATGAGCTCGGATTTGAAGCCTAAGATTTTCATGACTGCGTTCATTTCTATAGTTTTATTGACCAAATAACTGAACCGACAGTAATTGGGGGCCCTGCGGCCCGCCAATAATAGTTTTCATTGTTTCGAGTGCATCAATAATATTGTTATAGTGTTCCATTAGTTGTGATAAGCATGATCTTCCTGACCGGAATCGATGTTGGTTATCATTTTTTTTTCTGAGTTCCCCATTAACCCCACCCCCTCCCCCATTACCCCACCCCTCCCCCATTTTGTGCCAAAATTATGATTAAAAATTAAGAAATGGGAAGAACTGTACCCCTAAAAGGGGGGGGAAGGATTTATGTTAGGGAATTTTTTTTAGCATGGGCACTGCACAATAAAAAGACGCATCGAATGGTGAAAACCGCATTGTTCTACACCAATTGTAGCGACCTGTAGGTGTACGCAAAAAAACTTACATATATATCTACAAAGGTGGGCAGGACCGAGTTCCAAAAGGACCGAACTCTAGGAACTCGGTCCTTTTTAAGGACCGTGAGCGGGAAAGTCGGTCCATTTATCAGTGAGGACCGAAATGAGGAGCGACGATCCATTTTTAAGCAATTCCGGACGGTCTTTTTTAGTGATTTTAGTGTGTTTAGTGATTATTTGAAGTTCTAAAGAAGATGGATCGTTTCCTCCAGAAGACTCAGAAAGAGACTGAGACTGAACTGAAACTTGTTTCAACACCTGGAGGAGACGAAGAATCTACTGATGTTAGTGCTTCAACTTCAAGTCAAGCAACTGGAGCTCCTAGCGGAAGAACTGAACCCGGCAATCCCTGGCCGTACCTGGACAAATACTTTGAATACCTGGGCCCCAAGGGTGAGCAGAACCTGGAGTACAAGTGCTTGCTGTGTTCATCAAGTTTAACATGCCTATCCCATCCAGTGCCGCCGTGGAGAGGCTCTTCTCTTTGGGGAAGGAGGTCCTCAAGCCGAAAAGGTCAGGGCTCAGTGACAGCCATTTTGAAATGCTAGTCTTCTTGAAGGGAAACTCAAGCATTTAACTCAATAACTTTTTTCATCATTTATGTATTGTATTAATTATAATTTACGTTAATAAAATTAAAGATTTCCGGTGTCTTTAATTTCATTTTTCATTTTAATCATTTTTTTCACTTATATTATATATAAGGACCGAGGACCGAGTCGTTCCTAGGTCCTATCTTCAGAAAGGACCGTGACCGGGACCGTCGGTCCTTTTTGAGGCCCGGGTGCCCACCTTTGTGTGTATATATATATATATATATATATATATATAGTACAGGGTGGGCGGAAAGTAGCTCCCTAACTTAAATTACATATAAATTATGTATAAATTGTGATTGTATTGTTATATTGTTATGGTGTGTTCTCTAAAGTGGTACAATTGTAACGGTAATCTTTTTTTCTCTAAAGTGTTCTCTTAAGTGGTACAATTGTAATGTCCATTTTTTTTTTTCATTTCAGATTGAAGGGTAACATGGCTGAGCGTTTAACACTGCAGGAGCGTGCCCAGTTGGCGGCACGGTACGAAGTTTGGCAATCTGTCGTTCGAGTTCAAAGATGGTGGCGGGCCATTCACGGACCACGTGCCCAAGTGGACCCGAAAACAATCAAGAACTGCCACTCGAAGCTCATGACCACGGGGTCTGTGGCAGATGTTCGAAGATGTGGTCGCCCTTCGACATCCAGGGCCCAGGAGACGGTGCAGGCAGTTCAGGAAATGTTCGCACGGAGTCCACGAAAGTCAACTCGCCAGGCAGCTCGGGAAAGTGGACTCTCCCGCTACTCAGTGCGAACTGTGCTGAAGAAGGAGCTGAACTGGCGTGCGTGGAAGCCGCATTACTGCCAATCTCTCTCGGACGAGGACTGCGACATTCGCATGGATGGGTCGTCGTGGTCCACATCAATGGCCAGCCAGGAGCCCCGACTTGACACCGTGCGACTTCTTTCTTTGGGGGTGGGTAAAGGAAGAAGTCTACCGCACCAAACCGAGGACATTGGAAGAACTGGAGGACCGAATTCGGGAAGTCATGTCCTCCATCCCGCCGGAGTTCCTGCTAAAGTCAGTGGACGCCATTCCTGGGCGGCTCCAGAAGCTGGTGGAAAGAGTTGGAGCCCACATTGAATTTTAGAGAAAACCTACCATGTATGCCTACCTTTTCATATTATTTCTTCTGAAATAAATGGATAATATACGTATTTTTTTACCAATCCAAAATAGGGAGCTACTTTCCGCCCACCCGTATATATATATATATATATATATATATATATGATGAATAAAACCACGAAGGAAAGGAAACACAAAATGGTGCTCAAGCGCTTTCGTCTAATGACATCCTCAGGAACACTGAAGTATATAAAAGGTTAAGCCTATATATAGGTTACAGAAAGAAAAAAAGAAAAATAAATAACACACACGCACACACACACATATATATACATATATACATACATATCTATATATACAAATACATACATACATACATACATACATACATATATATACAATAAACAGAGAAGTAAAAATAATAAAAAATAAAAAATTAAAAATTAAAACCTTAAAGGATTACCAATGAGGCGTACAGATTGTAAGGAAAAATATCGATTTTTAGCACAAGATCAAATGGATTATAAAAATACAAATTTATACTGGGACTCTGCCGGGTTTTAACACAATGCTGCCTATGGTCAGGTTTCGATATATATAAAAAAAAATAAAAAATAAAATGCAAATTAAAAGTTAATCGATTTTTAGCACAAGATCAAATGGATTATAAAAATACAAATTTATACTAGAACTCTGTCCGGGTTTTAACACATTTCTGCCTATGGTCAGGTTTCGATATATATAAAAAAATAAAATGCAAATTAAAAGTTAATAAAGTAGAAGACAAGTTTACCAAAGATTTAATGTTTTACACTTCTTGTCTAAGTCTGCTTTAAAGGAATTCAACATAACAGGATCGAGTTGAAAAAGACCTTTGCTTATGTTGAAGTTATTTGAAAGTTGGATAATGGCAGACTCAAGAATATTTCTATTAACAATGTTGCTTGAATGGAATAAAACTGAAGCATTATTCCAATCAATACAGTGGGCTAACTCTGACAAATGGACAAAAAGGGCACTGGACAACTGTCCTGTTCTAACGGAATATTGATGCTGTTTTATACGTGTGTGCAAATCCTTTCCCGTCTGACCTATGTAAAAGGAATCACATTGTTTACAACCAATTTTATAGATAATGCCTGAATTATTGGTAGGGCTATTTTTTACTATGATATTTTTCACAATATTGTTATATGAAAATACTACATTAATATCCAAAAGTTTAAGTACATTAGCAATGCCTAAAAAGCCCGGGAAAAATGGAAGTACTAAAATATTTTTTGACAAAGTACGAGTGTTAATATTGACACGATAGAAAGTTCGTTTTGCCTTGTGAGACAAGATTCCATAAACGCAGATGGATAACACAAATCACTTCCAATACCGTTGATTTTTTCCAATTCGGCATCGATGTATTCCGGACTGGCGATCCTAAGGGCGCGGAGAAACATTGATGAAAATATGGCCTTCTTAATGGCCTTCTTAATGTGTTAAAACCCGGACAGAGTTCTAGTATAAATTTGTATTTTTATAATCCATTTGATCTTGTGCTAAAAATCGATTAACTTTTAATTTGCATTTTATTTTTTATATTTTTTTATATACTGTATATCGAAACCTGACCATAGGCAGCATTGTGTTAAAACCCGGCAGAGTCCCAGTATAAATTTGTATTTTTATAATCCATTTGATCTTGTGCTAAAAATCGATATTTTTCCTTACAATCTGTACGCCTCATTGGTAATCCTTTAAGGTTTTAATTTTTAATTTTTAATTTTTTATTATTTTTACTTCTCTGTTTATTGTATATATATGTATGTATGTATGTATGTATGTATTTGTATATATAGATATGTATGTATATATGTATATATGTGTGTGTGTGTGTGTGTGTGTTATTTATTTTTCTTTTTTTCTTTCTGTAACCTATATATAGGCTTAACCTTTTTATATACTTCAGTGTTCCTGAGGATGTCATTAGACGAAAGCGCTTGAGCACCATTTTGTGTTTCCTTTCCTTCGTGGTTTTATTCATCATAAATATTTTTCACGTGTTAGCTTCGTGAAATAATTTCATATATATATATATATATATATATATATATATAGATATATATATATATATAAGGCTTCATTTCTGAAATAGTATATTAGATACAGTACAATAGTTTATACATATAAATAATATTAAACACATTAAATGAGCTGTTCAAATGATGATCAACTAATAGATTGCTTTCCCACACTAGTTTTGCTACATTAAGTCAATTGGTCTACTGCTGACTGAATAATATTTATATATCGTGACGTATACAATATTTATATACCGTGATATATATAATATTTATATACCGTGACATATATCATATTTATGTACCTAACGTCACAGTGACCTGTCACTAATCACTAAGTTGGTCACGTAACTGAATAGTATTTATCAAAGTATGCCGCCACATACGGTCACCTGTCAGGTCATGGTCCTCACCTGAAGAATATCCACCCTGAGCGCGCCCACCTGAAGAATCTCCACCCCAACGCTACCGGGGTTGAAAATTACAGAACAAAACAAATCAGGATTCCTTAAGGCTTCACGAAAGTCACGAGGCCTTTCCACTTTTCAGCTGGCGTCGAGGCCAAGGCCACTTTTGAGTTCCGAGGCCAGGCCTCAGCCCCGTTTCTGATATATTTACAGTACAGTTGCGTAACAAATACATATATGATAATAAAGTATTACATATTACATATAAAATTCTTGCCTTGTGCGTGACTTTGAGTATATGTTTCTAACCGTTCGTGGGACACGGTTCAATCAATAGTTGAGTGCAGCGTGTAGTTGTTTATAGAAAACGTAATGACGCGGTTGTTCATCCTCCTTCGCAACATCTAAGGTTGTATGACAGAGGGGTCCTACAGCTTTACGTGGAATCCGAACTAAGGGTCGCGACACAATCTGGACGCGGAGGACAGTCTCCCACTCTCCCATCCAACTTCTACCCAGACCCCATGGCGCTTACCTTTGCTGATAGACGGGGAGCAATGTTACGACGTATCCATGTTTATAGGGAATAAAATCTTTGGTTAGCTTAGGTAGACTTTTACTTTTCGGTCAGCCAATCAGAAGTGATGGTACTACTGACCTAATCCATTTTATTTTGACCATGATGCCACTCTTTTATAGATAGATAGGTTAGCGAAACATTACGTGTTATACAATTCTCAAAATGAGACGAAAATTTATTTCAAATTCAAAATTCAACACCGTAGCACTGATAAGGATCAAAGGCCATAATGAAACCTTTAGAGCAATTGTCCAGCTTTGGAATCTCGTATATATACTGTATATACAGGGTGTACATAAAGTCAGGATCTATTTTTGTGAAATAATTATTTTTTTCTATTTTTCTTTTCAGAAGCCCTTAGAATGAATACAGAAGAGCGTGTGGCAATAGTAATTTGGCGAATCGAGGGAAAGAAATACAATGACATCAGAGAGAAGTTTAGAAGGAGATTTCATAAGCCGGGGCCAATAGACAAGACAATACGAAAATTGGTGAACAAATTTAAACGAACGGGATCTGTAAATGATGAAGCAAGATCAGGACGACCGTGTATGTCAGATCTTACCGTGAATGCAGTCAGTGGCGGTCCTAGCTTACATGACGCCCTGGGCGAACCTCACCTTCAGCGCCCCCCCCCCTGTTCGCCAACACACACACATTCGAATCCCCCCAAAATAAAGGACAGACATAACTCTTTCACAAAATAACTTTTTATTGGACTAATTGTTGGAACTTCAGAACCAAAACAAAGACTCAAATTTCTGAATTTTACAAATCCTTCATCACGTAAATAGAATAACTCACTTAAGAGAATGTAATTATGATACTATGAACAGGAAAAATACAAATTAAATTGCACAACTGCCATAAATAAACTAGAGAATCAAATTTCTAAATTGTACAAATGCTCTATCACATAAATAGAATAAGACACTTAAGAGAGGGTAATTATTATGCTACACTTTGAACAAGAAACAAAATATATTGCACCACAGCACAACTGCCATCTAAAGCCTGACTCTTCTTACCTTCTTGATGCAAAGTCATGAATTAAATCATCATATGAAATCTGCTCAGCAATTGTATGATTTATACTGATGATGGCCAGACCGGTAAGGCGTTCCTGTGACATAGTTGACCTCAGGTAGGATTTGATGAGCTTCAGCTTTGAAAAGCTCCTCTCTGCTTCAGCAACAGTGACTGGAAGAGTAAGACCAATTCTGAGAGCAGTCCACAAATTTGGATATATTTCAGAGAGCTCCCTTTCATGGATAAATGTCAGCAGTTCAAGCAAGGATATGGTCTTTGATGGCAAGTCAGGCAAGTTCTTCAGCTCCTGTGCAAGCTCTCTGCCATCCAAGTCAGATTGTCCCTTAAAGTGTAGTGTAGTACTAAGGTTCACACATTGTTCTGTCAGCTCCTCAAATGTGAGATTTTGGAAATGTGTCAGCACTCCAAACTTCTCTCCCACAATTTCCAACGTGGAAAATCTTTCCTGAATGGCTGATGTTGCAGCATCAACCACTGCATTGAAAAATGTCACCTCCAGCTTCTTCAAAGCATCAATCAAGGGCTCATCAGATGCTTCATAGGAGAAGTGCCGCTTTGTGGACCTCAGCCGTTTTTGTTTTAACACAGCCTCCACATTCATTTGTTCACAGATATCTGTGGCTGCCATTTGTGCAGCCACAAAACCTGTTGCCCTGTAATTGCGGAGACCTCTCTCTGTTTTTTTTAGGAGATTTACTGCAACATCAACGTGCATGCTAGGAGACTGCATCTGCTTGCTCACATGCTGAATTTGGCACAACAGGTCATGCCACACCACTGAACAAATGGCGAAGCGGTATGACCCAACCTCCTCTGACAGAGATTGAGCCTCGACCTTTATTACAGAGTCTTTGGTGTGGTCCCTCACTCGATCAGTGCATCTTCAATGTGATGTTCACATGTTTTTTCAAAATGGCCCATCGTTGTGTGGAGGCTGAAAACAAGTTGTAAAGCTTCTGCAAGATGCCAAAGTAACTTGTGGCATCAATAGATCCCTTAGCAGCATCGGCCACAAGCAAATTCAGAGAATGAGCCCCACATGGAACAAACAGAGCTCTGGGATTAATTTCTAGGAGCCTGGATTGAACACCCTTGTTTTTTCCCCTCATGTTGGCCCCGTTGTCGTATGATTGTCCTCTACAGTCCATGAAAGGAACTTTTAGCTCCTCCAGTCTCTTCAGAATCAGAGATGCCAAATGTTGACCAGTGGACTCCTCTGCCTCCAAAAACCCCATGAAATGTTCCTTTATATGGGGCTTCCCCTCCAGTGACACAACCCGAATCACAACTAACAACTGTTCAGTGTGGCTGATATCTGGAGTGCAATCTAGAATTATTGAAAAAAACTTTGATTGTTTGATGTCGCTCACCATTGCTGAAATGGTCTTGCTGCTCGACAAATCAATGAGTTCGTTTTGTATGTGGTGGCCGAGGTAGCTGGTGTGACTGGAGGTCCCTTTTTGGACACGGTTAATGTGCTCTTGCATTATAGGATCAAATTGTGCCATCAGTTCAACTTCTTTCAGAAAATTGCCATTTGATGGTGAGAACAATTTTTCTGTATGTCCCCTTAGTGCCAAATTCCTAACTGCCAGAGAATGCACAATAGCAGTGAGACGTGTCAGCACCGCTCTCCATCTCACTTCTCAGCCTCCAGAAGTGCCATCTCCTGCTTGTCAATGGTCTCCCCCTTTCTCATCCTCACTGCCAGTTCTTTCCAGATTTTCATAGAATTTAGGTGTTCTGAACTGTTGTCATGTGATGTGAGCAATGAGCTTGCATGCTTCCAGTCCGAGAGTCCCAAACTTGTTAAATTTATTTTCCTCTTGGAAATAATGTACAACAGAAACAGAAAAGGCTGTTGTTTTTTAAGGAATAGACCAACCAACTTCTGGTTATATTTCCCCACTAACCAATGACTTCCTGAAGTATTGATGGTGGAAACTTCTTCCGTCACTGTCGTTTCTAGGGAATACAAAGTCAGATGGTACTTGACTTGGTCCCCTGGAAACCAGTTGTGTCCGAATTCTCTCAGTCAGAACTGAAGGCCAGTTAGCAGGGTCGGTGGACAGAGACTCATCCTCAGGAGGCGATTCTGCTCCAGGCATTTCTAATAGAAAGAACAAGAGCATTACTCATTAGTATACACACCTAAGTTAGATAACACATTATTCACAGCACTTTGTTATGGTGGTGGTTTATGGAATTATGGTGGTGAAACACCACACATACCCAGTAACCCAGACCCAGTGATAATAACATTATAATTTATAACTGTTTGCAAAATGCTTTGCAGGGATGCACACACATACACACACACGCACACACTCACAGACATATGTGCACACAAACTCGCCTGAAGAGTCCTGCCGGGGAGAAGTAGAAGCAAATGGGTCTTCATCCTCAGGATCAGACTGCATTTGTGGAGACATATGTGAGGCTGAGGAGGTAGATGGCTCCTCAGCCTCAATAATGGCAGAAGTAGACGGCTTCTCATCCTGGCTAGTGGCAGAGGGTGTTCCAAAATATTTCAAAAGTGCCCCTGCAAATAGTAAAATAGAACATAACAGACCAATGCATGAATAGGCTAGTACAATTAATTTAACATGTTATTAAGCACAATTTATTAAACTTTTAGAATAGGAAACAAATGAATAATACAACCTCCTTGGTTAATGGCTAATTTATACATAATAGTACACTTCAAATGACTCAGAAAGCTATATCACAAAATAGCAGTGCAATATAGCAGTGAAGAGTAGATGACATAGCTCTATACCTTTATCTTTTGCTCGTTTCTCCTCTTCTTCTTTCCTCTTTTTTCTAAACTGAGCACCTGATAGCTTTGACCCTTCTTATCCATTTGCGGTTATTTGACAGACCTTAGTGGCTTAGTGTGAAGATTCGTTCTGTAATAAATAATATACATTTCACTATTTAACCAAACCCAGAAAAATAACATTACATATGTTAAAGTATGGGCCTTTATTCCCAATAATATTAATCTGGAAGCATTTTTCATGTTTAGGTCTTTTATGGGAAGGTTTATGGAAAATGCAATAGATGGTTTTTTATTAATAAAAATATATTTATTGATCTTTTATTATTTATTTTATTTTATTTTTTATTTTTATTTATTTCTTTATTTATTTATTCTTATTTTTATTTTTATTTTTTTTGCAGGCGCTCATGCCGCCCCTCCACAAATGCCGCCCTGTGCGGCTGCCCATATTGCCCATATGAGGAACCGCCACTGAATGCAGTACCCGGAATTATCACTGAGGAGCCACGTACGTCCGTTCGTGCTGCATCACACAGACTCGGCCTCCCGACGTCATCTGTGCACAAAATTCTGAAAGTTAATTTGCAGAAGAAAAGCTATCATTTGCAGGTTTTACATGATTTACATGAGGAAGATTTCCCTCGACGAAGTGCTGTGTGTGCTGATCTCGTAGAACAAATCTGGAGTGATAATATAATTTAATGGACAACATTCTCTTTAGTGATGAAGCCACTTTCCATACGTGTGGAAAAGTAAATCGCCATAACTGTCGAATTTGGGCAGATTAAAGACCGAATGATTTCGTCCAAAATTGGGAAAGAGAGACACCTAAAGTTAATGTCTGGATGGGTTTAACAAAATCTAAGGTTTATGGTCCTTTTTTCTTTGCTGAAGCTACAGTTACGGGGCTTAATTATCTGGACATGTTGCAGCAATTCCTTGAACCTCAGCTGATTGGGGATCGGATTGTTAGTACCGTCGTCTATCAACATGATGGTGCTCCTTGTCACTATGCCAAAATTGTTCAGGATTATCTAAATGGACGTTTTCCAAATCGCTGGATCGGACGCGGAAGCAACAGACCTTGTGTTGCGAGATGACCAGATTTAACCCCTTTAGATTTCTTTGCATGGGGCTTTATCGAGTCGCACGTCTATCAGACGAAGATTACGAGTCTTGAAAACTTACGTACACGTATACGAACTGTGCATGGATATTTGACTCTGCTTTCAAATGTTAAATGTCCAACTTTGCTTCGCACTCGTAACTCGATACAGTTTTGCCGGCATGCTAACTCTGCGAGGCTGCCAAAAGATTAATGGCTACATGGTGTAATTAATGGCTACATGGTCTAAATATAGAAATCAAATTCTTTGCAGGAGGTATTTCAATTGCCTTCTCCTTCCTCAACTCTAAATCTGTCCGATGACTCAACCACGCATTATGAGGCCATCTGTTTTATCTATCCCCCACCAGAAGCAAGCAGGCAAATTGGGCTAGGTAATACTACGCCCAATTTGCCTCGCTGAGGGGAAAAATTTGCTTCGAGATATAAATAGAATTTTCCTCGGGATGTGAAAAATTTCAGTTGTTTATTTCTTTATTGTTTTATACCATACAGCTTTACGTAAAATACAATACGATTAACATATGTAAATGCATACTCATTTTTATTCGATCCTTCAGGGGTATATTTACCAACATAAATACGACCTAATGGTTTAGATAAATCATTTGTAGATATTTTAATTAAAGTATTAGGGAATTGGGCAGTTACTTGTTCACCTAATTCACATACCTGTTTCAATCTACGATACAGTTTAAACGCTTTAAAAGGTGAGAACCACTTTGTTCTTGGATGATGCATTACTTGCTCTGCACTATGAGAGGAGTCAAGATTAGGTTCAAACAAAACACAATGTGGAACAATTAAATATGGAGATGGCGATATCCCTACATTAGGTCCCTCCAATCTTTCCCTACCCCCCTTCTTACGACCTATTGAATCTTCAAAATTAATCACATATCCAGACATATTAAGTTCTGGAATACTATGAAATGATACACCTGTTACTTGATAATAATTAAATTTTAAAATGGTAGATTTAGACTCATTAGTTAGAAGATCCAAACACAAGGTATAAAACCCATCACTATTAACACCAAAAGTATTTTTAGATAAATAAACAAATTTCATTGAAGCTGTAACTATCTTCTCCTTTGAACGCCATTTAGGTTTCCTTCGAGGAACAAACTTCCTTCTTCGATACATCTTGAACAGTAAATAATACACGTCACTCCGATGCAACACCGACGATAAGACTGAAGTTTAAACAATTTGTGGATCTATTTATAGATTCTCATTACGTCATGTTATGACAAGAATCCTATCCCCTTAGAATCAACCTCATGGTGCTCCTTGTCACTATGCCAAAATTGTTCAGGATTATCTAAATGGACGTTTTCCAAATCGCTGGATCGGACGCGGAAGCAACAGACCTTGGCCAGCGAGATCACCAGATTTAACCCCTTTAGATTTCTTTGCATGGGGCTTTATCGAATCGCACGTCTATCAGGCGAAGATTACGAGTCTTGAAAACTTACGTACACGTATACGAACTGCTGCAGATAACATAACCCCGCAAATGCTCCAGAATGTGTTTAGAAATGCTGCGGAACGATTTGAGCTGTGCAGGGATACTGATGGGCGTCACGTCGAATCCTACTCTTAATTATTTAATAAATGTTACCATTTTATCATTTTATGTTAAAATTCCATATAATTTCCAAGTGCTTCACAAAAATAGATCCTGATGTTGGTTTTCGTCGTCGTCGTCGTTGGGCCTAGGCAAGCTACGGCTTGGGACCGTAGCGCATCTATCCGGTATAGGTTAACCTGGATGATGTAGCCATAAGCACTGCCGCTGGTTAAGTGCCAACCAGTGATTATCTCACTAGCCGTATTGAGTCCGTTAGGCGAAACTGCGACAGTACCAAGGATGGAAAATATAACCCTTGGATTTCTATTATTTATTTGCAAAATGGACATGGTATTAGATTAAAATAATTATTTGAATATAAATAATTAACTGACAATTGTGATATATAATTAATTGTGTTTACATACAATAAAATAATACAGTATACATAAAATTAGTATTAATGTGGTTTACAATTGAATTATGATGGTAACTATTTAAAATGAATTTATAGCTATTCCGAAATTCAGACGGTAAAATTAACATTTATCTTGAACTAAAATAAGAGTATTCACTACACACTCCCCCCCCAGAGAGGAAGTTCAAAGAGTTCCGAACGACACAGATTTCCCCTGGACCTTTTTTGGTAGCTACATGTACCTCGCTTAAGGTTGATTCCAAAAACGCAGGCTTAAGACGATCGATAGAAACCTTGTCGACCTTGGAACCGCGCTGGATGAGAAATGATTTGCGCGTACGTCGGAGAACTTCATAGGGCCCGTCATATGGACATTGGAGAGGCCGTTTTGGACAGGTACACGAACGAAAACGTGGGTGCAAGACTGGAGGGCTGGGGAAACAAAGATGTTTCTGTTGGCTAGTCAATCGAGGGGGAACAGGCTGAAGGGACTGCATGTGAGAGGAAGTGTTTGAGCGAATTCCGTAGGATCACATGACTTATCCCCTGCAGTGAAGTAGCCACCTGGTAGCCGCAGTGTTGTTCCATAGACTAGTTTCAGCCGCTGTAGTCTTCAGATCACTCTTAAATGCAGAGCGAATACCAAGCAACACGAGTGGAAGCTTATCCATCCATGGGAGTCTTCGTGACACATAAGGGATGACTTCCAGCTGACCATGGAAGCGTTCGACGAGGCCGTTAGCTTGCGGATGATAGCACAGGTATGCGCATGTACTGTACCCAACAAGCTGGTAAACTTCTTCCAAAGCGAAGACTCAAATTGGCGACCTTGGTCAGTGATGACTTTTGTCGGCAATCCAAATCTTGATACCCATCCATGAAGAAAGGCTCTTGCAACAGTGTCCGCTTGGATATCAGGAAGTGGGATGGCTTCAGGCCTCTGGAAAGCGGTCGAGACAGGTGAGCAGATAACGTTGGCCTTGAATCACGGAAGAGGGCCAACATGTCTACATGAATTACCTCAAATCGCTGGATGGGGCGGAAATGCGTCAAAGGGGGCCTGGTGTGCCTTTGACTTGGCACGCTGGCAGGCAAGGCACGTTTTGGTCCAATGTTTGACATCCTTCCGCATCGAGGGCCAAACAAGCGAGAGGTAACCAGGTGTTGCGAAGCACGATACAGGATGGGAGGGCTTATGAAGATCCGCGAAGACTGCTTGTCTGTGACATGAGGGACATAAGGGCGAATAGCAGCTGTTGATACGTCGCAATAGAGGGGCACAGACAATCCTGGCATACTCATTTTCTTGAGGGAAAGTGAGTGAGTGGAGTCTTCTCTGAGCAGGTCTTGTAGTTCCGTATCCCTTATCTTGATCCTGTGCAATAGCATTCCACAGTGTAGAGCTGAGGGTAACAGAAGTAATCTCTCTTCTTGAAAGTGCATCCGCTGGAGTGTTCAAGACACCTTTGATGTGGCGGATATCTGTGTAAATTGCGAGATATAATCGAGTTGCCTGATGACTCTGGGAGAGTGGTTACAGCTGTTTTTATTGAAGACAGTGACCAAAGTTTGTGGTCGGTAAAAACACAAAACTCTCGGCCTTCAAGGAAATGTTGAAAATGCTTCACGTTTAAGTAAATAGCAAGAAGTTCACGTCCAAAAGCACTATAACGCGTTTTGGGCTGGCTGCAGCTTTTTCGAGTAAAACGCGATGGGTGCGTGTTGACCGTTAATGGTTTGTTCCAACACCCCACCGATCGCAACATCTGATGCATCGACCGTCAGAGTTAGGGGGCATCACTGATAGGAAATGACAGAGACAAGCACTATTGATAGCATTTTTGGCATTGTCGAACGCCTGTAAACTATCGCTACACCATACCAATTTCGTTACCTTGCGTTTGTGTGTGATCATAGCGTGTAGAGGAGCAAGAACACTGGCACAGTTTTTAATGAACTTGTGGTAATAATTTACCAAACCTAGAAACCGACGTAACTCACGCTGATTATTTGGCATAGGGTAATTTTTTATCACTTCACACTTGTCCTGAAGGGGGGTAATTCCGTGCTGCGAAATCGTGTGACCAAGAAATTCCAAGGTTGGCTGTGCAAACACACACTTAGATGCATTAATAGTAACACCGTATTGTTCTAAGCGTTGAAAGAGGAGTGAAAGATGTTCCTTATGTTCCTCTTCCGTTGAGCTGGCCACAAGCAAATCATCGATGTAGGCATAAACAAAGTCTAAGCCTCTGGTGACCTCATCTATAAACCTCTGAAAGGTTTGCGCAGCATTCCGTAGCCCGAACGGCATCTTCACAAATTCGAATAACCCAAATGGTGTACAAACTGCAGTCTTGGGAATATCCGAAGGCTCTACGGGAATGTGGTGGAAAGCCTTAACGAGGTCTATTTTACTGAAGATAGATTTGCCGTGGAGAAGAGAAGTAAAGTCTTGGACATATGGTACCGGATATCGGTCCGGGATGGTTGTCGAATTCAAAAACCGGTAATCCCCACATGGTCTCCAGTCTCCTGACTTCTTCTGGACCAGGTGTAGGGGAGAGGACCAACTGCTTTTGGAAGGTCTTATTATCCCAAGATCTATCATAAGCTGGAATTCCGATTTGGCAGCTTTCAGTTTGTCCGGGGCAAGACGTCTGGGTTTTGCAAACACAGGGGGACCTTTTGTTGTAATGTGATGGGTAATGGTGTGCTTAATGGTATCACCCATCTGCATCGGTTGAAGAATTCCTGGATATCGCTGGAAAAGGCACTGGTACATGGAATTAGGGGAACGAGGGAAAGTGCAGAGTTCGAGGCGTCCGGAAGGGCAACCTGTTTGGCAAGAACAGAAAGCAGTGTGGCCTGGTCGCATAAGCGTCGCTTGTCAAGATCCACCAGGAGTTTGAAATGCTGGAGGAAGTCAGCGCCGATTATGGGATGCTGCACTTGAGCACAGATGAAAATCCACTTGAAGGATCGGTGAAGGCCCAAGTTTAGTTCACGCGACTGAGTACCGTACGTGGGTATGCGTGAACCGTTAGCAGCGTATAGAGGCGGAGATTCCGAGTGCGTATGACCAGATTTTTGAGGGAATACACTGACTGACGCTCCGGTATCGACCAAGAAATTGACACCAGAGTTCCTGTCCTTTATGAATAACAGGTTGGCAGTGCGAGTACTAGACGCCATTAGGACTCGCTGCTGGGGTTTTCCGACGAAAAATTGCAAGGGGAGATGCACTTCCTAGCCTTCTTTCCAAATTTAGAGTGGTAGAAGCAGATCTTCCCGGAACTCGAACGATGCCTCTTCGTAAATCTTGACCGAGAATGGCTTCTTTGCCGTTGATTTTGTAGCAGAGAACAAACGTGGTTGAGTTGTTGACTTAACTCTTCCACTTTCAACTCCAGTTCCGATTGTGTGTTCACGTTGTTGACCGGAGCTGTGTCAATCTCCACTACTTTGTCGGCAGTTTCTGCTAGTTTATCAACTGGAGTAGCAGGATCCATAGTGGCCAAGACACGCTGAGCTGATGGAGGAAGTTTCTGCAAGAACAACTGTCTAAAGATGTCCTTATCGAAGGTTTGTGCGCGTTCGCCTAGAGCGCACTGCATAGCCCTCAGCATTTGAGTGGGCTTACGGTCTCCAAGTTCTTCTTTTGAGATTAACTGATGTAGTTTCTCACGCTCGGAGACAGTGGTGCGGCACAGGATGGCAGACTTCAGATCGTTGTATGGGTCCTCACTCGTGGAAGTAGACACGATGACGTCACGGACTTCAGAGATGATGCTCGCTGGTAGAGAGGACAAAACATGATCGTATTTTGTCCTGCTAGCGGTGATCCTTCCCAAGTTGAATTGTGATTCCACTTGGTGGAACCAAATAAATGGATCACCCGGCCAGAAGACGGGGAGCTTTACGCTCAAGTGGAAGATGGCACCAGCGTCGTCAGGCATCTTCTCCTATGCTTGCTGACGTACAAGCAAGACGACAAGTTACCAACGAAGGAGTGGAGGTTGAGACGAGCCAGGCACAGAGCGCACGGGCAGGGGTGAGGGGCAGAGGGCACGAGCGACGTTACAGTCTGGTCCTAGTCGCTCGGGTGAAGGGGGTGATGGGCACGAACGATGTTACAGTCTAGTCCTAGTCGTTCGGGTAAAAAGGGGGGAATCCAACTACGGCTTGGGACCGTAGCGCATCTATCCGGTATAGGTTAACCTGGATGATGTAGCCATAAGCACTGCCGCTGGTTAAGTGCCAACCAGTGATTATCTCACTAGCCGTATTGAGTCCGTTAGGCGAAACTGCGACAGTACCAAGGATGGAAAATATAACCCTTGGATTTCTATTTTTTTTTTTTTTTTTTTTTTTTCTGTTTAAGGTGTTTTCAACCCTGCTGGATTATTGACACCATTTTTTTTTTTTTGTAGAGAAAGGTGGTGAAAGAAGTAGTAGAAGTAGGTGGTAAGTATTTGGATTTATGATGGGTAACTAATTTAAAATGAATTTATAGCTATTCCGAAATTCAAGACGGTAAAATTAACATTTATCTTGAAACTAAAATAAGAGTATTCACTACACTGACTTTATGTACACCCTGTATAATAATTCAATAAAGTTTATGGCGTTTTCAAAAATAAATAGATTTAGAAAAAAATATTGTACAGATTTGTGATTTTTTTTTTCAAAACTGAACTAATAGGATTATTGTCAAGTAATGTTAAGATTTGTTTAATTAGAAATAAGGAAACGGTAGTCTAAAAACACTTATAACTAATGAGGTATTTTCGTCATTGATCGTTTTGAAGTAATACAAATTTTGAAGCAAGTTGCCACATTATCATGGAACTTTAATTTCCCATTTGACTATTGTTCCGTTGAGATTCTGATTTGGTTGGATAATGAAATTAGATATTTTCTTTTTAAATCCTTATGAAGGATATATTTTATAGGATGAAATGAAAGTGTCCTAGCGACATTTCGCTTTACACTTGAGTTATTAATACCCATAATTAGATAAAAATGTTTTGAAAAGTGGATAGATTAAGAAAAGTAGTCAAACTGTGTGCCGCAACACCCTTAACTGCCAAAAAATTTTAAGTGTTGGGGGAGTTGGTAATATAAAACTAGAACTGGACTTTCACTATACACTAGTAGTTTAATGATAATTTCCACATTTTGTGTAAAATGGTTCTCTCTCTCTCTTCGAAATAGGAAAGTAGCGTATAGGAGGGCGAAGGCCAATCGTTCCCACAAGAACACTGAAGCGTATGTCCGCCTGTGTAGGGAAGTGAAGGCGAAGGTTAGGCTAGCGAAACGTAACGAAGAACTTCGGGTGACAAGCCTCTGCAAGGGGAACCCTAAGGAGTTCTTCAGTTATGTTAATAGCAATAGCGGATTATAATGGGGGCAAAGGGGGCATTTGCCCCCGGTCCCAGATGCTGACCGGCCCAAAGAAACTATGTAAACGCTATAATCTACCGTTGAAATAATTGGTCGACCGTGAGGAAGAAAAAAAATTTTAGATTCCGCTTCTACAAAACCTAGTTTAGTATCCCATTTATGTGAACAAAGTATACATTTTCTGTAATCACATCTTTGTTTTTGTTTCGTTTTCTGTTGATCGATCTCAGTCAGC
This sequence comes from Bathynomus jamesi, assembly GCA_023014485.1. Taxonomy (NCBI): domain Eukaryota; kingdom Metazoa; phylum Arthropoda; class Malacostraca; order Isopoda; family Cirolanidae; genus Bathynomus; species Bathynomus jamesi. The sequence goes on along the minus strand of JAJOZX010002016.1, from coordinate 444,729 downwards.
TGATATTATATACGTGTACGGATAGTCAGTCAATTAAATCATGATAAATCATTTAATATTAATATAAATCCTTCAAAACTATATCTAAATAGGCCAGAAACACGATGGCTTCTCTACTCAACCACAGTCAGATAACTGTGTTCCGGAGATGGCACTATAGTGATTAGTGACTCATTTTGACACCGGCCCTAACAATGCTTAATCCGGCCCTGGTTAATAGTAGAAAGCTCATTAGACGTTCTGCGGACGTCGCTAATGTGCTTAATGAGTACTTTGCGGGAGTGTTCACCAGGGAGAACACCCGCGTCATCCCCGAGCCAGGCGTCAGGCACGAAGGTGCTGGCGTGGATAGTGTTCGATGTACCGTGACAGTCGTTGCCGATAGAATAGACAAACTGAGCGCGTTTAAGGCTCCTGGGCCAGACCAGTTTCTCCCCCAGAGTGTTGCGGGAGGTGCGCGACCAGGTGGCTCCTCACCTGGCTACAGTCTTCAACAAATCGTTGGAGACGGGCCAGGTGCCTGGTGACTGGAGGGAAGCCAACGTGACCCCTATCTTTAAGAAAGGGGATCACGAAAGTCCATGGAACTATCGTCCCATTAGTCTCACTTCAGTTGTAGGTAAATTATTAGAGGGGATAATAACGGATAGGATCGTTGACCATTTGGATTCCTACAAGCTGCTTGGGGACTCCCAACGTGCGTTTATACGGCATAGGTCGTGTCTCACCAACTTGCTCGAGTTTTTCCATGTCATGTTGAGTGAGTATGATAAGAGTAGGGCGATTGATATACTTTATCTCGACTTTCAGAAAGCCTTTGATAAGGTACCTCACCGCCGGCTAATGGCGAAAGTGCGCGCGCTGGGTATCGATGGGGAAGTAGGTAGGTTGATTGAAAACTGGCTGAAGAATAGGCGGCAGAGGGTTGTAATTAAAGGGGTTAGTTCGGGTTGGGCCTCGGTCACTAGTGGGGTTCCTCAGGGTTCCGTTTTGGGGCCACTGTTGTTTATCATTTACATAAATGATATCGACGGTGGCATCGTCAGTCGGATCGCCAAATTCGCTGATGACACCAAGCTTGGGGCCAATGTTGGGACTCCCGAAGCGATCGCGGAACTGCGTGCGGACCTTGGTAGGATAGGAGAGTGGTCCGAAAAGTGACAAATGCCGTTTAACTTGGGTAAATGCAAAGTGATGCACATTGGCTACGCCAATCCCAAGTCGGACTACTCGATGTTGGGGAGTAATATCGAGGCGACTGATATGGAAAAGGACTTGGGTGTGCTAATTAGCAGCGACCTTAAGTTTACGAAACAGTGCGTAGAGGTGGAAAAGAAAGCCCATAAGCTGTTAGGTTATATCAGGAGGCAATTTCAGTTTCGGAACAAGGAGATTGTGCTCTCTCTGTACAATTCCCTGGTTCGGCCGCACCTGGAGTATGCTGTGCAGTTCTGGTCGCCCACCCTCAGGAAAGATATTGAGAGGCTGGAGCGAGTGCAGGCGAGGGCCACAAAGTTAATCCCTTCCGTTGGCATATGGGCTACAATCGACACTTACACGCCCTGAATTTGTCTTCGCTGGAAACTGGGAGGCTGCGCGGTCAACTCATCGAGGTTTTGAAGGTGCTACACAGGTCCAACGATGTCGATTTCAGAAGCATGTTTAGTTTAAATGATAACCCAACTCGCAACAATGGTTGGAAGTTGGATTTGAAACGGGTTAGCACTAGTGTGTGTGTGAATTACTTTACGTATAAGATCTGTGACACGTGGAACAGGCTACCTTCAGAAGTTGTGAACAGTTCCTCTGTGGATCAGTTCAAGAAAAGGTTAGACCGAATCTTGCATAGTGCATACTATTTGAGGATGTATGAATTTTTTCCTGACACCCGTTGCCATTGGTACCTCCTCGGTATGGGCCGCAAGGCCTTTTGACTTTTTGTCCTTGTAACTCATTTCATATATATATATATATATATATATATATATATATATATACACACACGGGGGGGGTCAGAAAATAAGTTTACACGGCGTATAATTTCGTAACTAAAGGACCTACATTGATTATGTTTGTATCAGGTAAATTTGTTAATCATTGTTGGCAACACTGCACGTCGATTCGGCTGCCATCTACTGTACATTGGTTGAGTCAGTTGAACATGTCGGCTCGACTGGAACAGTGCCCTGCCCTACGGAGCAGTCCAGGACGTTTACGTTTAATGGCCGCTCGTAAACGTTCCAGTGTTGAACAATATGCAGCTGCATTGATTGTTGTGCCTTTTTGCATGAAGTGTGCGAGCAAAACGCCTTTGTGGTCCCAAAACACGGTAACCATCACTGCCAGCGGACCTCACAATCTTGAACTACTTTGGTCGCTGGGACCCAGGGTGTTTCCATTCCATGCTGGCACGTTTTGTTTCCGGAGTACGGTGATGAACCTATGTCTCTTTTCCTGTGACAATGCGCTCGAGAAGTTCTTAACCAGTGACAGACACGGAATATCGTTGCAGAAATGACAGGGCACTGTTCCTGTCGAGCCGCCATGTTCACCTGACTCAAATAACCAATGTATGGTAGATGGCAGCCGAATCAACGTGCAGTGTTGCCAACAATGATTAACGAGTTCACCTGATACAAACATAATCAATGTAGGTCCTTTCGTTACGAAATTATACGCCGTGTAAACTTATTTTCTGACCGCCCCTCGTATATATATATATATATATATATATATATATATATATATATATATATATATATATATATATATATGTTAAACACAAACCGTGCATGGAACAAGGAACTCTTCTGGGAAAATTAAATCCACTATAGTCCGAATAAGTAATGGTAAATGACAAATACCATAGTTTTTCTTTTTCATGATGCTAGCCCGACGTGGGCAACGGGTCTCTCGCAAAGAGGTCCCATAAATATAGCTTCCCTCACCAGCTATCTGCAAAGCAGACAGGATCCAGCTTTGGGACATGGACGTGTTACGTGCCTTGAAAAGTGGACGCTCAATGTCCCGGTTGAGGTTTAAGTTTTGGTTTTTTTGGCTAAAAATACGATAGTTACCCCTTTTTCTTTGACTTATTCAATCCGACGTGAATGCAACGAGTCTTTTATTTATATAGAGGCTCTAAATGTAGTGGGACTAGGCCTTGCTTTAAACCCTAGATCCATGTCCCAAAGCTGGATCCTGTCTGCTTTGCAGATAGCTGGTGAGGGGAGCTATATTTATGGGACCTCTTTGCGAGAGACCCGTTGCCCACGTCGGGCTAGCATCATGAAAAAGAAAAACTATGGTATTTGTCATTTACCATTACTTATTCGGACTATAGTGGATTTAATTTTCCCAGAAGAGTTCCTTGTTCCATGCACGGTTTGTGTTTAACATATAAGTTTCTCAGGGGACCATTCTGAGTTTGTGTATATATATACAGTATATATATATATTATATATATAAAATGAGTAAATTGTTTCCATAATGCACTTCATAAATATCATATTCAATCGAATTACAGAGCGACACTTGGTAAATATTAATCCATGAAATCGTCGTGCATCTGGTTGACAAAAAGTTAAGCAAATATTTGAAGCACAATTTCGATGCTTTTGACTCTTATTCGTCGTGACTCAGTCGTAGAATTTCTTTGAGAATGTTTTACATTAATTGAAAATGCAGTTAGGTGACATTATTGACCCGTAGGTAACCTCCGTCATATCTAAGAGATGAAACAACTTTATTTGATACAAAGCTAACTTGGGTTTAAGATTTGTCGTGAGGTAAGCTAATTTAATAATTATTATATTTTATATCATTAGTTCCTATTCCTTCCAAAATACTCGTCTTTCTTTTTCTGTTTTTTCTCTTCTCAAACTCGCTTTCCTGTTTTGAAAAACGGATTAAGTACTTCTTAATTTCATGTAACTCAGCAATAAATAAATGTATTTAATGAGAAGATTGTCAGAACCAAATGTGGCTCAACTCATTTGCCCAAAAGAAACTTCATACCATCGCAATTTTTAATTTTACCAGCATGTAAAGATCTAAAGAAATGGTAAAAGTAATGCATGGCAAAGAAATCACTAGCTAGCATTCATCTCGAACGACACGAAGTCGAGGGCACGAACTGAATGTCTTCAGATAATGAATCTCTTCAGACAGAAAAAGATATTAAAATTTATTTGAAGTCGATGATTCAACAGACATTAGTAGTGATGCCCATCTGGTAAACAACATTAGTTTTATGGATAAAGTTGAATGCACTATCATGCAACAGTTTTCTTTTGTGAGAATCTTCCTGAATGAACAACTGGGGTAGACGCAATGTGGGGAACTCGTACTTGGCAAAGCTCGCACTTCTCTGGGCCAGTTGCATTTGTATGCGTGTAGGGCCGGCCGCACGCAGGATCATCTTGTGAGTCACGACTGACGACTCTCGTCGCGTCTGGTTTTACAATGACAGAATGGGAGTCCCGCACACTGCAGCGACCGCGGGACTCCCATTCTGTCATTGTAAAATCACACGCGACTCGCGTCGTCACGACCCAAATCGCCAGTCGTGAGTCGCAAGACGATCCCGCGTGCGACGGGCCTAAGGATGATGCATGCAGCTTCACTGACTGGAATTAAAAGGTCCATGACACCAGTGAATATTATAAATCCTTCCCTTATGGTTGCGCAGAGAGGCAATGGTGGCCAAGAAGACATTACGTATTAAATTCAAACAGTGTTAAGCGAGGTGAAAACTTTGAATTTTATAAAATTGCGTCCTCTATTTGCAATGTTGTGTTAAGAGATGGGAATTGAGCAGCGCGCAAGCAAGTTTTCTGCATGCATAGCGCATTGGACTCGAAAAACTTACTTTTTTTCTTAAGTGTCTGAATTTGTTTCTCAAATTTTGCACGGGTGTTGGTATTTAAAGTTGGCCTTACCTTGCCAACATTTTTGGAAATCTCAGTTAGTATAATGTAAGTGCAAACCAACGACATGTATGTAAATATGAAAGGTAAACAAATTTATCTTAACAGCTGCAGATGAGGTGGATGGCTACTGGAAAAACTAACCCCGCGAAAGAAACTAATAACAAAGTAAAAGTATGCTATGTTTCTCCTGTCATCATCATTCGTTTATTGTGGAGAAACTCGTAAAATCTTTTGTTCAGGACAATCTCGCAATGCTGCAAAACCAATTTCAACACCGCTTCCATCAGTGGGTGTTACACAGTATGACTGAGTTCAGAATCTTTTTGTAGCTGGTTCTGTCGAGCAAGATAAATTTGGCATAGTGATTGATGACTAATCAGTGAAGTGCAAAGTTCTTGCTATTAATAGGAAAAAGTATCAACAAATGACATCCTAGCCTTATGTTTCCAACTAATTTTAAGTACGCACGGCTTTTTTTAACGTGCAGCTCTAAAAAAAATTGTGCAGTTCTGTAAATGTGTGCACTTCAAAGATGTATTTTGTATGCTTTACTAAATCACAAATAGAGCAGTCATCATAAATTAAAATGAAATCGGCAAAATCTGTTCTTCGACTTGCCAAAAATTCCTTCATCAGAGAAAAATGTGAAAATCTATCCAATTCTAACTCTCACTCTTTCTGGCGTCTAGCTAAGAACCTCTTCGACAACTTTACTTCCTCTTTTTTCCCTCCTCTTTTCCATTCTAATGGTTGCCGTCTCTTCTCCTGGCACAGCTGAACTCTTTGCTCAAACTTTCGCTTCCAACTCAACCATGGACGATTCTGGTGCTGTTCCTCATCTCCTCCTCCCTCTGACTTTATTATGTCTGAAATTAGAATCTCTACCAAAGATATTCTTTCTACCCTATCTGGGCTCAAGTCCAGAAAGGCGTACGGTCCTGATGGTGTTCCTCCTGTTGCTCTTAAGAACTGTGCTTCAGTACTGACACCCTGCCAAGGCAAACTCTTTCGTCTTTGTCTCTCATCTGGTACTTTTCCTTCCTGCTGGAAGTTCGCTTTCATTCAGCCTGTCCCAAAGAAGGGTAATCGCTCTCAATCCTCCAACTATCATCCAATTTTTTTGATTTCTTGCCTTTTTAAAGTTTTTTAATCTGTCTTTAATAGGAAGATTCTTAAACACCTTTTCTTCTCATACTTTTCTTTCAGCTCGTCAGTATGGGTTCCGCAAGGGACGTTTGACTAGCGATCTTCTTGCATATCTCTCTGACTCTTGGCCATCCTCCTTTCGGAATTTCGGTGAAACTTTTGCTATTGCGCTAGACATATCAAAAACTTTTGAGAGTCTGGCACAAATCTTTAATTTCGAAACTGCCCTCCTTCGGTTTCTATCCTTCTATCTGTGCTTTCATCTCTAATTTCCTTTCTGGCCGATCTATAGCTGCGGTTGTAGATGTCCATTGTTCTCCGAAAGCTATTAACACTGGTGTTCCTCAGGGTTCTGTCCTGTCACCCACTCTTTTCCTTTTATTTATTACTGATCTTTTAATTTGCACTTCCTATTCTATTCACTCCTTTGCCGATGATTCCACTCTTCACTTCTCAACCCGCTTCCCCAAGCGTTCCTCTCAATAGTCACTTCATGATTCGCGTAGGATGGCTTTGGGGCACCTGGCCTCTAATCTTTCTGCTATTTCAGATTGGGGCAGAGAAAACCTCGTGACTTTCACTGCCTCAAAAACTCGGTTCTTCCATCTGTCTACTCGTCACAATCTTCCACACGACCTTCCCTTACCTTCAACAACACAACTCAATCCTTCCTCTTCTCTCAACATTCTTGGCATTTCCTTTCCTAGTGATCTTTCCTGGAAAGATTACACATACTCTCTAAAACAACTTCTAAGAGGTTAGGTGTTCCGCACCGCCTCCGCACTTTCTTCAACCCCACTCAGTTGCTGTCTCCGTACAAGGGTCTTATCCGCCCCTGTATAGAGTATGCTCCTCATGTATAGGATGGCTCAACCTACACAGCCGTACTTGACCGGGTGGAATCAAAGACTTTTCGTCTCATCAATTCCCTGCCTCTTACTGACTGTCTTTAATCTCTCTCTCTCTCTCTCTCTCTTCATCGCACTGTTGCCTCACTCTTTATTGTCGCTATTATAACGGACACTGCTCTTCTGAACTCTCTAACTGCATGCCTCCTCCTTTAAGGAGAGTACACTGCACCAGACTTTCGACACTTTATTTATTTTCTCTCCAACTCTCTAACGCAAGGGTTAATCGGTATTTTCAATCGTTCATCTACTCAACCGGTCAACTCTGGAACAACCTTCCTCAGTCCATCTTTCCACCTGCCTTTGATTTCCAATCTTTCAAACGCAGTGTCTTGGTATCTTAAAAACCCTAGACTTTGATTTTGGCTCTCTTCTTCGTCTATGGGGAGGCGGGGGGCGTTTTTGCGGCATTTTTTCTTGGCTCCTCCTACCTGCATAAAAAAGTTCACAATTTTTTTTTTTATTAAAAACACGTATGTGAGTGAGTAGGACTGATGAATAAATAGCATTGATGAACGAGTCGGATACTGGATAGTGCACGATAAGTTATTTTTCATCTATCTGTGGCCAGTGATGGGCATCGATACATGAAAATCGCTAAAGCGATACCGATACATCGATACATGAAGAACGTCTTTGGCGATACCGATACGCCAATACTTTCTAGATGTCTTAAGCGATACCGATACCGATACATGCATCGCCGGTACATCTTTATAATTATTCATTTAATATGTAGGTATTAGATATTATTGTTTATACTAGTAATTTGTACGCACTGTAAGTAAAATGAACGACATTTTAATGGGTTTTATAGATGTAAATAAAAACAATTGCTTTATTTAATGAAAGTATGTTTTAATTTTGTAGGATACATGAATGACTGAAAATATTACACTAACGATTAAAAGTAATTACTATTACCCTTCAAAAATACCAGCTGGCTAAACATCTGGTCAGACAGTCTATTCCTTTTTGGAGCGTGAATGTGACCAGCCAAACTAAACAACCGTTCTACAGGAGCAGAGGATGGTAGTGGTGTGTTATACTTCAGGAAGACCCGTAGAATTCCTGGGTACTGCCTCAGAGATTGGAGAGAATGACTTCCGTCACCCAGATACTGTAAAACTTCCATCTCAGTGGAATCTTGGGTTGCAGAGACATTAGTGGAAGCAGACTCATAACAGAAGAAATCATCTGCACTTCCGTCAGATGCAGCATCAGTTAGTTGTTGCTGGGGGTCCTGACGCGTTATTATTACTATTAATATCTTCGCTCATTATCGCACAACTACTCGGCGTGACGTCTACTTAATGAGTGACTGATTGATAAGAAATGCCTCGGGGGACCAAGAGGAATCGCTGCGTTACAAGTATGAACCTGTTTAAACTCAACACCGAGTGGGCGTGGCCAATAGTGTTGCAACACCAGTGAGCGTTTCTATATTATATGAGCGTTTCTATATTATGGTTAATTAATCTCAATAACACAAGTACGAACGTGTTTAAACGTTGCGCCGTACTGTGTGACGTGACCAGTTGAGTAGTACTGTCATTAAATAAATATTTAATAATATTATTATTTATGTATATTCATAAATATAACTCAGTAGTGTCATATTATAACATCTATTTAAATATTCAAAATTTCTTATTAATGTATCGATGTATCGATTTTTTTCGATACACTTAAGAAAATTAACCTTAGCGATACCGATAAATCGATACTTTTGTCAAGTAGCTAAAGCGATACCGATACCGATACAAAAGTATCGATCGATACGTATCGACGATACATGTATCTAGATACTGCCCATCACTGTCTGTGGCCTATAAAATGGGCAGTTCTAAAAATTCTTTAAAAAAAAAAACCTAAATATAAGCTTTCATAAATTTCTGTAAATACATTTCGTCAGTATTCCCGTTTTGTGTAATGTTTAAGAAACTTTAACGCGACCGCATTCAATGCAGAAGTATTAACAATACCATCAGTAGCTGAATATAAAAAATAATTCTTGAAATGTATCACAAACGTAGGATATTCAGGACACACTCACGCATTAAATCTTTCCTCCTTTACAAAGCATCGCTCTGCCCATATACTTATTTCGGGTACGAGCAGCTCGCAGCATCATTACCGAGTACGCAGAAGGTCAACATACTAATTAGGATTCCGCACGTGATCATTACTACTGGAAACGACACTGCTCCGTGTTATCAGAATCAAACTGTGTGGTCAGGTTTATATTCCTCTTCGTGCTTATGTCTAGTTTGTACTGTAGACACTTTTGATCCACGTAAAGCTGTAGGTCCCCTCCGTCATATGACTGTAGATGTTGCGAAGAAGGTTAAACAAAACCAGTAATTATTAGACACTTTTGGTTTTATAGGTCCTAAGTATATTATACCGTGCCACGTCGAATTTATGATTTGTAAACGGTATGCCATTTTGATAGTTTGAGAATCAATAAATTAGGTTAGTTAACCCGTTAGTAGGTCAATTGTGCTTATTTAGAAATTTGCAAAATTTTAAAGAAAATGAATTTTTCAACGTATACTGAAAGAGAAATTTTAAAACTTCCTCTTCCCTTTACGTTAATTGTTCCCATTCAAGTATGATAATTTCTCGGGTAAAAAGGTATAATGAAATAGTAAACAATTGTAAAAAATTTATTTACAAAATATATATGTAACAATACGATATAAATGTAATATGTTATAAAAGAGATATTGAAAATTATTCTATAAAAGTGAATTTGTGTAAATTGATACTGTGAAACATATATATATATATATATATATATATATATATATATAATATAAAATACGATAACTGTTTTTGTGTAACTGGGTGAAGAAAATTTTGGGTACGATAGTTTGGAGGAAAATTTGTCTATATAATAAGTGTTCAGTTTGAAATAATTCTTATGTACATTTATAACCTAAAATTGTTATATTTTAATAATTTTGGCATCGTAACTCTACCTCCTAAAATCTAAAAAAAATTATCCTATAAAGACCTAACTACTTCGATGAAATAAATTTTCCGTTGAATTATTTTAGACCCAGAGATCTGAGGGCTTTAATATCTATGTCTCCGTAGTAATCCACACTGAAAGAAAATGAGTAATATTAGAAAACGAATTAAAATGGGTAACTATAATAAAGTAGTTATATGTATGTACAGGGTGGCACAAAAGTCGCGCATCATAGGAATTTTCAGTGTTGATTTATTATTTTTTTCTTTTAGGTAGGGGATGGCTGCAAAATTAACAATAGACGAGAGGATGAGCTTGTTTTTAATGTATGGAATACCAGATGCAACAAATCGATGAATCGGTACAGAATTTAAATTCTCTACCGATTCATCGATTTGTAGTACCTGGTATTCCATACATCATAACCAAGCTCACCCTCTCGTCTATTGTTAATTTCGCAGCCATGCCCTACCTAAAAGAAAAAAACAATAAATCAACACTGAAAATTCCTATGATGCGCGACTTTTGCGCCACCCAATAAATATATATATATATATAAAACGACTTAACGTGGTTAAAGTGTAAACTATTTGCAAGTTATTGTTAAAATAATACATAAAAGCTTTATAGAATCATATTTTTGGGAGTAAAACACTGTATTGTAAATAATAAATTTTACACACATACAAAAAAAACTTAAATCTTAGTCATAATAATTAATTTCTGTGGCTGACGAACATATTTTCTTAAACCAAAAAGTTATAAATAGTCCGACCGGGAAGCAGTATTTTGAGACAAACTGGCAGTCTCATCATTGCCAGTTTGTATTTTTAAAAAACTGCAAAAACCAACAAATATTTTTCTTAATAGCGAATGGCCTATATGCTATCTACCCTGTTAATATCTTTGAATAGACTTAATATCAAAGCCTACCCATATCTATTCACACCAGGCTTATACAAAAGTTGGATCACCTGAAGATCAGGGCCCCCAGTCTTCTTTAGTTAACCTTATAAGGCTAACTAACGAAAATATCACCACTTAAACCTAACCAATCGTGAAGGGCGTACACATGACCTAACGATTGATTAAGATAAGTCGTGATATTTTCGTTAGTTAGCCTTATAAGGCTAACTAACGAAGGCTGGGGACCCTGATCTTCAGGTGATCCCAAAAGTTTATACTCTTCTGTGAAATCGAGGAAATGTCAGTCAGTCCATAGATTTACAGAAATGCTACAGCTATCAAAACTTTCAGCTTCACATCCAAAGTCAGTGAGACCAAATTTGTGAAACTTCACTCAAAATTTAATTGGTTCGTAAACCTAAAGTAAATGTTGAAGTTTCACTGGCTTAAAACTTTGTGTTAAAAATCTTTTTCCTGAAATTATGTACGTATAATGCGACCGTGGATCGATTAGACATTGGTAGACTTTGCTAATCCGAGATAAATTACTAGCTAACATAATTCATAATAGCTCAATTTGTTTTAACTTATTCAATACATTTATATACTTCATTACTAAAATAAAAGAGCATGCATTGTAGCCCATTTAGTGTGTGTATAGTACGTTTGGACTATGAAACTAAAAATATATACTAATAGGTGATTAGTCATTAGAGAAAGATACCAAGAGGCAGTGTTGAAGAATCGGTAGAATAATTGGATCACCCGAAGATCAGGGCCCCCATGTATTCTTGTTTTTCGCTTTACAGTACCAAATATAATATTAAATTGAATGCCCGGTTAGGTCAACTGTACGCCCTTGACGATTGGTTAGGTTAAGTCGTTAACTAAAACGAAGATATCATTTGGTAATTGAGGCTGGGGGCCCTGATCTTCAGGTGATCCGAATAATTAATTAGGTCATGTGTCAGTAATAAAAAAAAGTAATTTAAGTGATTTAAAATTCGTGAAAATAATTATTTTTATCTTTTGTTTAATAAAAGAAAGTATTTATTAGTATTATTAGTATTATTATTAATATTGAAATTCCTTATAAAAGTAAATATTAATATGTAATTTTATTACATGTCTTCAGCAGACTAGTTGAAATAAATTAACTTAATTATAATTGAATGATGAATTGCCCAAGCTTGGCTCAACTCTCCCCTTTCCAACATCCAGCCCAAATTGAGAAGTTTGGCAGAAATTTACCAGATGTGATGCGTTACTTTTCAAACTGAAATAAGAGTTTCAGATCTGATGACATCACTTTTTAGATTAATAGTACTATTAGATACGTTGAAGAATTTGCGCGTCACTTCTGCCAAATTTCTCAAACTGAACTCCCAGCCCCACATTTTGCGAGATAAATAGATGGGCTCCGTGGCTCGGTTTGAGATTAGACTCTGGCTGCGAAGGTTCGGGTTCGACTCCCATCGTCGCCGCAAATGGAGTTATGCGGGCTACCTGTTCCGTAATGGCCCGGGCTCAGTGACTCGAAGTTCGTGCCAAACACCCTCCGTGTGGGGATAAAAGGAGGAGGTTTCGGACGTTACCCGAATAAATGAGTCGGATCTCGTTCTTTCGCTCGTTATACCAAATTCGATATACCTCAATTGAGACATTAGTTGCGAGGTAAGTTCTCAACAACTGCTTCCAGTCGGATTCAGGGTGAAGGTCTAGAAGCGACTGGTCGGTTAGACTGCGGGGCCGGCGAGTTACTCGGGATACCAGTTCGTAGCCCAAGTTGTCCCAAAAGAAGTTGGGACTTCTTCAGCGATGCCAAATCCAAGCCCAAGTCGGTGTAATAATTTTTGCTATTTAATAAGTAAATTAAATCATTTCGGTTGTGCTTGAAATTGAAATCATTTTTCTTTCGTCGATCAGTGACCGCCGATACAAAACAATAAATCACAACAATCCATAACATGAGGCAATTTTTTTAATAACAAATAATTTCACATATACGAAAGTTTCGGTCCGATAAACAGTCATCATCAAAGATATTTCTTCGTCGCTATGGCAACCGATATCGTAAGTAGGTTTTTTTTTTTATTGATTTCAATGAATGGGGTGGTTGGTTGGTGGATTTTCTCCTGTGGTCTTTTTTTTGGTTGTTGTTGTTGTTGTTGTTGTTGTTGTTGTTGCCTTTATCAAAACGAGATACAACACATAGATTCAAAGTCGTGATCGAGTGAATAAAGTGTGCTTTGACTAAAGTCTAAATTATTTACGAGGCAATTCATTCATTCGAATCGAATAAAGATTGTCGGAGTCTCTATAAACGGTGTTTTGTTGTATTGAAGAAAGTGAAATTTGAAATATTAGTGAAGGAAAAGTCATGAACAATGAATGAGTAAACAAAAAAGTAAGGAAAAAACAAGGTAAAAGAGAAAATGGAGATCAATCGAAAATGAAAGGGGGAACTTAACACAACTTAAAAAAAAATTTTAAAAAAAATATTACGAAACATGCAAACAATTGATATAATTGTGATTTACATAATCACTACTAAGAGTTATATATATATATATATTAATTAATAATAATAATTATATCACATACAGGTAAGTCAGCATTAGTGTATCGTGCTGTTTAGTATATTAAATGCCTTAAAAACGGTATTAAAAATTAAAATGCTTAATATATATATATATATATATATATATATCAAATTCACTAAAATTCTTATATTTTGTTATAATTATATAAAGCCTAAATTCTGATAATTCTCTATTTAGTATTTAGAATCTAAAATTTGCACCGAAGCAAGATGAAAGTGAATCATCGTATATACACAAATGAATTCTAAATGTAATCCATTGTATCGTGAAAAAATGTTTCGTGAGAACAACATTAGTGAACCGTAAGACAGGTGTGATTAAAAATTACGAAGAGAATGTTTATGGTCATGCGGAAGAATGAGTATATATGTATTCAGCGTTTTAACTGAATTCAGATTACAGTCGATACCAAACCAGTCACCGAGTTCTGTACAATGCCAAGTCAGTAAAGACGTAATATATATATATATTGTCTGATAACTGTAACTGGTTATTGTCCATTTTTTATTTACTGAACCTCCCACATTCCTAAATTAAAACGAGTAATTGTTTCTACTTACCATCCCGGAACGAGTTTGGGATCGGTACACTGTCCAAATCCATCTGCGTTACCGAGCTGGAACACTGAACCGATTGGACACCCGTACTCTCTCGGGATGCCATCGAAACAAACGTAATACTGCCTGCAGTCATCGGGGTGGGCGTGTCTCGTGAAGGAGCTCTGGGCCACTAGTTCTCCTGGAGCGGGGCAAAGGAACGTTTCCACCACGTTGGCTGAGAATGGAAATGAAAATATTATTCGTTTGTCTCGAATTCTTCACCAGAGTTGTCAATCTGCTGACACTTTGACATAGTTTTAATGAAGCCAAACGTTTAGTTACACCCACGTAAGAAAGTGCCCCAGATGGGTATGGAACTCTTTATATAAGAATAAGTAAATTAGTTATACCTTTCTGTTGGTTACATTCTGGTACTTCGTCAAGCCAAGTACAGGTACGGGATTTGAGGTTGTAGGCCAAACCTGGCCCGCACTGGTAGCGTTGAGCTACTCCATCCCAACACGACCAAAATACTCTACAGTCAGCGGCATCCTGGAAAATACCATATTGGTATTGACAGTTTGCGGAAGAAATGGCCGGTTCTGCAATAGGAACAAATGAAGTATATATATAATTAAAAGTTTGCGATGCTTATTCATCCTGATGAATCATGCACCCGGACCAACCAATAAAACACTGCTAAATAACGAAATAAATTGGTAAATAAATAGCGAGGAAATGATTGGAAATTCGATCGTTCATTGGATTACACCAGAGCATATACTCGTATACACTTTGGTATTCTATGTACTTGCCAATGATGCTGCTCGCTCCCTGAATGGATGTCGTAGCGGTCAGGTTAGATGCTTTGTATGAAAAACCATTAAGCTTTTGACCACACACACACACACACGAGGGTCGGTACGAAAGTAATGCCTCTTATTTTTTAGTTTTATATATATATTATATATACTTTATATTTTCGAAGTATGTACACATATTCCCTGTAATTTTCATTAGAATTGGAATTAGATTTAACGAGAAATAAAATAAGAGGCATTACTTTTGTACCGCCCCTCGTGTGTATATATATATATATATATGAAAGGTTGCCCTGAAATATGGCCCTGGCTAACTCCGGCCTTGTAATAATTTTGCGTTTCTAAAAATGATCCTAATTTACAAAGTTTGAAGAAAATAAAAAAGGAGGTTACGAAATGTGTGCTGTGTCTTATTTCCTTGATATTGTTTACATGTTCAAAGAAATTTCATTGTTTAGTAGACGTAATTCGTTTATAAACTTTGACATATATATGTATACACAGTGTGTTCAGAAAGTAATATCGAGGTTTTAAGCGGTACAACCTTAAAACCACTTTAGTTTTTGGATACCCTGTATGTAAATGTTAACGTTTAACTGTTAGGAATGTAAGTGAATTATGCATTTATATATAGTCAAGTATAAATGTTAAATTTAACGCGCAGTACATAAATGTTACCACACAAAGTTCAAACAAAGATCATAAATAACAAGCACTGCCACTCCGCTCACTTTTGAGTTAGTTTTTATTCTTCTGCCATCTAGTATTTGGAGTGAGAACCAAATTACCTTCGAGAAAACGGCATAAGCTTAAATCCTGTTTTAAGCTTTATTTTTATTATGTAGTTTGGTGTGTAATCTGATATACACTTAGTTAATAAGTTAAGCATATATATTTATATTCTTACAAAGATAAATGTGATAATACTGAAATCTTACTGATATACTGTACTTCTAAATCATGCGAGTATAGCCTTGTAAAGCTTAGATCCACCTCCAAACGCTAGGTGGCGAGTTTGGTGGGATAACGTGATAAATAAAGTAAAAGATCAGTTTCATATCGAGTTACATATATACACTTGGGTTCAACCTATTTTAACAAAATTGTCAACACATATAAACCAGTGTTGATATTTTATATAGCTTACCTGTACAAAATGTCACTTACTAAAACTTATAGATATCAATCTCGGAATACTATATATATATATATGATGAATAAAACCACGAAGGAAAAAGAAACACAAAGGGGTGCTCAAGCGCTTTCGTCTAATGACATCCTCAGGAACACTGGAGTGAAAGGACAGATCAAGGCAATATATAGGTTACAAAAATAAACATACATACATACATATTCACATAATATACATATATATATATACATATATATATATATATAAACATATACATATATATAGTAAGCATAGAAAAAAAAATTGTGGGAGGAGCCAACATTTATATGGTCACAAAAGAATAAAGAAATAAAAATAAATATAAATATAAATTGAGAAAAAATTAATTACAAAATAGTGCCTTAGTGATATATATGTCACAGCCTAAATAATCATAAAGAAATAAACAGGCAAATAAAAAAAACCCATAAATACATATACATACATATATATATATATACATATATATACACATATATATATACATATATATATATATATAAAGACACTTTTAGCACTTTGGCCGACCTTCCATATAAATTCAAATGGCTTTTTTATGGAACAGGTCACAAAAGAATAAAGAAATAAAATAAATATAAATATTGTAAGTGGAGTCTACCAATTCAAGCTCAAGAGGGAGGTTTTACAATCGATTTAATAGATGCTGCCAAATTGATATATATGTCACATTATTAAAAAATAAAAATTGAAAGATAAATTTTAAGAGAGGCACACCAATTTATAAGGGAAAAATTACCACATATGCATTTTTCCCTTATAAATTGGTGTGCCTCTCTTAAAATTTATCTTTCAATTTTATTTTTTAATAATGTGACATATATATCAATTTGGCAGCATCTATTAAATCGATTGTAAAACCTCCCTCTTGAGCTTGAATTGGTAGACTCCACTTACAATATTTATATTTATTTTTATTTCTTTATTCTTTTGTGACCTGTTCCATAAAAAAGCCATTTGAATTTATATGGAAGGTCGGCCAAAATGCTTTATGATTATTTAGGCTGTGACATATATATCACTAAGGCACTATTTTGTAATTAATTTATGATTATTTAGGCTGTGACATATATATCACTAAGGCACTATTTTGTAATTAATTTTTTCTCAATTTATATTTATATTTATTTTTATTTCTTTATTCTTCTGTGACCATATAAATGTTGGCTCCTCCCACAATTTTTTTTTCTATGCTTACTATATATATGTATATGTTTATATATATATATATATATGTATATATATATATATGTATATATATGTGAATATGTATGTATGTATGTTTATTTTTGTAACCTATATATTGCCTTGATCTGTCCTTTCACTCCAGTGTTCCTGAGGATGTCATTAGACGAAAGCGCTTGAGCACCCCTTTGTGTTTCTTTTTCCTTCGTGGTTTTATTCATCATAAATACTTTTCACGTGTCACTTTCGTGAAATAATTTTTCATATATATATATATATATATGAATAGAAACGACATAAGTGTTAAGGAACGTTTCTCCTCGTGTGCAGAAACGTTCCTTAACACTTATGTCGTTTCTATTCATTTATATACTGCACGGTCATTGCAGTTATATGCATATATATATATATATATATATATTATTTATTTATTTATTTATTTTTTTTTTTTTTAAAATAATGATTTATATGTAGCTTTTCAAGTTTTTGTTAATTTATGAAATTATATAGTTTTTTAACCTTAAACTGAAATTATATAATTTGTATGAAAACAATATTTTTATATCGGTAACTTATATAATTTTTTCAGTAATATTTTCATATTTGGAGCAACGTTTGATTTCGTTAGTAAGAGACTGGGAGGCCCTGTTTGACCTTTCACGATATTATGAATGTACACACACACACACACACACACACACACACACACACACATTATATGTATATATATATATATATTACAACCGGTTACACTCAAATTGTCAGAACCGGATAATAAGAATGTATAAAGTGGGACTTACGTCTTTCAGGGCGTGTGGAGCAGTCCACGTTGTAGTGGTAGTCGCAGTTCTCAGTCAGGTATTCCGGGTCAGTATCGGCGAAGGCGAGGCCGTTCCCGCAGGTCCTCAAGGTGGCCACGTTCGCTTCACAGGCCCAGTACTTGTCGCATGCCACATCATGAGGATAAAAACCGAAGTCATGGGAACATTTATACCCGGTTTGGGCGCCTGAAGCCATAGATGAAGAAGTGAATTAAGGGGAATAATAATAATAAGTAAATTATTATATTATTATTAGAAATTTGACTGAGTTTCATTTGCATGAATGAAGGGAAACAGAACGCACCATACGTGATTTCAACTTTCTTTTTTTCTCTTTGGGGAACATTTGAGCCAAAATTTATGAGTGCACGACATCTGCGCGCGCCACACACACACACACACACACTTAAATGCGGAACATTATTATCGACGTGAGTAAACAGGTTTGTCTGAATGTGGAAGGTAAAAAAACATTAATGATGACAAGATTTCTTCCTCATCCACTTAGCTATTGTTAAACACCTGTTAAGTTTTCTGTTTCCAGTTAACAGGTGCAAGATTCGAACACCGCTCGAATGACACGTTTCTTAAACCCTAAATATGAACCTCTACGTGAACCTCTTTCACTAATGACGTCACAGTAGCTAGACTGATTTTCCTTTTCTGTGAAATGTGGTAAAAAAGAAAAAATCAAAAATAAGTTTGTAGAAAAAGGTTCACGGGTATTTATGGTGGCGGTGTGGTTAAGAGGCTGATTACAAATCCATCGGTCCCGGGTTCGATTCCCTGCGAGGGCAGGCGGTTCACTCGGCTGTTCATCCTTCCTAAAGAAATAGGTTCGTAGATAAATGGGTACTCTAGGTAATCTAGTGGTGAAGACGCTGGGCTGCTGATCGGGAAGTCGTGATTCGGATTTTACGTTAAGCTGTACGCCTGAGAGGAGAAGGTGAAGCAACAAACTTGACCTTCGTCAGAATAAACAATTCGGGCGGAAGCAAAAGTAAGGGCTTTGTTTATGGGGCACTGTAAGTCTTGCCAGTACTCCTGAAGATTCTATCTAATAATGAGCGAGGAGGGCCAGAAACTGGCACAGCGCTCAGGCCAACGAGTGCGATCCATTTCTCTAATTCCTGTAGTATCGGGATTCGAACCCCTAATCTTTGTATCTCCACTTCGCTTAAAGGGAAATGGTGTTATCCACGAAGTCATAGACGCTGGCTTCTATCAATCAATCAATCGAGTATTATGAACTTTACGCAAAATATGAACGAGTTGAACTAATTATTCAACCAATATAAACGATAGTTTTAAAAGAAAATTAGTTATCTCTCGAAAAATATCCGTCATACCGCGATGTATTAGTAACGTACGTGAGACACGTTGATACACGCTCGTGTAAACGTGCCATGACGCGCTTTTAAAGAGTTTTCCAACAACAGAATCCAATTTAATTTGTGAGCTTTCACAATAACAACACATTTGATTTGTTCCACATTTACAAAAAAAAATATTTTCTTTTGTTTGCGTTTTACATTTTCTTTCGTTATCAAATATTTGCGCATGCCCTTTACGGAATGATAAATTAAAACTCACACCATTTAGTTTGGATTTGTTAAAAAGAGAGAATAATTATTGAATTTATTGGAATGATTGCGCGACAATCGATCATTTTTGATCATTTCTATTTAATAGTGATTACGAATTATCGGAACTATAAACGCATTACGAAAATTAATTAATAAACGCAATTAATAATTGTAGTTTTCATGAAATGTCGTGTGAATTTCACATATTTTCGTAAATTTTCATTTGTTTTCGTTTAATGAAAACTCTGAATGGAGTTTTTCACACCCTTTCGATTGTAATTCAATTTTCAAAGATTTCACTTCTCTGAAAAGAATTACTAAATTAAGAAGACAAAGACAGACAGACAGACAGACAGACACACAGACAGACACAGTTTTCCCAAACCTAGAAAATTAAAGGGCAAATTTGACTGTCTTGTTCCGAGCGACGTTTTCATCAATGATTTTTCCCGTTTTCATTTTGTTTATGGGTATTTGGACATGGAGGAATGGTACGAGGGATTAGGTAACGAGTAAAGGGTGGGTAGACACATTCCCTGACCTGACCACCTTATCACCGCCTAACCCATTCGAAAGGCCCTTCTAAACGCATCACTTTCACTAAATGGATGTAGACTGTAGAGAGTCGATGGTGAACACGATATTAATTACTATATAATAATGAGCAAAGGTGAAAAATCAAGGTTAAACATACGCTGGGTAATATATATATATATATGTATGAGTAATAGGGGTGGGGTTATTTCTTATCAGTTGAGAGAGAGAGAGAGAGAGAGAGAGAGAGAGAGAGAGAGAGAGAGAGAGGAAATGAAAACTTTAAAAAAATGAAAGGGTTTTTTGTGAGAGAGATTTTCGTCGACTTTAAAATTGTTGTTTATCCTTTCTTGTCGAGATGACACATTCACAGAGATGTGAAAGGCTCTTCCAAACTCGCCTTTCACTCACATACTTCTACTCAGCCCCTCCTCTCCCTCCAAACACCCCCGAAGATGGGGATAAATGGGGGCTATTTCCCGCACGCGCGCCCTTTTGCACTAAAAAAAAAAAAAACCCCAAAAAAACCAAACTTTAAGTAACTTGGAAAAGTTCAAATCCTATTTTTAAATAAAGTGAAAACCCCAAAATAGATTGGAACTTACGAATAGAATTTGAAAATCAAAGGTTAAGAATCTTATCGAAAGTGTGTCACACACACACACACACACACCACACACACACACACACACACACACATACACACACACACACACAATTAGTGAATGTACGTATTTCTAAATTAATACGTAGAGTTTTTATTTTTTAAAAAGTAAAAATTGAATAAAAAAAAAAATGTAAAAATATTGGATTACTTTCTTGATGGCATTTAAATCTCTCTAAATAAAATATTATTTAATAAAAAAATTAATAATTAATCTATCGTCATTTTGTCGACAAATTATTTTTTAATTAAATCCCATATCGCATGATTTATATTCCTCAATATCGCCTGACATATATATATATATATATATATATATATATATATATATATATATATATATATATATACAGTATATGTATATATATATATATATATATATATATTATATATATATATATATATATATATATATATATATATATATATATATATATATATATATATATATATATATATATATATATATATATATATATATATATATATATATATATATATATATATATATATATACAGTATATATATATATATATATACAGGGCGTCCCAAAAAAATGTATACACACTTTAACAGCTGATAGCTCAATTGATGTTTCTTTCTTTCCAAGTTAAACCCATTAGAATTAATAATGGCAGTCAGACTAAGCTTTGAACAAAGGAAATTCATTCTAAAATGCTACTGGAAGTGTGAAAACGCAGTTGAAGTGCAAAGACAGTTTAGGAGGGAGTTTCAAACAGATCCACCAACGCGACTTACCATCACTCGAATTAGAGATAAGTTTGAAGCCGATGGAACTGTTCAGAATGTCCCAAGAAGCGTTCCGGAAGACCACGGACATCGAGAAGCCCCACAAAGCAAGAAAGAGTACTGGAAACGTATCACCAAAGTCCAAGAAAATCTGTGCGGCAAGCGAGTCGTGAGGTAGGAATTTCAGAATCGTCTGTCCAACGCATTTTGAAGCGCTGTCAATGAAAAGTTACATTCCAAGATTAGTCCATGCTATTAATGAAGATGATCCGGACCGAAGAGTGGAGTATTGCGAGTGGTACTTGGCACGATGTGGATGTGGATGTGGATGTGGATTGGACGAAGGGGTTTCGTAGAATACCCTCCGCGTTCACCAGACCTCACACCACTAGACTTTTTTTTATGGGGATACTTAAAAGACAAAGTCTACGCTATAAAACCTGCAACAGTCGCTGAATTGAGAGCAGCCATTGAACGAGAATGCACACAAATACCAAACGAAATGTTTCGTGATGTTTGCGATTCCATTGCTTCGCGTTATCAGCAGTGCCTGGACCAAACGGACGTCAGTTTGAAAACAGGCGTTGACAAAACAATTAAATAATGTCTGTAGATTCTATTACATTTTGAAAATGAAATGTATTTTAATAAACACTGCCTTTATAATTATTTAAAGTGTGTATACATTTTTTTGGGACGCCCTGTATATATATATATAGTGCCGGCAGGCCTCCCAAAAAATTTTTAAGAGCCTTTTAGTATTATGTAAATATATAAAAAGTAGTATGTACTCAACTATTGGTACGGCGTTACGCTACTTTATAGTACAATCATTAGAACAATGCACATACCAGCGGTGGCTAGGCCGAGAAGTAGAATCACTATTAATGCGTTCATCTTCAATGTGTTACAGTTACTAAACTCACATTTTCTCGCGCACTTCCTTTTATAGTTTCGTATGGGCCGATTAACACAACACACACACACACATACACACACACACACACACACACACAATTTTGGAGTAATTTTTTTAACAAAGGTAAGACTACGTCTAATGTTAAGTATTATTATTATTGCTCCTGATACATTTTTTATACAGATTTTTTTTTTTTTTACTTTTTCCCCAAATGTATCTGACATCTTGGTTTACCTTTCTATTGCATATTGCTTCATTCTATAAAGAAAAGAAATTATATCAATTTGCAATCAGAACTTTGTTCATATATATATATATATATATATATATATATATATATATATATATATAACGCTTGTGCGGAACGCTCTTCTACACAAGCGTCGTTCTTTGCATTAATTATACTGTGTTGTTTGCAGTTAAAATAGATATATATATATATATATAAAATATGGGGTGGCGGCAAAGTCGCGCACCATAGGAATTTTCAGTGTTTGCTATTATTTTTTTCTTTTAGGTAGGGGTTGGCTGCGAAATTAACGATAGAGGAGAGGGTGAGCTTGGTTTTAATGTATGAAATATCAGGTACTACAAATCGATGAATCGGGAGAGAATATAAATTCTGTACCGATTTATTGATTTGTAGTACCTGGTATTCCATACATTAAAACGAAGCTTACCCTCTCGTCTATTGTTAATTTCGCAACCATCCTCAACCTAAAAGAAAAAATAATATAGTTAACACTGAAAATTCCTATGGTGCGCGACGTTTGCGCCACCCTGTATAAATATTTATATATTGCGTAGAACACAATTAAAAACAAAACTCGCAACTTTTTTCCTGAACACACTGTTTATATATTCACTTTTGCTTTCTAAATTTAGTTGGTTTGTAAGTGAATATTGTCCAAACCCGAAACGCATAAATGATAAATATTATTTACATATTTTTGAAATAACGACAACAGTATTTTATGTCAACGCTTCCATCTTGGAAAATCTCAAAAACAACGTTGCTCTGTGGAGAGAATTTAAATTACTTATCGCTGTTTTGCATACGTATTAAGAAAGTAGTTTAATTTTTGTTGTTGTTGTTGTTGTTGATTTGGATGATCTGTAAAAAAGACAAAGCTTCTGTGTCTGTCCAGTGAATGTGTACGCACAAACTTTATTTAATTGAGGGGCGGTCTCATACTATCATACTAGCCTTCTGTATGTTTCTTCAACCGCTGTTGCTACGTGTTACTACTACTTATTGCTATTAATACTACATCTCTGCTACTACTAGTAATGTTAATAATATAATGACGATGATAATGATAACGTAGTAATGATAGAAGAGTATCGAGTAAATAGACAAGTTTCGGCTATGACCTAATACTCCTCGTCGGTTCTGAACATTATAACTATAAATATTTAAAACGATGAGGTAAATTTTTTGACTTGATGAGGGATGTAATATTAGGAGAAACGTGATTACTGATATTTCTCGTAATAATATTTAATTAAAATTTTAATTTATATTGATTTATTATTCGTCTTATCTATTTCCCTCTTTGGGCGTCTCCAGAATGTGAGGAAATTTTAAAAAATATTCGTTGATATCATCATTGAAATCAAATATGGGCTCCTGAAGGGAAATCTTTGAATCAGTGAAACCCGCTGACGTCACGCGTGTGCATCTTTATATAAATACATGACCTTGCATCGGAGATACCTTTTCCTGCCGGAAAACGTAATTTAAAGTAGTAGAAAGTAATCTATTTGCCGTTCAAAGTCTCGGAAGAGGCGAGGTAAAAGGATCAACCAACGAAAACCCTTATACGGAACCATTTTCATAATGACGTCATGGCACGATTGTATGTACTATAAAATTTTTAGAGGCGTATTTAATTTTTTTTTAATGTTTAAAATATCGACTGTCGTAACTACCATTACTAAATTAATTCGAGTTTCGTCCGTGAGACAATGGGGAAGCCGCTCTGAGATTGCTTTTCAGTACTTGTTTTTACCACCATATTCTCATTCACGATTCGTCAGTAGAAATACTCAAAGTGGGGACTCCAAATTTGGGGAAATAGTTTCTTGACTCGGGGTAGGGTTTAAAAATAAAAGAGGATTGCAGCGTAAATGCAGGCCCGAAGTGGTGGGTAACAACACTTCGTAATTCCAAATAGTAATGGTTCCATTTAACAACTGCTTCCTCCGAGATCACCACTTTCAAATTTCTCACTCTTTGACGAAGAATGAAATAAGGGTGATATTGAGTGGGAAGATACCCATACTACTTGTTGTACGAACGATTCATAAAAGAAAAAAGGTCAAGATATTGTTTAATTTTGTCCTAAGAAGGCGTTCTTCGCTATGAATTTGAAAGATGAGCAAAACATGATTGTAATTCATTCTTTCTGCGCTTTTCAGCTCTGAGGAATGTATGCAGACGCTTCAGGAATTGATAACGAGCTAATAAAGCTTGAGTTATATATTTATTATTATTATTATTAATAATATTAATAATACCTTCATAGTATAGTCTCATCATAAAGCAAATTCTTGGTATTACGTTATGCAATAATACTTCAACTTAAAATACGATACCTTCAAAAAACCAAGTTTTCTCTAATAGTAAAAGGGCAAACTTTAAAAAACAAACAAACATTGTTTTCTAGTGAATAAATTCTTTTCGAAGTAACTTTTTCTTATTACAAAATTGCACTTTAACTTTCAGTAAATGGTATATATATATATAATATACAGGGTGTCCCATAAGTCTGGTTTCATAGGGACATTTTTTTTTTTGTAGGTACTGTAGAATAGCACGCAATGGCTAATATAGAAGCGAGTTACATTGTTGAGGAAAAGGCCTCCGGAAGCCTTTTCCTCAGGAGTGTAACTCGCTTCCATATTAGCCAATGCGTGTTATTCTACCCGCAACAGAAAAAATGTCCCAAAACAAGACGTCAATTCGAACATTTGTTTTATTTCTAATGTATTACTTTGGTAAATTTAATTTAAAATAAATTTCCCTATGAAACTGGACTTATGGGGCACCCTGTATATAGGGTGTTTCATAAATAGGGTGTTTTCCTTTCTGTGACCGCTACCCAAATTTAATATGTGTCTTTGTTCATTATTATGTACCGTTTGAGAACAATTAAATATGTTTTAATTTAGAGAAAATAATTTTTATTAAGAAAATAACAATTTGGTATTTTAGTAATTAATTTTTAGGTTAGGTTAGGTTAGGTTTAAGTTAGGTTAGGTTTAAGTTAGGTTAGGTTAGGTTTGGTTTAGGATAAAATAAAGTTTCTCGAAGTTAAAATGTAGTGAATAGTCTGTGGCGAGTTATCATTGAAGCAATTGAGGCTGAAGCCTCAGGCCCCATGCTTGATGGGGGGGGGGGGCACCAATCAAAGTGGATCTAGTTAAATGAGGATGACTGTGTGTTAATTTCAATGTGGGGCTTATTTCAGCGTTAATATGCCAGATATTGCCATTTGCCAGTGACCCTCTTCATTATTATTTTGTGAACTTTATCGTTAATCTAAAATTTTTTGTGTTTATAAATATTTTGTTTTATATTTAATTTAATATTTTTAATTAATTGAAACATTTGGTAAAAATTGTCCCGTTTTATTTTAAGCTTTATCCCTTTCTCTCCCTGATTGAAGTTTTTAAAATAAATCTGGGACACCAGTGTCCTGGTGGGGGTGAAAGGGTTAATTAATTAAAGGCCCTAAAGTAAAAAGTTTGTTTAATACCGTTTTGTTTTAGCAAATGGTAAAATACACACTGTGTTAAGGTTCTTTTAAGTTTGTTTCTCAATTAACCTTAGCAGCACCGTACGTGTAATTCGTGTGTAAATGTACTAATGTACATATGTACATATACTGTTAATAAAAATCTATAGAAAAGGGCCTACCCCGAAAAAAATTAGCCTAAGGGGGGGGGTGGGGGGACCTAGAACGGAAAAGATGCCATAATAAATAGTTCTCGATGACAAACTTTAATAACTCAATTATTTCCCAATAAAATCTTGTAAAATTTAAATGGCGAGAAATTCCCGCATATAACAACATTAATTATATATACACAGGATGGCTTAGGCTAGCAAATTAGCTTACGTCCTGCTTGAGGCTGAGCGCTCAGAGGTGACGTTCATCATTAACCCGATAAAATCACAATTTCACAATTATTAACAAATTAATGTAAAAAAATAGTCTTCGCGACTCCTTCCAGTAAGATGGGCAATTTCCTATACGAGCGAGTATGAATAGTCTCTCAGCATTTAAGCAGCGTTTCCTTGTTTAGTACGAACAATGGCAGGTACGTTGAATAATAATCTTATTGTATCTTGTTATAAAAAATTATTAAAATTATAAGCCTGAATTTCTTACTGTTTTAATCTCAAGCCAATTTAATGAAAAATTGCTCGGTTATTGAAGTTCGTTTTGGGGAACTACTTATGAAGCACTACAGTTTCTCTACATAATTATAGTGCATATACGTGTGTATTATTGTTGGTGTTGCTTAACCTCCTTTGTACTATCAAAGGTCATGTGATGGAGGGGTTCTACAGCTTGACGTGGGATCCGAACCACTGGTCCGTACATCATCTATGATATATGCGGAGGATGGTCACCCCCCTCCAACTACAACCCAGTTACAATGTCACTTCGCAGATCGATGAGGAGTGGTGGTGTAATATGGCCGCGTGGTAATCCAATATAAACGTGTACGTATGGGCGTGTCTGGACACCTACGTACGTATATAAGTATACATGTGGGTATCGTGCTATAGGATGTTGAGTAACTCCTTCACTCCTCCATCTTCGATCTGAGGTCACGAAGGGGAGGTCACGAGCATGACCCGATCTGCACAAGACATTTCATGTTCCGGAAGTGAATTAAATTTTATATAAATATATTTATGTTTAGAAATACCTCCAAGAAATTTCAGAGTTCACAATTCGTTACACGTAAATGTTAGATGCTCGAACTTTGCGCGAAACCTTGGCTGAATTTGCTCTGTGTGTGTGTGTGTGTGTGTGTGTGTGTGAAAGATCATGTGCGTATGTATATATGGATATTGTGTATGTTTAAATTCCATACACCGCACACAATCACCCGTAATAGATACATTATATACCTTGGTTACCTTGGTTTTGCTTCAGCCCGACTTGTTCATTCTGATGAAGGTCAAGCTTGTCACTCTATCGGATCAGTCACATTTTAACGTGGAATCCGAACCACGCCCCACCACGGGTGGTGGTCAGAAATTACAAAGTCCTCGCCCGAACTCGATCTCACGACCTCCCGATCAGCAGCCCAACGTCTTAACCACTAGGCTACCCAGGGCAGCCATTTAACTACCAACCAATTTTTATTGTGTGGAAGGATGAACAGCTAGTTTTGCCGCGCGCCGCCTGCCGTCACCGGGTTTCGAACCTGGGACCGGTGGATTTGTAGTCAGCCATGCTAACCATTACACCGCCGAGGTCGGTGGCAGCCGAATCGACGTGCAGTGTTGCCAACAATGATTAACGAATTCACCTGACACAAGCATAATCAATGTAGGTCCTTTAGTTACGAAATTATACGCTGTGTAAACTTATTTTCTGACCGCCCCTCGTATACAGGGGCGTCAATTGCTCTAAAATAGTGGGGGGGGGGGGACACTTCGCCTTCAGACAGCGAATCAAACAATACTCTAAGTAGCTGTTGCTACAAATGCTACGTGCAATTATTAAAATGCAAATTGACTGCTAAATTCCAAAATAAATATACACTGGTGTTCATGACAATAATTTATAATATTGCTGTTACATTTGCATATGCATATAATACGGCATATAACGTCTTATTAGGTGCCATTAATAGTTAGCATTTATAGCAATTCATCCACGAAAGTGGGGGGGGGGGGGACATGTCCCCCTGCGTCCCCCCGCAATCGACGCCCATGCTCGTATGTATATATATATATATGCTGCAAACCTACTAAATTATGTTATCCTATTTCATTTTTAGATAACTGTCTTAGGAAAGCCAAGAATAGGTATTATAATAATGTAATTGTAAAGGAATTTGAGCGTAAAAATATCCTTAGCCTACCTTACCATGTTAATTTTCAATATGTTCCGACTTTACTTAAAACAATTGGCATCAATGTAGTCTTTAAGTATAATAATACTGTTAAATCACGCCTAATAAAGAATAACCCTGAAAATGTTGTTGGTTGTGTGTATTCGATCGGATGTACACAATGTAACTCAGTATATATAGGCCAAACGGGTAAAACGTTAGATATTAGGGTAGCATCAAGTGGGATAGTTCTAAAGCGCTTGTTGAAAACAGAGATATAATAGAAAGAAATATTCTAGAATGTGCATTTATCCATTTTAAAAATAATTTCAATAACAGTGCGGGAATGTATAAAATTGATAATATCTTGTTAAAATTCCTTTTGCCTCTCATTAACTCTTGTTAATTGTTTTGGTTTCCGCTACGTTATATATATTTATGGGCATCTTGCCTTCTCTCTTCATTCCCTGACGAGGTGTAGCTCTGAATACACGAAAGGCCTTGGAATCGTTTTTCTTTTTCTTTTTCCTTGTGGATTTGCAGCATTCATTCATTCATTTCACGTGTTTAATTGTAAAATTCATCCCATATATATTATATAATATATATATATATATATATATAATATATATATATATATATATATATACGGTATATATATATATAATCCAGCATGGTTATTAGTAAATGACTTAAAATAACCTTGATTATTTTAATAATAAAAAACTACAATTTATTAACCTATTCAGTAAATAACTTGGACAAACTTAAAAGAAAGATGGCGTCAAATGTCACATTCCTCGAGTTACCCCCAAACGAAGGAGGAGTTTATACGTGTTATTTTGAAATTGTGTGTTTGATAATGAATATAAAGAATATGCAGGAATAGTGTAGGATTGTATATTCACTATTTCGTAATTGTGTGCGTGATATTGTAAAGAATATTTAATATAAAATCGCTCTTCTGATGCTGAATTCAGGGACATGGGAAAATAGCTAGTGTCGGAGTGGTTGGTTGGTTAAAATTTTAGTTCGTTTGTTGGTTGTTCTGCGGTTATTAATATAGTCTCGTTACGTCATTCCCAACCCCAAAAATGCGCTGTACACTGTACATTTTGACTTTGTAATTTAGGTTACAATATTAATAGTAATACTATCAATAGTTAAATAATAGTTGTGGATTGTTTATTTCCCTTCGTAACTGCAAAGGTCGTGTGACGGAAGGGACCTACAATCTTACTCGCGATCCGAACCATGGGTCTCTACATCATCTGAAAGTAGAAAAAGACGGTCATCCATCCAATTACTGAACAAAACAGAGCTAACGACGCTTAATCTACCCGATCTAACGGGAAGCGGTGTTGCCTCTTTGCTACGACTTAACCCAAATTTAAGTTATAAAAACGTTTTTTCCTCAAAACATATATATTAGTGTAATACCCTGATAACGCGGCGTTTGATAATGCGGTACACGAATAACACGGCAAAAAAGAACAATAATATGGTATATTCGAAACTAAACCGGCGAAATGCGAGTCGGGTGCCCAGTAACAGCGGCAGTCCCGAACCGAGAGCTTGACACTGAGCGTGTGACGACTGTGACGTGTATAGTGTGAGGTGGCACTCCCAGCCAATCGGAGGTAACATCACTCGCATTTATATGTCTGTGCTTATAATTAAATTTTATCTAAGGATAAAAATTCGTGTAATTTGGAGGGGGTCTTCGGAACACAACCATTTTTTTCTCGAGGTTTTTAATTATAAATAACACAAACCGCGATATGGTGGGAAGGTTCTCAGAACTTAATACCCTTCCATATATATATATATATATATACATATATATATATATATACAGGGTATCCCATAAGTCCGTCCGGTCTCATAGGAAAATTAATTTTAAATTAAATTTACCAAAGTCATACATTAGAACTAAAACAAATGTTCAAATTGATGTCTTGTTTTGGGACCTTTTTTTTTTTGTTGCAGAGGCCTTTTCCTCAGAAGTGTAACTCGCTTTCATATTAGCCATTACGTGTTATTCTACCTGCAATAAAACAAAAGGTCCCAAAAACAAGACATCAATTTCAACATTTATTTTAGTTTTAATATATTACTTTCGTAAATTTAATTTAAAATTAATTTTCCTATGAAACCGGACTTATGGGACACCCTGTATAATGCGTGTGTGTGCTAAGTTCAGTACATATATTAATGTTAGACAGGTTTTTTTTTATTAACTGTCTACTTTTTTATGAGAGGAAATACAGGAAAAAGAAGTAAATAAAAATAGTATAAAAAATTAGAAAACTGATGGGGGGCGGGGGTATGTAATCCCCCCCCCCCGTACAAAAAAAAAACTATGTGATATACATAACTCCCTTATTCCCCCACCCCCTGCATGGATACGCCCTTGCCCCTGTTTTAGCAATAATCGTAAAACGAGATCTCCAAAGTCTGGTCCAGTTTTAGAAAAAAAGTAAAAAACAAAGAATTCGAAATTTTTGTTCACTCAAATTCGAACAAAAACAATTTTATTCAATGAATTTTGTTGTTGTTTTTTTTATTTGTAACAAATTTCGAACTGTTTCCAAATTCCACATTTTAATTTATGTGCGCAGTCATGCAGTATCTGTATTATTCGTGTGTACACGTAAATTATGTACATATAAATGATACTGATCTATATATATATATATATATATATATATATATATATATATATATATATATATAAAACTTATATATATATATATATATATATATATATATATATATATATATATATATATATATATATATATATACAGTATTTGTTCATGTATGTCACTAATTCAAGGATTTCTACAATTTGAAGAAATAGGATAAAAAACCTGACAATTTCCTATAACGAGATTCCAATCCTATTTAAGCCTACGAGCAAGTATACCCTGCAGAATGCCAGATCGCTACAGTGCCAGTGCCACTAATTTTGGGGGTCGAAAAATAGTTAAAAACTGGCACTCATAAAATTTAGATATTTTTTGTCTTATCACAATGAAAATGGCAATAATTTTAGTTTTTTGGGTGGGGTGGGGAGACGAATCATGAAATTTAGTACCTTGGGTGGGGTTCGGGTGTGTGGGGGGGGGGCGAGAGGAATCTAGAAATTTCCTAAGTATCGCAAAAAGAAAAATAACAGAGAACGGAAGTTCCGTTAATCTAGGTTGTCCGTTAACTGGGATGTCGTTTTGTTCGTAAAATTGGACGTGTACGTCGCCACAATGTTCCAATTACCTTCATACTTTCTTTCTTAATGGTTTGCTGGGTCGAATTTCATTTCTGACCAACTGTTGTAATATACGAAAGGCCTTGCAATAGCTTTTTATTTTTCCTTGTGGAAGTGTAACACATTACACACACACACACACGTAGAGATTCTTCTACCGGTGAGACATGCCGGTGTTTCATGGAGTGTGTGTGTGTGTGTGTGTGTGCGCGCGCGCGCGCGCTACACCAATCCTGTCTGTTTGGAAATTTAGTGTTTTTAGAATTTCGCCTTTAGCACTCAAGGTTGTGATTTCATTTACTCCGTTATCAGAAGAAAATAACTCCTATATTTGTCGTTGAATTTTTTCCCTTCACGAGTGATTTTGTTAACTTGAGGAATAGTTGACTATTTCTGGGAAAAATGACCAGAACAAATCTCATTATTATTATTATTATTATTATTATTACTGCTGATAATTTATGACTTTGGTATTATTTTGTTTGAAAAAGGGTAGCCGTGAGTATCTTAAGTTAAGTGAAGTTAATCTAACTTTAGTGGAACCTAACCCAACCTTAATTTAAACTACCCTATATAAACTGTTAACTTAACCTTCTTAAATTAACCAATACCCTTAACTTTAACCCATAGTCACGTGACCTAACCTAACTTCGTAACTTTGACGCAGCGCCATTAAAATAGAGCTTCCTCGTGGCCAATGTCGTAACAACACCGCTTCCCGTCGATAGACATTGGGTCTGGGTTGTAAATGGATGGGGGACCGTCCGGATGATGTAGTGACCCGTGGTTCCGATACCGCGTAAAGCCGTAGGTCCCCTCCGTCATTTGACCTTAGATTTTGCGAAGGAGGTTCCACCTCCCTTTAACACACTGATCTTAATATTTTCCACAATTTGGTAATGAATGGATATTGGGCATGAAATTTAACCTTTTTTTTTTAAATATAAAATCGGATTTTCTTTTGTTCCTCGTCTTCCATTTTCATTTCCGCTCTTTTTAACCTATTTTCAATCTTTCATTGACTATTTTTAACCTTAATTGTTGATCCAAAGGTTACAAGTGTGTGTGTGTGTGTTTTAGCTGTCAGTTACTAGTAATTAATTGCAAATAATAATTACTGCTAATTATAATTTCCTTCAAACTTATTTTCACTCCATAAAGGTTAAATTACTTCATATAGAATCAAAACGCCATGGAAGCATTTTCCCCAAATTATCCTCACACGTAAAAGTATTCGCCAAAAAATGCCTCAGGCAAAAATCTTATCCTTGCGCCAAGCTTTTAGGCTCGATTTCTAAAGATTCTGTGTTCCAAACAGCTTGTGTGTGTGTGTGTGGTGTGTGTGTGTGTGTGTATCGATTGGTCACTTCAGGGACAACTTTTCTTTGGTGAAGTTAAATCGTGTTAGTTCGTATTACGATCAAATTGGTCGGATTGAATTAGGTTAAATGAAACTTCTCGTAGACAAAAGAACGACAATAAAGGTCCGGAATATATTTAGTGGGTATATAATACGCGCAAGAACGGGACAGTGTTCATGCCCACGTACCCCCCGAATCTCTCGCCCGCTCGCCAAAAAGCCAATCAAATCTGTCCGCCAAAATAGGCTTGCATCTTTACAAAGATCAATTCAAATTTGGACATTCACGAAACGAATATTGAAATAAACAACAAATTTTACAGAACTCAAAACCAGTTATGTATATATATATATATATATATATATATATATATATATATATATATATATATGTTAAACACAGACCATGCATGGAACAAGGAACTCTTCTGAGAAAATTAAATCCACTATAGTCCGAATAAGTAATGGTAAATGACAAATACCATAGTTTTTCTTTTTCATGATGCAAGCCCGACGTGGACAACGGGTCTCTCGCAAAGAGGTCCCATAAATATAGCTTCCCTCACCAGCTATATTTATGGGACCTCTTTGCGAGAGACCCGTTGCCCACGTCGGGCTTGCATCATGAAAAAGAAAAACTATGGTATTTGTCATTTACCATTACTTATTCGGACTATAGTGGATTTAATTTTCCCAGAAGAGTTCCTTGTTCCATGCACGGTCTGTGTTTAACATATAAGTTTCTCAGGGGACCATTCTGAGTTTGTGTATATATATATATATATATATATATATATATATATATATATATATATATATATATATATATGCAAATAACCATATATATATACTGTATATATATATATATATATATACATATATATATATGGTGTTTCAAAAAAATTTATACAGACTTAATACATCAGAATAATTTACTAAATAACACAACGAGGATCGATGTTTAGTATCTGTGAAAACAGTATGTTGCAGCACCTAGTTTACTGACGCAGATGTTCAAAATGTTCAGAATATCGAACTTTGCCCCTCGTTGTGTTATTTAATAAATTATTTTGTATAAAGTCTATATATTTTCTTTAGACACTGTATATATATATATATATATATATATATATATACACACACACACACACACAATTTCATAAGCCATGATTAATTGTTTTGTAATAAAGCTAAATGGTTTCTGCAATAATGTAGCGTGGTTGGCAGTTTGAATTGGTTGGCAAAGAATTGATCATGCATTTATTTGGTTGTAGAGAGAGAGAGAGAGAGAGAGAGAGAGAGAGAGAGAGAGAGAGAGAGAGAGAGAGAGAGAGAGAGAGAGAGAGAGAGAGAGAGAGAGAGAGAGAGTCAATATATATATATATATATATATATATATATATATATATAAAATAAAATTAAACCTTAACTATTAATATAAAAATATTAAATGAATACAAATTAAGTAGAAAGGCGTGAAAACCAGTTTTGGGCAATTGAATGCTTTATGAAGTTTTAACATAAGGATTAAATTATACCCACAAAGAGAGTGAAAGTGAAATAGTTGACGAGGAGGAAATGAAAGTGGTTTTTAAAGCGCGTTGTTTATCGTACGAGGGGGAAGGGTTCAGCCATATACGTTTTACCTAATTGTATCATTCGCGTATTTCTTTACACGATGGTACGGATCAAATAATCGCTTTAACACGAGCATTCGAAGCGTGCCAATGGGTACGAGACTGATGATACCTTTCTAAAAATGTCTCTCGGGAAAACATACCCAATTCGGGCACGCAGTTTGGGTATTTCCGTTGTGTTGTGAATATTGTAAGCGAAATATATCGGAATAGAAGAATTCTTTAATAAATTTTCGCTTTCAAAATATTTTCATATCTACGGTTTGTCCGAAAAGTCCTTACCCCACCGTAACCCTGTAGAAAATACATTTATTTGTGGAACCGTGTTATAAATATTAAAAATGTTCATCATTCGTTTCAAAGAATGTTAATGTAATTAATTAGCTATATACTTTTCAAACAGACTGTATACGTTCATCATTCGTTTCAAAGCGTGTTAATGTAATTAATTGGCTATATACTTTTCAAACAGACTGTATACATATGTAGGTATGTACTCGTACAATATGAATTTGATTACGAATGCAATATTATGTACAATATACAAAAAAGGTTTTTGGTTGGTTGATTGTTCCGTTTTACGTCCATCGCTCACCAGAGGGCACTGAGGTGGCGGTAACGCCGCCGCCAACCCGGAAAAATAAGTCGTCCTCAGAAGGGGGGCGGGGAGTCGAGCCAAATACATCACGGACAGCGGGCTCGTCACTGCATCCTCCTCCCTATTTTTGAGACCGGTTGGGGACAGTCCTTGCCCAAAATAAATTCATTAAAAAAACTTAGAAAAATGTTAAAAAAAAAGAAAAGTTACCCCGAAAAATACGTTAAAATGTATTTTCAATTTGAGCCAGACATTATTTTTGAGGTGAATGTTATCATAAACTATTTTAGTCGATTGTTTGGTTAACTCGCACCCGGTTAGGTTAGATTTAGTTTAGTTAAGTTAATTATCAGAGTGTCAGTGAAATTTCTTGCCGACAACATGAGTACAGGGCCATTCGAACCTTCAACACGCGTCAATTAAAGCAATGCTCTAGGTCAACGGGTATAAATTATGACAAATACCCACACTTTACTAACTTAATTTAACCTAACCGACTACATATAATCCTAATTTCATCTCTTCTCCACATAAAAGAATTATAAACCTATGTTAAATTAATTTAACTTAACTTTCCTTGAAATGCATTTTTCTATCGAATTTAAAATAGTCTCCACTGAAACAAATATACAGAAAACGAGATGACGACTACATCCTGGATTTTTTTTTGTTTTGTTTTTTGCTTGACGTGTCGCCATCTGTATTCCAAATAACCAGTCTGGATGTTTGGAAAAGGAAATAGACTTTCATGTTAGGTGCTCTTCCAGCTATGCTTAAACTATTAATATGCTTTAACCTTCAGTGTGTGCGCGAGTAATTTGAAGCAAATAATAATATATTCGAATCTAACGGACCAATTGTCGTTAAAGTTTTTAGTAGTCTGGTTTTTTTTTTGTATATGTTTTAACGGGAAATAACTTCAAAGTTATTTACAAAAAAAATAATAAGGTTTTACATCATAAGTTATTTACAGGATGGTTGTAAACATATTTTTTAATATCAGTTACCATGCACGGTTTTTCAAATGTCAAGATTCATCCAGAAGTCATTACTGGAGAAATAGCTCAAAGATGACATCATTAATATATATATATATATATATATATATATATATATAACACTATGTACAGGGTGTCCCGTAAGTCTGGACCCATAGGGAAAAATAATAAAATTACAAAATAGTCCAAAAATTTATTACATAATCTGTTCAAAGTGTCCGCCGTTGTGTCGCACACATAGTTGAAGACGCAATCTCCACTGCGACAGCACTTTCTGAATCACTGTCGCAGAAATTTCTTGACACGCCTCCACAATGCGTGCTTTAAGGTGGAAAATGTTCTGAAGTTTGACTTCGTACACTTTGGCTTTCAAGTGGCCCCACAAATAAAAATCATAATAAAAAATAATAAAAAAATAATAATAATAACATAATAAAAAAAAAAATTATAAATCCCTATGGGTCCAGACTTACGGGACACCCTGTACTGTGTATATATATATATATATATAATGATACTGTAAGCTTTATTGGCACGATATAAATCCCCCCAAATAAATATATATATATATATATATATATATATATATATATATATATATATATATATATATATATATATACTGTATATATATATATAAAATAATGTTACAATATCAGAAACGAAAATAAATATTAACAAATTTGTCCACTCCCAAATTGTTTGAACTAAACAGCCATTTTTGTGCAGTGTTGAAGGATGTTTACTGAAAATTTAATAACAAAAAGAATTTGTATCCTTGAAAAACTGAAAACTTGGACTTCATGATTGCAAAAAGAGGATTTCCTGACTATATAAACTTATTTGTGATAGAGATGCAGTTTCACACATCAGTTTCGTGCAAACCACGTACACACACACACACACACACATATATATATATATATATATGAAAAGGTATAATCACGGTAAACGGAAGTTGTGTGCTTGTAAGAATTTGAAAAATGAATTCACATGCTGGATTGTCTGTAATGACAGCTGTACATATGTATTAATGGAGAAAATTATATGGAATTTAATTTTTTATTTTGTAGACGACTAAACCAGGAAGGAAAAAGATTTTCGATAACGTTCTCATGAAACGATAACGGATATTCCAAAAACGGACACCAAACATAAAAACTTTTGTACTAACGTCCAGTACGAAGGTTATGTACAAAATGCTTGACTTTAGGGTCAGTGAGCAACGGGTGGCAGTGGATGGATGGAAACAGATCTCAAAATCGTGTACATGGAATGCCAAAGTCATTCCAGTCAAAAAGCCCCCAATAGGAAAACGACAACAACGAGGAACGTAGCCTTTCCTTGGCCTATAGCCCTATACGATCGGTATTGAGCTCCAAATATGAAATTATTTATATACAAATGGACTGCAGTTTTATGGTGCGCAGGGTTTATAGCTAAACACGTTTTTATAGCTAACATCAGGGGCGGAGCTAGCTAGGGGCAGGC
The DNA here is from genome assembly GCA_023014485.1 of Bathynomus jamesi. NCBI lineage: Eukaryota > Metazoa > Arthropoda > Malacostraca > Isopoda > Cirolanidae > Bathynomus > Bathynomus jamesi. The sequence continues at coordinate 406,816 of JAJOZX010002016.1, read as the reverse complement.
GGGGCAGTGCCCCGGGGCACGGGCCTTTGGTGGGGGGGCCCGGGTCGTTTCAACAAGTGATGAGAAGTTATTTGAGAGAGCAACAAAGCTAGTAAATAAATATAAAAATAAATATCAAAACTTAAACTAATAAAGAACTATCTTCGAAATTCTATGAATGAAAAAAGATTAAGTGGACTCTCAATTATATCAATTGAAAACAAGAAAGCTACAAATATTAACTTGGAGGATTTAATTAATGAATTTGCTGAAAGAAAGGCGAGAAAAGTCAAGTTCTGATGTTGTCGTAAGTAAACTTTTATTTCACGGTATCCTTTTTAAAGCTCAATATTTTGCATAATGTTTTGTCTTCTATGCCTCCATATGCCTACGAGTAGTGTCATAATTCTTAAATATATACTAAATATATATATAATGCAAAGAAAAGCAATATAAATGTATAATAAAAATTTTGTTAGGAAGCCCGTAAATAAGTTTTGCCTCGGGGCCCGTAACACTCTTGCTCCGTTCCTGGCTAACATATGGTGACAGTTTGAGGCCACAATTGAGGAACGAAGTCAAGTGGTCTTCCGGTAAAATGAGGAAGGAAGAAAGGAGGGAATTAGGAAGAATTCCTCTGAACCATGAAAGGAGATCATGCAAAATAGAAAAGAAAAAATATTGAATTATGCGCTTCATAAATTTAATTCACACTTATAATAATGATAATAACGATATTATTAATATTAATTATTATTATTATTAATTATTATTATTATTATTATTATTAATTCAGTGTACTTTCAAGTAAAACATAAATGTTAACAACATTTTTTTAAGAGGCATTTTGCCAGTGCCATCCTTTTCGGAATGTGGGTGAATGGAGACCTTTAGAGACCTTGGTCTCCCCCAACACGTCATAAAAAGTACCACACTAACCTTTCCACGTTAAGCAACCCCCTGGAGTTCTTGTGTCCCGACTATTTACGAAAAATATCCCTTTTGGTGAACGAGAATTTCCTTTATTTTCCTCCTGCCGGGGTGAGAGAGATCTGGGTGGGTGGGGAGAATTTGCGTTTCTCTAACAATTTATAGTAATTTAACCTTAAGTAAACTAACTTGACATAAGCTAATTAACCTAACACAGCTTTCGCTTAACCTAACCTAAAAATCGGGTTTGCACCCCTCTTTTGAACCTCCTAATTCCGCTAACTAACGATAAATTAGGGCTCCATCGAAGCCATATTAGAACACCGCTTCCCATTAGATCAGCGACGTTGGGTTTGTTCTTTCAGTGGTCGTATGGGAGACTGTCCCTCAGCCTTTAGATGATGTAACTTTCAGATGGTTCAGATTTCAAGTAAAGCTGTAGGTCCCGTCCGCCACATAAAAATTTGTATTGCTTAGTTACCCTAAAAGAATTTTTTTTTTTTTTTTTTTTTAATAAATTGTCTATTTTAATTTGGGACGTTTTCCAGTTTATGTACCGTTTAAAGACGTTCCAGGTGCTCTCTATCTGCTGAGTGTGGGCACCGGTCGCTGGATCGACAAAATTTTCACTGTGATTTATAGTGTAGTGACGAAAGTTATAATGTGGGATTTTATCAATTTGATCGTAAGATTTCCACATATCACTAATAATAGTAGATCCAGGCAGAATGTTGGCTTTTATGCAACTTTCTAGTGTTTCTTTGCTTCTGTTAGGCACAGCATAGAGTAAAACAGAAGGTTAGGTTACGTTAGGTTAGGTTATCAAGAACTTACCTCTCTTAAAAAGTTGTTATAATCGACGGCGGTTGTATGACCAATATCCAGTTCCTGCTCACAATATTTGATG